>OX377622.1:15389535-15748899 GCA_947397865.1 Polietes domitor | reverse complement strand
AGATTATATTATAAAGGGTGATTTTTTAAGAGCTTGATAACTTTTTTTTTAAAAAAATGCATAAAATTTGCAAAATCTCATCGGTTCTTTATTTGAAACGTTAGATTGGTCCATGACATTTACTTTTTGAAGATAATTTCATTTAAATGTTGACCGCGGCTGCGTCTTAGGTGGTCCATCCGCTTAGTCCAATTTTGGCATTTCCACGTTTTTGAGTAACAGAGACCCAATTGGTGCGAACGGCGACGAATCGAAAATTGGTGGTCATCATTAACACTGGCCGATACAGCTGCGATATTTTCTTCAGTTCGCACTCTACGTAAGCGTGTTGGTGGTTTAATGTCCAACAATGTAAATTTGGTGCGAAATTTAGTCACAATAGCCCGAATAGCCGCTTCAGTGGGTCGATTAAACTGACCATAAAATGGAAGCGCGCAATGAACTTTCTTAACAGAGCACGCATTTTGATAATAAAATTCAATAATTTGCAAGCGTTGTTTGTTTGTAAGACGATTCATGATGAAATGTCAAAGCATACTGAGCATCTTTCTCTTTGACACCATGTCTGAAATCCCACGTGATCTGTCAAATACTAATGCATGAAAATCCTAACCTCAAAAAAATCACTCTTTATTTGAACCAAGAATACATACGATGAAAGTCAAATATATGTGCCCATACTTTGGTATAACCCAAATGGGCCGCCATTCTACTCTATTACAACTCTAGAAGCTACATTTTGTCCGCCTGTTGAAGGTAATATGGGCTAAGTGCAATGTATGTAATATTTATATCACAAAATCCAAACTGAATTGCGCTTGAAAACATATTACAATACATCATGGTGTTTTGTTGTTTCTTTTGTAAATTTTGTAAATTTTCAAGGATACTCCAAAGGGAACTCATATTTACGCTTGAAACTAAAGTTGTGCATATTTGAAGGATATTTGTTGTTTATTGTTTTCATTTATAATTTATTGTGGTTTTTTTTATTATTCTTCTCGTTTTCGTTTGTTTTTTTTTTTTCTTTTTTTTTCGTATATTTTGTATATATTTATGTAAATTGTTGTGGCATGTTTGCACTATGCTTTGTTTGTTTCTTATGATATTTTCGGTGCTTAATTTCAGGGCTTTTGTTTAAGAGCAGCAGCAAAAAGAAAAAAAACTGAAATTGAAACAAAAACAAAAAAGTACAAAAATTAAAGCAAACATCTCATTTCCACAATAAACACTTTCAATATTTGCGCTGAATTGTTTCCTTTTGTTTTGCACGTCAACAACAACAATAAAACAAAGAAGCAAACAAACAAACAGAAGGAACAACCAACCCTTTTATTTGGCAACAAAAACGGCTACAAAAATGATTGCAATTATTAATAAAACAAAACAAATGAAAAGCAAAGCAAATCACATCACATCAAAGCAATACAAATATTAAATTTCTATTTTGGCACAATTAATGATATACAATCAAAACGATAATTCTGCTGCATGCCACCACCACCCATCGCCCATCATCGTCCCACAATCGAACCAACCAGCCAGCCAACCAACCACCCAACCCTCCACTCAGTCACTCATTCTGTTGTGGAATTTTCACCGAAGCCGAACCACAAGCGAAGAGGAAAAATACTGTTCCATACTCGCATTGGTTTATTCGTTATAAAACAGACAGCGGACAGACTCCTCCACTCGATGAATGTTTATTATTCGAACTCGTCCATATGAAACAAATTATCATCGTTGTTGGAACGATGGCATGCCAGGGGCGAGTCCAAGTGGTTCAGTGGGCTCTACTGCAATTATGAACTCAATAAATATGGAAGTAGAAAAGTAACAGAGAAAACAGGAAATTATTAGATGCAGCATTTGTTGGAAGTACAGGGTTTTCCAACAAGAGGTGTTATTTTATTATTCAAAGAAAAATGCAATTTTTTTAGATAAATGATCGGATGTTTATTTCATAATAAAGAGGAAGGTATGCCGTTAATAATGAAAAACAACATCAGCCAAATGGCCACCACAACCACGCTTACAGGACAATATCCTTTTCATAAAATTTTCCATAACCAAATCGCAAAGTGGCTGCCCTATGTCCTCGATAGCCTCACGAATTCTATCTTTGAGGCTGGGCTGTTGGAGTTGACCTTATCTTTCCCGTGGCCCCAAAGGAAGAAGTCGCAAGGTGTTAAATCACAAGATCTCGGTGGCCAATTGTGATCACCTCTTCGAGAGATAACACGGGCCGGAAACTTTTCCCGTAAAAGATCAATGGATTCGTCATTAATCATCTCACGATAGCGCAATCCATTCACCGTAACTGTTGATCCAACCCCATTTTCGAAAAAGTAAGGTTCAGTGACCCCGCCGGACCATAAACCGCACCAAACAGTCACACGATGTGAATGGAGAGGCTTCTCAATAATAAATCTTGGGTTTTCCAAGTCCCAGATGCCACAATTTTGCTTGTTGACGTAGCCACCGAGGTGGAAATGGGCCTCATCAGTCAAGATGATTTTTCGATGGAATTCCGGATAATTTTCATTCATGAATTCTAATCATTTCAATACGTTGTTGAAGCGTGTATTGTTCCATTTTTAGTAATGGCGTAGTTTCTATTTGTCAAATGTCAAAGAATAAAAGCTTCAAAAGTGACAGCTACCGAAATACCGGGTGATTTAAAATAACACCTCTTGTTGGAAAACCCTGTATATCGTGGCTAATGTTGCTACATTAAGTAGTCAAATAACTTTTATTAATTCATATCAATTATTTTACCTTTGGTCAGTTGAGTTTAAAAATAAATTACCTCCACGCTTAGCTACGCATGTGTGACATTCATTATTCATTACTGGTCGGAGAGTTGCAGCGGGAATTTCCTCAATTGCCGTTCGAAAATCATTCAGATTTATTGCTCGCTTATTGGTGCAACCATATTTTTCTTTCTGATCCATTGAAGAAAAATCAGTGGGTAAAAATCCTGCCACGTTCGAAGGTCTCTCAATTGTTAGCTAGTAAGTCCAATCGAACGGGTCTAATATATATATTTATTTTATCAACTTGAAAATCAAGCTTTTCTTCCAAATAATGGCTGAGTTTAAGTTTTTGACTAATTAAAGTATATGTAATTGCCAAAAGCGCAACTATCAGCACTATTAGTTTAACCCTTTGAGCTTCGAATTTTTTTCTGTGCTGAAAACGGAAAATTGGATATACTTGTTGACAAGGTATGGGTCTAAATAAGATTTCTAATGATTTTTGGGGTTTCTTATTTATACAGGACATGAGTAACAGGATGTTTACTAACATTCCGTTTAAATAAATAAAATATTTTGAAATGTTTCTTAATTTTTATAATCGTAAATATGTATTACTTCGAATAACAGATTCAGTTTTTTGGTACTCCATGAAATGTCAGAAGTTATACCAAGAAAATTGAATTCCAAAAAATCAGGCAATTGATATTTTAGACTTAATTTTGATTTTCGCCTTCCTACGAAGATTCTAGTTACTGAATAATATTTTTTTCGGAAATAACGTATAATAAAAGAAGTAAGGAAAGGCTAAATTTGGATGGGGCCGGCCACTTTCTACCCCATTACAACAGAATTCGAGGAAAAAGTGATATCGGAAACTACTTTTTGTATGAGTACTATATATTAGGATGGGTCACGAAAATATATTGTTGCGGTCACCCCCGCAGAATTGAAGATTGGATTCATTAATTATGATCTGCAAAATATTTCGTAAGTGTGTCAAGGCATCTGTGAGCTAAACGGTCCTGAAAATACCTCTAAAAATCATGTTTTCCCGTGTAATTTTTATACCCTCCACCTCCAGGATGGGGTATATTCACTATGTCATTCCGTTTGTAACACCTTAAAATATTCATCGGAGTCCCCATAAAGTACATATATTCTGGGTCGTGGTAAAATTCTAAGACGATATAGCTATGGTCGTCTGTCCGCCTGTCCGTCTGTCTGTCTGTTGAAAGCACGCTAGCTTCCGAACGAAATGAGCTAGGAGGTTCAAATTTTCCCTAAATGTGTCTTATGGTTGCAGATCGGTTGGGATTGAAAGTGGGCGAAATCGGCCCAGAGGGAAAAATTTTTCCCTCACAAGGACTGAAAATACCCCTAATATTTACAGTATTTCAGCTGTTTTTTGTATATGTCTGCTTGTATTTACTTGATATTTGGAATGAGCATTACCCTTATAGCATAAAAGCGCATCATAAAGTGATTCTTATTCGTAGGGGAAGAAATAGGACAAAAAAGGGATAAAAATTGTACATATTAAACGATAACAGCTAGAAACACGAAATTTGGTGTGTTCACTCATCTAATTGATTAGATACATAATGTAAAAGTATTTTTTCCAAATTCGTACTTTTAAGGGGTAAAATGGGAATAGAGGGGTAAAAATTGTACCAACCAAACGGCTGCATCTAGAATAATGAAATTCGGTGTATACATTCGTCTGATTGCGTAGACACGTAAAATAAACGGATTTTTGTAAATTCGTACTTTTTGGGGTTAAAATGAAAAAGGGGATACAAATAGTACCAACCAAATGACAACAGCTAGAGTCGTGAAGTTCAGAGTATATATTCCTCTGACTGCGTAGACACGAAAAATAAAAGTTTTTTTCAAATTCGTACTTTCAAGATATATAATGGGTACAGAGGGATAAAAATAGTACCAACTAAAAGACTACAGAGATTTTAGAAAGTCGTACTCATAAGGGGGTAAAATTGGATAAAAACGGTACCAACCAAATGACAGCAGCTAGAATCATGGAATTTGGTGTATACATTCCTCTGACTGCATAGACACGCGGAATAAAAAGATTTTTCCAAATTCGTATTTTTTACTTTTACGGCAAAAATGGTTAAATCATGAAGTTAGGTTATTTTGCACTATGTACGTGAGATGATGGATTTTCAAAATTTGTACTTTTGTAATTAAAATACAATGGAAATACAACCAACTGCAGCACCCACTATCTACCAATATTTGTGGTATTTAAGCTTTTTTGAAAATATAAATATGTGTAAGAATATTTACTTTTTGAATTGACTTGAAGTATTATTTCGATATGTAAACGTATTGGTAGCCTTGCCTTATAAGCGTGGTTTGAAGTAATAAAAATATTATATTTATTTATAAAATTTTTTTGTCAATATTTGTATTTGTTTTGGTTTGCCTATATTAAAAAAAATATTTTCCTGTAATATTGCTGCACTTCTACGAAAACCGACAACCTCTGTGGAATGCAATCCATGGTGGAGGCTATATAAAGTTCGGCCCGGCCGAACTTAACGCCATTTTTACTTGTTTATGTTCGATTTAATATAATAGACCCTTGGAAGCAATTTAAATAAAAATTTGTATTATTGCCTTAGAATAACTCATTGGTCATATTATTGAACGTTTATAATGATTTTTTGTGGGTTTTCAAAGTGACAGCTACAAACTCATATTTCTTGGGAACATTTTGTTAAAGGTGTTATGTTAAAAATAAATAGAAGAATTCAATAACTATCGAATGATGCCTAAATGATGAATATCGGACGATAAATGACGTCACTGACTGCATATTTGTGAAATAATTGAAAACAGGAGATGGCTTTTCAGAGCCAAAATGTTTAAACTCTTTTTAGAAAAATGAGCGCTGCGACGTCAATTTCCTTTCGATGTTCGATTATTTATTTTTTATATAATACTGACAACAAATACGAGGTGCCAGAAGGGGCGTGGCAATTTCGCCCATATTCCATGCGAATGTATGTTTGTGCGAATGTGGGTTTGGTAGTGGAAATTGTTTTTCCATTTGTATGGCCAATCAAATCAAATAGCGTTCGTCCTTGGCCTGCAGAACATACTATTGTCAGTTTTAATGTTTGACAAAGTTTTTAGTATTTTTTAATAATTTAATTAAAAAATAAAAAAAAACTTTTTATACACTCCACGAGAGTATTATGGTTTTGTGCATTTGTTTGTAACACCCAAAAGGAAGCGGGATAGACCCATTGTTAAGTATACCGATCGACTTAGAATCACTTTCTGAGTCGATTTAGCAATGTCCGTCTGTCTGTCCATCTATTGTTGTAATCAAACTACAGGTCGCAATTATAGTCCGATCTTAACAAAAATTGGCACAAGTAAGTTTTGTGGATCAAGGACGAACGCTATTTAATTTGAGACAAATCGGTTCAGATTTAGATATAGCCCCCATACAAATGTCGCTCCCGATTTGACATTTTCCGCTCTAGAAACCACATATTATACTCGATTTTCTTTAAATTTGGCACAACATCTTATAATCCAACTATAAACACCTATGCAAAAATTGGGTAAGATCGGTTCAGATTTAGATATAGCTCCCATACAAATGTCGCTCCCGATTTGACATTTTCCGCTCTAGAAACCACATATTGTACCCGATTTTCTTTAAAATTGACACAACATCTTATAATCCAACTATAAACACCTATGCAAAAATTGGGTAAGATCGGTTCAGATTTAGATATAGCCCACAAACAAATGTAGCTCCCGATCTGACTTTTGCCGCTTTAGAAACCACACATTGTACTCGATTTTCTTTAAATTTGGCACGACAGCTTATAATCCAAGTAAAAAACCTATGGTGAAAGTGGCTAAGATCGGTTCAGATTTAGATATAGCGCAAATACAAATGTTGTTCCCAAATGTTTAACCAATTTTGGCCAAACTATACATATTATATTTCACCTATTTCGTTCCAGATTTCTATATACCCCCATACAAATGTCCTTTACGATTTAACATTTTTTGTCAAACACACACATTTACATTTACACATTTTCACCGAATTAAATTGTATTCGGATAGAAAGTGGAGTGTATCATAGAGTCGGCCCCGCCCGACTTTAGCCTTTCCTTACTTGTTTTAATTATCTTACGCCTACAAAGGATCCATAACTTTTAAAATTGCTTTGTTTTTGGTAGATTTTTAGCTTTATAAGATACAAAGAAAACTATTTTTGAATTTTTTTATCTAGTTTGCTCAATTTTTTTACAATACTTGACATTAATAACAATTTCAAAAGGGACTGATTGTAATTAAACAACCACAATTATAGTACAACTATTAAACATAACTTCTTTAACAAATAAATTGAAAAAAAGTATTCATATATAAATTTTCGATATTGATTTGAGCTCAATACCTCAATGCACACAACAATATAACCGCAGCAATGTTTGCAATTTGCAAGCCACTCTAGTGTTTAGTGTCTCAGCTAAAACTAGCACAAGGCCCTGAGCCTAAAAAATTCTCAAGTGTTCAAGTGAACATTGAATTGAAAATCCATTTGAAGTAACATCAAAATAAGTGCCCCAGATAAAAAAATGCGAAGAAAAAAGGCAATTTTTCAAGGTGAAAACTCAGAACTAAACCTTCATATTTTCAAAACGGACATCGGAACACCCTTTTGACATAAGAAACACGTGCGTGCACATTCTCGCCCCTGTTGTGATGCGCTTCATTCCCAGTTCCCGTGTTCAATGTTTGCTCTGCTCTGCTCTGCTAACTAACAAAGAACGAAATTTTCTTTTGTTGAACTTTCCAAGCAAAAATAAATATCAGGAAAAAAAAACAACAACAAAATACACGAGTAAATGAATGAATGCCGATGAAAAGAGTGAACACACAAACAAACAAACGAATGGACGAAACATTGGTGGTTTTACGGTAGTGATTTTGAACGCTTATAAATTACATAATTAAACATTTCAATTGTCGATTTCACAGTCACAGCCACATCCACGACCAATTCCAACATCCAATTCGACTTGCAATTGATCTGAAACAATTTGTTTACGCTGTGACAAAATGCATAATTTGCAATAAAGACAACGGCACCGACAGCGACAATAAAGTGTCGATTTGAACTTGCAAAAAAAAAACAAACTTGTAAAAAACGCTTGGTGTCAGCAGCTGCGGTCTCGCTCGCGTCGTCGTACCTCATACCTTACAATCAGACCCAATCAACTAATCGGTCAGTGAGTGTCATTGATCATGAACGTGCCCGTGCCCATGTCCGTACATATATTTGTACGTGTACGTAACGCACTTGCCGCCCCACTCAATGATGGCTGGCTCGATTAAGCCAGCCAGCCAACGTCCAGCCAGCCAGCGAGCGAGCGAGATATTGACCTTGACTCGTTAATACCGTATTTTTGTTATCTGCGTCTCGTACGATACGATATAGACTTATGATACGATGAAGAGATGGAGCAAATATATATATACAAACATATCTTTTCTTACTTGTACTTGTTGTATTTTATTTTAATTGAACAAAATGTCTTCATACATTCTCATGCACGTACGTCCGTACGGTCGGATGGCTGGACGGTCCAGCAATCCGGCGTACACTACATCTTAATTGTCCCATAATACTACACATATCAACAAACAATTTGTTGGGATAGATCCCCGGACGATATCAAGCAGATAACAATAATGCTGAATAGAAGAAGAAGATGATGATGATGATGATGAAGAAAGAAAAAACGAAACATGTTTAGACAGACGTCTACTGAAAATTTCCCGTACACACTGGTTTGAACGTTCACCAAGCTATGTACTTACAGACCCATAACCATATGAATATACGGACTGTCCCAGAGTGCAAGGAAACTCACTTCGAGACAATCCCATATTCCATTAGCCCGATAAAGAGATAAGCTCGTCTAGCCATGACACTTTCCTGTTCAGCTAAACTCAAATTAGGGATTTGTTTAATTAGCTAATCCCTAGTTGCTCGTTTGTGACAAGGAAAATTTCCTCACTTCATGCACATACTTACATACGAGTGGATGATCTAATTACCTTGACATTGGCCTGGGGAAAATTCTCTTTAATTTAAGTTAATTTAACTAAATTTTTGAAGAATGTTGAAATAAATTTCGGAATGAGTTAATTTTACTTATTTTAAGTTATTTTTATTCCTTTTTAAGGGAATTTTTGGCCTGTTTTTTATACACTCCACGTGAGTAATATGTCTTTGTGCATTTGTTTGTAACACCCAAAAGGAAACGAGTTAGACCCATTGTTAATTATACCGATCGGCTTAGAATCAATTTCTGAGTCGATTTAGCAATGCCCGTCTGTTCGTCAGTCTGTCCATCTATTGTTGTAATCAAAGTTCAGGTCACAATTATAGCCAGAACCAAACGAAACTTTGTACAACACAGTTTTTCGGGATACGGACGAACGCTATTTAATTTGAAGAAAATCGGTTCAGATTTATATATAGCCCCCATACGAATTTCATTCCCGATTTGACTTTTCTTCCGTTGAAACCACATATTTTAACAGATCTTCTTCAAAATTGGCAAAACATCTTATATTTCAACTAGAAACACCCATGGCAAAAATAGTTCAGATCGGTTCAGATTTATATATAGCTCCCATACAAATTTCACTCTCAATTTGAGTTTTTTCCGCTCTAGAAACCACAAATTTTATCAGATCTTCTTCAATTCTTGCAAAATATCTTATATTTCAAGTAGAAACACCGATGGTGAAAATAGGTCAGATCGGTTCAGATTTATATATAGCTTCCATACAAATTTCGCTCCCAATTTGAATTTTTCCGCTTTAGAATCGACATATTTAAACAGATTTTTCCTGTGGTAAAAATGTCTTAGATCAGTTCAGATTTATATATAGCTCCCATACAAATTTTGCTTCCAATTTTAATTTTTCCGCTTTAGAATCCACATATTTTAACAGATTTTCTTCAAAATTCGCAAAACACCTTATATTTCAACTGGAAACAACTGTGGTAAAAATGTCTTAGATCGGTTCAGATTTATATATAGCTCCCATACAAATTTCGCTCCCAATTTGAATTTTTCCGCTTTAGAATCCACATATTTTAACAGATTTTCCTCTAAATTAGCAAAACACCTTATATTTCAACTGGAAACACCTGTGGTAAATATGCGTTAGATCGGTTCAGATTTATATATAGCTCCCATACTAATTTTGCTCCCAATTTGAATTTTTCAGATCTAGAATCCACATATTTTAACAGATTTTCCTCTAAATTAGCAAAACACCTTATAGTGCAACTAGAAACACCTGCGGTAAAAATGTCTTAGATCGGTTCAGATTTATATATTGCTCCCATACAAATTTTGCTCCCAATTTGAATTTTTCCGCTTTAGAATCCACATATTTTAACAGATTTTCCTCTAAATTAGCAAAATACCTAATATTTCAAGTAGAAACACCGATGGTGAAAATAGGTCAGATCGGTTCAGATTTATATATAGCTCCCATACAAATTTTGCTCCCAATATGAATTTTTCCGGTCTAGAATCCACATATTTTAACAGATTTTCTTTAAAAATTCGCAAAACATCTTATAGTGCAACTAGAAACACCTGTGGTAAAAATGTCTTAGATCGGTTCAGATTTATATATAGCTCCCATACAAATTTTGCTCCCAATTTGAATTTTTCCGCTTTAGAATCCACATATTTTAACAGATTTTTTTCAAAATTCGCAAAACACCTTATATTTCAACTGGAAACACCAGTGGTAAATATGCGTTAGATCGGTTCAGATTTATATATAGCAATTTGAATATTTCCGCTTTAGAATCCACATATTCTAACAGATTTTCTTCAAAATTCGCAAAACACCTTATATTTAAACTGGGAACACCTGTGGTAAAAATGTCTAAGATCGGTTCAGATTTATATATAGCTCCCATACAAATTTTGCTCCCAATTTGAATTTTTCCGGTATAGAATCGACATATTTTAACAGATTTTCTTCAAAATTGGCAAAACATCTTATAGTGCAACTAGAAACACCTGTGGTAAAAATGTGTTAGATCGGTTCAGATTTATATATAGCTTTCATACAAATTTCGCTCCCAATTTGAATTTTTCCGCTTTAGAATCCACATATTTTAACAGATTTTCCTCTAAATTAGCAAAACACCTTATATTTCAACTGGAAACACCTGTGGTAAATATGCGTTAGATCGGTTCAGATTTATATATAGCTCCCATACTAATTTTGCTCCCAATTTGAATTTTTCAGATCTAGAATCCACATATTTTAACAGATTTTCCTCTAAATTAGCAAAACACCTTATAGTGCAACTAGAAACACCTGTGGTAAAAATGTCTTAGATCGGTTCAGATTTATATATTGCTCCCATACAAATTTTGCTCCCAATTTGAATTTTTCCGCTTTAGAATCCACATATTTTAACAGATTTTCCTCTAAATTAGCAAAATACCTAATATTTCAAGTAGAAACACCGATGGTGAAAATAGGTCAGATCGGTTCAGATTTATATATAGCTCCCATACAAATTTTGCTCCCAATATGAATTTTTCCGGTCTAGAATCCACATATTTTAACAGATTTTCTTTAAAAATTCGCAAAACATCTTATAGTGCAACTAGAAACACCTGTGGTAAAAATGTCTTAGATCGGTTCAGATTTATATATAGCTCCCATACAAATTTTGCTCCCAATTTGAATTTTTCCGCTTTAGAATCCACATATTTTAACAGATTTTTTTCAAAATTCGCAAAACACCTTATATTTCAACTGGAAACACCTGTGGTAAATATGCGTTAGATCGGTTCAGATTTATATATAGCAATTTGAATATTTCCGCTTTAGAATCCACATATTTTAACAGATTTTCTTCAAAATTCGCAAAACACCTTATATTTAAACTGGGAACACCTGTGGTAAAAATGTCTAAGATCGGTTCAGATTTATATATAGCTCCCATACAAATTTTGCTCCCAATTTGAATTTTTCCGGTATAGAATCGACATATTTTAACAGATTTTCTTCAAAATTGGCAAAACATCTTATAGTGCAACTAGAAACACCTGTGGTAAAAATGTGTTAGATCGGTTCAGATTTATATATAGCTTTCATACAAATTTCGCTCCCAATTTGAATTTTTCCGCTTTAGAATCCACATATTTTAACAGATTTTCCTCTAAATTAGCAAAACACCTTATATTTCAACTGGAAACACCTGTTGTAAATATGCGTTAGATCGGTTCAGATTTATATATAGCTCCCATACTAATTTTGCTCCCAATTTGAATTTTTCAGATCTAGAATCCACATATTTTAACAGATTTTCCTCTAAATTAGCAAAACACCTTATAGTGCAACTAGAAACACCTGTGGTAAAAATGTCTTAGATCGGTTCAGATTTATATATTGCTCCCATACAAATTTTGCTCCCAATTTGAATTTTTCCGCTTTGGAATCCACATATTTTTTCAGATTTTCTTCAAAACTAGCAAATCACCTTATATGTCAACTGGAAACACCTGTGGTAAATATGTCTTAGATCGGTTCAGATTTATATATAACTCCCATACAAATTTTGCTCCCAATTTGAATTTTTCCGCTCCAGATTCTACATATTTTACCAGATTTTCTTCAAAATTGACAAAACGTCATATATTTAAACTAGGAACACCTATGGTTAAATTGGGTCACATCGGTTCAGATTTACATATAGCTCTCATACAAATTTCGCTCCCCCAGAAACCGCGTATTTTCAGAGAATTTCTTAAAATTGAGCATAACACGTTATACTTCAACTGGAAGAACTTATTGTGAAAGATAGTCACTTCATTCCATGTTTGGATATAGCCCCGATTCAAGCCTGTGATTAGGAACCATAAACATTTTTTTCCTGTTTTCACTTTTTCACCAAATTGAATTGTATTCGGATAGAAAGTGGAGTGTATCATATAGTCGGCCCCGCCCGACTTTAGCCTTTCCTTACTTGTTTGTAACTTACTTTCGTTCGTCTGAGGCGAACGATCAAAAATCATTCAATTATTACGAGAAATCTATCAGCTACATGAGTCTATAATTCGATGTGTCTATGGAAAAACTCGCAAAGAGCTCGTAACTAAAATATTTCTTATCTTCGTTTTACAGAAACAGGTCCTTAATTATATTTGAGTAATATGCCGAAATATGCTCGCAAATCTCGAAGTAAATAAAACTCCGCGCCCGTGTAAACGGGGTCTTATCAGGACATTCGAAGATTTTGAACGTTTAATCCATCCCAAAAAAGGTGAGGCTAGTAATCCTGCGATTGAAATTTGTTCGGCTCTCTCCAACTTTATGGAGAATATGATTAATCAGCATCTTGTGAGGTGTATAGAGACGAATGACTTGCATAATGATCGATAGTATGGCATCCATAGAAATCGATCTATCCAACCACCAGTTCGGTGTGAGTAAGATAATTATTTCTCTCGATTTATATCGAGTTTCCTTAGAGAAGGTTCGAACGTTCAACCAATCCCGAAGAAAACTGAACCCAATAATCCCGCGAATTTCCACCCGATTGATATTTTCTCTGAGTTCTCTAAGGATATGGAGACTTTACCATCATGTAATGTATCTGGAGGCCAGTGACCTTCTCAATGATCGACAGTTTATTTCGTCTGATGGCGTTTTTGCAGAAAATTGGAGTCGTTGTTTGATTGAAGACATCCAAGGAAAGGATGACTCTGAAGAGCAATTGTCTTCTTAATGATCGACAATATTGCATCCGGATGACCTGATCGATTTACGGGCGTTCCTGTCAGAAAATTTAAGTTTGTGAGTTTTGTATGGTCTCCCACGAATGGAGGTCTCTGAAGACCAATAATCTTCTTATTGACTTCCATAGGAATCAATATCCGGGGGAGGTGATGGTGTTCCTGTCAGAAAGTTTGAGTCGATCAATTCACCAGTTTGGTGAGTGTAAGCCGACCAAAGAAAGGAAGGCTCTGAAGAGCAATTGCCTTATTAATGATCGACAATATTGCTTCCATGGAAATGGGTTTACGGGTCAGCTGATGGAATTCCTGCAGAAAATTTAATTTTATCAATACACCCGTTTGGTGAGTTTGGTATGGTCTCCCAGAAGTGGAGGTCTCTGGAGAACAATAACCTTTTTAAAACTCGCTACAGTATGGCTTCCGCAGGGATCAATGTCCAGGGTGTCTTGATGGTGTTTCTGTCAGAGAGTTTGAGTCGATCAATTCCAATAGCCTTCTTAATAATTGACAGTATGGCTTCCGTGGGAATCAACATACGAGCGACCTGATAATGTTTCTATCAGAAAGTTTGAGTCGATCCATTCACCAGTTTGGCGAGAGAATTAGTCTCCAAGGCCAAGAACACTCTGGAGACCAATGACCTTCTAAATGATCGATGGCATGACAGTCGCAGGAATGCATTTACGGAAGATCTGATGGCGTCAGAATATTGTAATCGATCCATTCACCAATTTGGTTAGAGTAAGGACTTTAAAGCAAGGAGGAGACCAATAATCGTATTAATCGATCGATAGATAGGCTTCTATAGGAATCAATGTCGGGCGGACCTGATGGCGTTCATGTCGGAAAGTTCGATTCAATCCATTCACCAGTTTGGTTAGAGAAAGGTCTCCGGAGACCAATGATCTTCTTAATGATCGGAATGACTTCCAAAGGAATAGATATGCAGGAGACTGTAAGCCCTGAACCTGGACGTTTTTGTTAGCAAATTGGTGTCGATTCATTTACCAGATTGGTGAGAGTAAGGTCTCCAAGGAAAGAAGGACTCTGAAGAGCAACGACTTTCTTACTCGGAAATATTAAGGGCGTTCATGTCAGAAAGTTGGAGTCTCCGAGGAATGGAGGCCTCTGGAGATCAATGGCCAGTAGAGATCAATCGACAGTATGGGTTTCAAAGGAATAGATATGCAGGGGACCTGCACGCGCCGAACTTGGACTTTCCTGTCTGAAGATTCGAGTCGATCAATTCACCAGTTTGGTGAGTGTAAGTTATCCAAGGAAGAGAGAACTCAACGAGCAATCGACTGAAAGTGTAGCTTCCGTAGGAATCAATGTTCGGGGGGAACGGATGGTGTTCCTCTCAGAAAGTTTGAGTCGATCAATTCACAAGATTGGTGTGAGTAAGGTCTGTAGACTCCACAATGATCTTCTTAATCGACATAATAGCTTTCATGGGAATGGATTTACGAGGGATTAGAAGACGTGATCCAATTGATCCATTTACCAGTTTGGCGAGAATAAGGTCTCCAAGGCAGCCAGGTCTCTGTAGACCAATGGCTCTGCTAATGATCATGGTGTCAGTGGGAATTGCGAAGGAACCTGAGAGCGTTTTTGCCCGAACGTTGTGATCGATCCATTCACCGGTTTGGTGAGACTAAGGTCTTGGTCTGGATATCCCCAATGCCTTTTATAGAGTAACCAACTCACATCACAAATTTTCGCTTCTGGTGTCTCCAATGACTTCTTTTGATTTATTTCGTGCTTCCACAGAGATCGTACTCTTCGTGTTGCTGTAGGTGGGTTCTCATACGACTAGCATAGGTTGACCGTAGGAGTACCACAAGGCTCTGTTCTTTTCCCTCTCTTTATCTTATTTTCATTGTCGACCTTTTGGATCAAACTTTGAATCTCTTTAGACTAATGACCTTCCTAATGAACATGGCTTCAGTGGGAATTGAATTGCGAAGGAAACTGAAGGCGTTTTTGTCAGAACGTTGGAGTCGGTCAATGTTTTGACCGGTTGATGAGAATAAGGTCTCCAAGGCAAGGAGAACTCTGTTGACCGCAGGTCTATATTCTTTCTCCCTCTCTTTTATCTTATTTTCATTGGCGACCTTTTGGGTCAGACTTTGAAACCAATCTTCTATTTCGCGGATGGGAGTAACCTCTGTCATTCATCATCATTCTATCATAGACCAAGTCGCCTAGGCCAGGATTTACTAGCCATTTCGGAAAGGGGTCGGAGTAGATTTTAATGAATGTGTTCCTTGTTGTCTCACAAGCGATTCATTGAAGTCCTCGATTTCAATTTAAGGCTTGGTTAATGAGCAATAAAATGTAATGTTCGTTGGACTAAACATACATTTGATTTATCGAAGTAAGCATTCAAGAGCGGAGAGTTTTGAAGCGGTGTAAGAAATGCTTCAAACCCTTTGACTCTTTCCATATCTACACAACCTACATGAGACCCGAGATGGACTCCTACAACTCCTAGATATGGCCAATCCATCCAAGATCTCTCTTGGATAGAATATCTAATTATATTGTCTCTTTTTGATGGGAGGGGTTCTACCATTAATCGACGACGGTGACCGTGAGTGTTGTCCACTAGAATGGACATTCAGAATAATTTCTTTCTTCCCGGACAGTCCTTAGCTACACGAGCGGGTGTATGTACGTACGTACGTACATCACATGTGCACATGTAGTGACTATTGCTGCTGCTTGCTGACTCTATTTGGTTCCATGTTCCATGAACATGCAGTACAGTCAGCATCCCATCCCATCCCCCATTCAGACATTCTCTAGATTCATACTTTTGTTGTACATCCACATTTCAATTCCATTAATTCATTTGCAAATAAAAACGAAACGAACGAAGACACACAATATCAATTAATTTATGGCAAGCAGGCGAAATTTATTCCTAAAGAAAATAGTCTCCCCACCAGAACCACCACCCCACTGCCCCATCACCTCATCACTCCATCATACAGCAGCGACCACATCAGAATCGATTCATAAGAATCGAGAAGAAAACATATGCACCCTGCCAACCCACCAACCCACCTACCTACCTACGATATATGTAGATATCTGTCGCTTCATCTGCAAGTGAAAATGCGGCAGGCCCAATTACGTCACGTCACATATGAACGCAAATCACATGTGTCTGTGCTTGTGTTTGTTTATCAGAGATTATTTAAATATTTTTGCACAACTTTTCCATAAACAAACCCAATTGCATGTCTGTATGTAAGGTGGCTAAATATAAAAATATATACTCGTACATATTTGAAATATTATAGTAAACAAACATATTGGAATTGACCCATAAACTTTAAGAACTTTATAAGGAATTGCCGTAAACAAAGAAACATGGCAAGTTGCACTGGCCGGAAAGAACAGTGGTTGCAAGAAAATAGGACAGTTGCTGCTCTAGATTGGAAAAGATTTCGAAAAGTGTTGATTTGCAAGAACTGAAACTAATTTAGGTTATTCAAAATATCTGTTGTCGGAAAATAGTACATATTTCCGTTGCCGGTTTCCGGCTCGGTCGAGTTTCCGGTTTTGTAATATATTCTGAAATGCTCAAAATTATTAACGACTTCCAAATCACTAACTTTCCAAGACAAAGACAGCCTGCTTTTTTCCCTACCAATCATCTCGTACAAATTTCAAAACGCGTCCAATTTTCAAAATTCGGCCCTTGAAACTTCTGCAAATCGTTAGAGAAGTTCGGTGGATGGAGTTAGGAATTCTGGTTTTATGTCTAATATATCGCATTTTTGACATCCAGATTCTGAGTCTTGGATGCATATGTCCCTATGGTCTCCATTGTAGCGTGTTGCCTATCTTAAATATAGAGTATTAAGGAGAAGGTCTACCATAATTTGAAATGACTTTATATGATTCCCGTAATTTGCGAGTTTCCATATGATTTTTGGGCCACTCTTTTAGTCCTCCCAAAAAAATTATAATTTTGTCATTCCTTCATACAAGGCCCAGAAAAATTCCCGAAACCTCTTGCGGAGTTCGTACCAGCGCGCTGAAAGAGCGTTCAACCAATCCCTAAGAAAAGTGTACCCAATAATCCTGCGAACTTCAACCCGATTGAAATTTCCTTTGAGTTCTCCAAAGTTATGGAGAGTTTGGTTCACCATCATATAATGTATGTGGAGACCAATGACCATTTAATGATCGACAGTATGGCTTCCATAGGAATCGATATACGAGGGACCTGATGGCGTTTCTGTTAGAAAGTTAGATTCGTTCACCAGTTTGGTGAGAGTAAAGTCTACAAAGCAAGAAGGTATCTGGAGACCAATGGTATCCAAATGATCGACACTATGGCTTATTTAGGAATCCATGTCCGAGAACTTGATGCCGCTACCTACAGAACTTTGGAATGGATCCATTCACCAATATGGTTAGAGTAAAGTCTTCCGTAGCTTCCGTAGGAATCAATGTAGGGTGGAACTGATGGCATACATATCAGAAAGAGAGGATCCTGTCGATCCATTCACAAGTTTGATGAGGGTAAGGTCTCCAAGACAAGGAGTTCTTTGAAGACCAATTGTCTTCTTAATGGTCGATAGCATGACTGTCGGAATAATGGATTTACGGGAAGGTCTCCCGTGTGTTTTTGTCAGAACGTTGCAATCGAGCCAAACACAGAGTGAGGTCTCCAAAGCGGTGAGGTCTCGGGAGACTAATGACATTCCTAATGATCGACAGTATGGCTTTTGTATGATTAAATGTAGGGGGACATGATGGCATTCATGTCAGAAAGAGAGGATCCTGGCAATCCATTCACAAGTTTGATGATAGTAAGGTCTCTTAGGTATTCAGATCTCTGAGACCAATGACCTTCTTAATGATCGATAGCATGGCAGTCGCAGGAATGGATTTACGGGAGATCTGATGGCGTTCCTATCAGAAAGTTGAAGTCAATTCATTCACCAGTATTGTGAGAGTAAGTTCTCCCTGGAATTTCTTCTTGGTCTTTTGTAGAAATCAATGTAGCAGGGACCTGATGACATTCATGGGAGAGGATCCTGTTGTTTCATTCACAAATTTGATGAGAGAAAGGTCTCTCTTAATGATCGACTGTATGACATCCGTGGGAATTTAATTACGGAGGACATGATGCCTGTCAGAAAATTTCAATCTATCCATTTACCAGTTTGGTGAGAAGAAGGCAATCTCCTTTTTAATGATCGAAATGGTAGGAAACTGACGGCGTTCCGTTGGATTCGATCCATTCACCGGTTTGGTGAAAAAAAGGTCGTTGCTCTGGATATCTCCAAGGTCTTTGATAGAGTCTGGCACGGCTTTTGGTGACTTCTCTTAATTTATTTCGAGCTTCCGCGGAGATCACACTCTTCGTTATGCTGTAGATGGGTTCTCATACGACGAGTATAGGTTCACGGCTGGTATGTCAAAGCGCTCTATTCTCTCTCACTCTCTCTTTCATGTTTATTCATTGACGATCTTTTGGTTCAGCTTTTGAATCCAATTCACATAGCCTTCGTCAAAGATAGATGACCAACGAAAGTTGGTGGAAGAGCCACTTGACTGGAATCTACTGGCCAATATCTGGAGATCACATGATTCTATTCTCTCTCCATCTTTTTTCTTTTTTTCACAGACAAACTTTTGGGTCAGATTTTGTCTCCAATCTACTCAATCACGGATGACAGTAATCTTTTACAAGAGACACTTGACCTGGATGTTCTGGCCACTTTTGAAAGGTTTCGAGTTACTAGAATAGATTTGAAAGCAGTTCAGACATAGTGCTCCTTGTTGTCTCACAAGCGATTCACTGATCCAATAGCGACGTCAGCTTCTATGAAAAGTGTAGTTATCGAGCAATCAGATCAGAATGTCTTTCTGGCCATTAATATACAATGTGGTGATCGTTGGTCAAAACATGCTCTCTAAACCGGTCCAAGAACTACTCCTTGCTCCACCGATACTTTCATAGTTGTAATATGGCTGCCGTTCGTTGTCGATTGGATGGCCGGCCAGACGCACTACACGTTGTATAAATGAATTTATTTTTCGCCTGTGAAATTCACATCCGGCAGATATCTTTCCCGTCGATTATGCAATTCAGAAATATAAAACAAACACAGTGAAATCTCTTTTGTGGAAATCTCTCTATGAAATCTTCCTGCAGTTCCTGTACTGCATTTAACCTTCGCACACCCAAACCCCACCCGGATGGGATTTCCATTTTTCAAACATTAATAACTCAACGAATTAAAGGGTGATTTTTTAAGAGCTTGATAACTTTTTTTAAAAAAAAAACGCATAAAATTTGCAAAATCTCATCGGTTCTTTATTTGAAACGTTAGATTGGTCCATGACATTTACTTTTTGAAGATAATTTCATTTAAATGTTGACCGCGGCTGCGTCTTAGGTGGTCCATCCGCTTAGTCCAATTTTGGCATTTCCACGTTTTTGAGTAACAGAGACCCAATTGGTGCGAACGGCGACGAATCGAAAATTGGTGGTCATCATTAACACTGGCCGATACAGCTGCGATATTTTCTTCAGTTCGCACTCTACGTAAGCGTGTTGGTGGTTTAATGTCCAACAATGTAAATTTGGTGCGAAATTTAGTCACAATAGCCCGAATAGCCGCTTCAGTGGGTCGATTAAACTGACCATAAAATGGAAGCGCGCAATGAACTTTCTTAACAGAGCACGCATTTTGATAATAAAATTCAATAATTTGCAAGCGTTGTTCGTTTGTAAGACGATTCATGATGAAATGTCAAAGCATACTGAGCATCTTTCTCTTTGACACCATGTCTGAAATCCCACGTGATCTGTCAAATACTAATGCATGAAAATCCTAACCTCAAAAAAATCACTCTTTACCATAAAATCAAAAATAGATTTAGTTTCAATGACTAATTTTTTCTAGTTGTTGTTTGTGGTTTTCTCTTTGGTTTTCTTCTTTTGTCCACAAAACTTTGGAATGTTGGTATAAATACGGGTCTTCCAACTCATACAATATGTGCTAAAACCTTTGGGCTGCGAAGGTTCTCTTGGTTGGTTGGTAGACGAGGCCGCTCTCACGGGAGCGTCAAGTAGTGCCTTAAGGCACCGTTTTGAATGGCCACACCACTCGGAAAGGTCTGTTATATCCGTTTTGAAAGATTCGGATATTTGATTAGATCTCTCTCTCTCTCTAATAACAATTTCCGATATCTCGTCAATGTCGTGTGGTACATGTTTTGTTATAATGAATCTAGGTTTGCCTGGATATTTGACATGCCGAGTGTTGGTTCAATTAGATAATCATTTTTTTCCGGTCAGAAAATTGGACTATTGTATATGAATAAAATCAGTTTAGATTTGGATTTAACTTCCTAACAACATCAGAATAGATGATAGAATAAGAACAAACCCTTAATTAAGATTAAATATTCAAATAATTATTTACTAGTAAAACAAGCTTCATTCATAAACAATCCTTTTTAAGTTATTTTTAAGCGTGACTTATATTCGTATGTTGCTGTGACATTCAAACTTTATCTACTCACACATGAGGCTTTCCATTCCATGCTCTGAACATTAACAGCCTAAATCTATAGACACGATTTATTCATGGTTATAATTAAAAAAACCGACAGTTTGCAATGTTATGATATCAACACGATGTTCAGGAATTAGACAATTTGTCTCTGTCTATCGTTCGATGCCTTTATTAATCTCTAGATCGCTCTTAACCCCCCAACCTCCAACCCCCAAACATCAATTGCGAACATGCTGGACAGTGTTGAAGCTGAAATGATTTATAACATTTCGCCATAACTAAACAGAAACCGTTCGAAACTTACAATGAATTGTTTTTCTTAATTTATTATTTTGGAATGCTTCCAAAACGTGTACTTACACTTAGCCGTGGAGTGGGAGGAAAGTTTGTGATATATGGAAATTATGAAATGAAAGCAATTTAAACAATTATTTTCGGCATAGTCTTCCTGCTTCGGATCATTAGTATTATCCTTTGAAATTTCTTCGTTTCTTACTTCACAATACTTACCATCTAGAATTTCCCGAAAATTGTTTCTGGAACTCTGTGTTCCTGTCTGGAAATCTGGAAATTTCTGAAACCTACCTCGTACATGTTCACTTATTCGTTTTCAATAACGACTTCAGTCGGTTTGCAGTAAATGAGTGAGTAAGTGAGTGAGTGCACTGACCACATCGCAATAAATTGATCTCAATTGAATTGGGGGCGATGTGGGGACCGAACATGATCGACCGAATGCCTTGTTTTCTTTTTTTAGTTAATTACGCAATGACTTTGTTGATGCACTTCCCCAAGAATGTGGATTATTTCCTTACACCAACACTTTGATTCCCGATCGTAGCTGGAATGCACTGAGCACACACTATCAGCCTTATCCTATTAGAGGGTAACATTTAACAAATCTTACCCTTTTCCTTATCAAATTTGTAGAAAGACACCTCATTGTTCTTACAGGAAAGGGCTGTACAGTTATTGCACTTTTTGCCACACAATCGCAAAAAACCGGCATTAATAATTTCCATCACCACCAATACTCTCGCACAATCGCTTTCTCTCTCTCTCTCTCTCTCGCTCTTTCACACATACACATGTACATATATGTTTATCCCCCCATAAAATGTGGTGTTTGTGTTCATCTTGTTTCGATTTATTGACTCATTGATAGAAGATAGAAATTAATCTCTCACTCTCTCCATCCACCCCATCGACATGAACACACATAAATTCATATATTTACATACATGTGTATCTCTGTCACAATAAATCGCCCCACTAAATCGATGTCAGACTACACCGTTTCCAATGGAAATAGAGGGATTGATATTGATATTGAGAAAATACAAATTACTGGTGAAGAATAATAGTGTGGTGGACACCCTCTTCAAAGTTCTGAAGAGGCTATTTTTTTAGATCCATTACGACTTACGTATATTACCATATGGATTTTTTAAAATTTAGTTCCCATGATTCTGTATTCTGGCCATAACATAGTAGTGTTATGTGGGAAAAGGTCAGAGTTTAATCAAATTAAGAGGAAATCAAACCAGTATTAATAATCTTTATGCGTTTGAATTGACGTTTGAAAAATACTTTCAAAAACGTTTTGTTTGTGAAGCTTGTTTCGGGATTAATAAATAAATCAATAGCATTTAAAAAATCTCTTTGATTTTGGTTCACTATAGCCTTGCGGAACAAAATAAAAAAGACTGATTTATCGATTTACCATCGTTCTTTAATAATAATTCAGATATTTTCTAAATATAGGTTCTGTTAGTTAAATCAGATATATAGTCCAAAAATATGCCCGTTTTCTTGTCGCTCCATTAGAGATAACTAAGTGTTATTGTAGATAAAAATGATCACACAAACTGACATCTATATCTCTCGGTAAGCCATAACTTTAGGTAAACGGAGCTACATGAAAATGGGGAAGATGTCTCAATTTTCAGAATTCCGACATAAAAACACTGAATGAAGTAAAAAACTGTGGGAAGTGATAGTATTTTTCTGGTAGGTATTGTGAGGTAGAACAGTATTTTTGCCAGTATTTTTATTGGACTTCAATTTTAGAAGTAATGATACTCTGTGTAGACGCAAACGATTTTTTTAATCATGATTTTTTAAATATTTGTTTAAATAGCACAAAAAGTCCTTTTAAAAAGTATATAAAAGAATATGTTGTTTTAGTTTGTAAAAGCTGGCGTCTTAACGAAGAAAATGCATATTGAATAAATGTAGAAGTTATGACCCTTTATGTAGAAGTAAGGCAATTTAAAACAAATAAGTAAGCTTCAGTCGGCTAAACCGACTTATACATACCCTCACTCTCAGAAAACATATATACGGAAGTTATAAGGAATACAATTTTATGTAGGGCAGGATAATTTGAACCCATAAAATTGCTATGCTTTTGCTACGCCCCTTCTTGTACCTCCCACACAATTGTCTCTATCCTAGGTAATATTAAATCCTTTATAACTTCTATACTGGTGCATGGAATCCACTAGGACTTGATGTTTTTACAATTGTTTTATAAATGTGGAAGCTGGGAACATGGGACACGTACCTTCCACACAAATTATCAGGGCCTAAGTAAAATTTAAGTCTTTACAACTTCTATGCAGATGTTCTCTGAGAGTGAGGGTATATGTAGGGTAGAGAGACTTCAAAATAAAAGTAGTGGATGTTCCCGACTAAAATTAAAGACTGGTTTGTTTTACGCGTTCTTTCAAAATATTTCGCTTTATCATTGTCCGTTCGTGAGCTGGACGCGTTCAAAATAACCTCTATAAATCAGGTTTTTCTTGAATAAAATCCACGGTGAAAATGGTATTTAGAAAAAACCTGCTAGAAATTAAAATCTGGTCCGAGCCTCACCAAATCATATCAAAAACTTGCATTTTAACCCAGAATGTTAACCTTCCTCACAAAAGAAGCCAATCTAATATAGGGTGGGCCCATTAAAATTTTAAATTTGAACTACCGATTACTTTGACTTTGAAAGGTAGAATAACATTCATTTTTATTTTTATTTTAAGGTTTATGTTTGACAATTGCAAAATGGGACGGTATGCGCTCGAATAGAATTGGGAAATATTAAAAACATATTTCCAATGCTGTGAGTCTTTAAAGCGCCTTGGAGACGATCAAATAATTCCATCAATCGCGTGCATATGTATTAGTGTGTGCCTTCGTGTTTTGCCCGCAAACGCACCACAAAATACGTCAATCATCACTTTGTGTTTGACTTCGTTGTGTTCGGTTGAAACTTTCATACTACTTTTGCTGCACTCCGCCAGTCGATGTTTCTCCCGTCGGAAATTTGTCCGTAGAGAATTATTTTTTTTAACATCATTAACTGTCCCATTGGGATACTCCTCATTAAAAACATCCAGCAGTAGCTCATACTGCTTCCTTTTTTCCTCCCTGTTGCTGTAGGCATCCACTTTGGTGTTCCACAGAGCCGGTAAGCTCTCATAGCATTCTATAATTTTTAAAATGAATTTTTTTTCACCCGCTCACATGTCCATCTCACACAATTTTTTACTACTAAATGAGTCATGATTGACAATCATAACTGGAGACCATCAACGAAAACGCCATCGACGAAAATATCAAAAAATTTTGTTTTTTATGTCAATCATTGCCGACGTCGTGTACGTGTAGCCGACGAAACCCGATTAGAGGCACACACACAACTGATTGATGGAATTATTTTATCGTCTCCAAGGCGCTTAACCCATAATGTATGAAATTTCTGTAGATAATTTTCGAGAAGAGATCGGCCTTCAGTTCAGCATTCATGTATCTCATTTTCATCTCGGTGGCTACGTCAATAAGCAAAATTGTCGCATATGGGGTTCGGAGAACCCACAGCCATTGCATCCACAACGAGTCACTGTTTGGTGTGGAATTGTGCTGACGGCATCATTGAGCCATGTACTGGGTTAATCGGATGAGGTGCTGCCAAGCCAGTCGTGGTAGTCATATGAATGATATTGTGTTCCATTATTAAATGACAAAGATCAACCTATCCGATAAAACCAGAAATTTGAAAAAATAATAAGTACTTCTTTATAGCCGATTCTAATTTAAAGTTTTAAATGGACCACTGTATATTACGATGGGTCACGAAAATAAATTGCAGCGGTCACCACCCAGAAATGAAGATTGGATTGTTTAATGATGGTCTGCAAAATATTTCGTCCATCTGTGAGCTAAACGCTCCTGAAAACACCTTTAAAAATCATGTTTTTCCCGTATATTTTTTTATATTGCATTTTTGTCCAATTTTTTTCTCGAAATTAAAAGACCCTTGGAAGCACTTTAAATAAAAATTTGTATTCTTGTCTTAGAGTAACTAATTGGTAGTATTACTAGACGTTTATATTGATTTTTTGTGGTTTTCAAAGTGACTGCTAGAAACTCATATTTCTTGGAAATATTTTGTAAGAGTTGCTATGAAAAATAAATAGAAGGAATCAATATCTTTCGAATGATGCCTATATGATGAATATCGGACGAAAAATGACGTTACTGAATCCATATTTGTAAAATAATTTAATACAGGAGATGGATTTTCAGAGCCTAAATGTTCAAAATCTTTTTACAAATATGATCGTTGCTGCGTCAATTTCGTTGCCATGTTCATAATTTAGGCATCATTTGAAAGGTATTGAATGCCGCTATTTATTTTTTATAAAATATACGAAAATTTTGGCAGACAGTTATTCCTAGTTGAAATATATAATGATCAGCTGTAATAGAGCAATATGGGGGCCCATTTGCATGGAGGTTATACCAAAATATGGACCCATATATTTGACTTTCATTGTAGTTGTTTCTAGTTGAAATATAATAAAATCTGCAAAATTTTGAAAACATTCCATGTAAAATGTGGGTTATAGAGAAGTAATAATAAAAATGGGGCCCAATTGTAAGGGCGCTACAATAAAAAGTGGCCCAATATAGATCCCTTCAAAGTAGGTATTCTTTATTGAAATATAACATGATCTGCAAAATTTGATCAAGAGATAATGTAAGATGTAAGTTCCAGAGCTATAATAGAGTAGAATGGGGGCCCAATTTGTATGGGGGTTATACCAAAATATGGACCCATATATTTGACTTTCATAGTATGTATTCTTAGTTGAAATATTATACAATCTGCAAAATTTGATAAACTTCCGATGTAAAATGTGAGTCCCAGAGGGGTAATAATAAAAAGGGGCCCATTTGTAAGGGCGCTACATTAAAAATTGGGCCCTTATAGATCACTTTCAAAGTAGGTATTCTTTATTGAAATATAACATGATCTGCAACATTTTATCAAGATCCAATGTAAGATGTGGGTTCTAGAGCGTCAATAGTGTAAACTGGGTGCCCATTTGTATGGGGGCTATACCAAAACATTGACCTATATCGCTGGCTTTCAAAATAGGTGTTTCTAGTCCAAACGTCACATTGTGTGAGAAATTTGATAAAGATCCGATGTAAAATGTGCATTTTAGAGCAGAAATTTTGTAAATCGGAGGTACATTTGTATGGGCCTATATCAAAACATAGACCCATGTGGTCCACTTTCCCGTTAGCTGTTTCTAGTTCAAATATAACATGATCCTGAAAATTTTGTCATGATCCCATGTGAAATGTGTATTTTAGAGCACTAATAGTGTAAATTATAGGGATATTTGTATGGAGGCTATATCTAAATCTGAACCGATAATTCAATACCAATCGTCCTTGGTCAAAAAAAGTAACTTTCGCCAAATTTCGTGACATTCGCGCACCAATTGCGACCTGTAGAGTGCGAACAAGCTTAGATGGTCAGCAGACGGACGGACAGAGAGACATCATTAAATCGATTCTAGCTCGATTATATCTTGGTGTTACAAACATTTGGCGCGAAACTAACTTATTATACCCTAGTCCACGAAGTGGTGTAGTGTATAAAAACACAAAAAATACTATAAAGGTTCAATAATTCGACCAATAAGTTACTCTCAGACAAGAATCAAAATTTATATTTAAAGTGCTTCCGATGGTCTATTAATTCAGAAAAAAATTTGGCAAAAATGCAACGTAAAAAATTACACGGGAAAAACATGAAAACAGATGGATTGACCCAGTGACGAAATATTTTGCAGATCATCATTAAACAATCCAAACTTTTTTTTCGCTGGGTGACTGGAAATTGTTTTTCCATTTGTATGGTCCGCGACCCAGCCTACTGTATATATGTATGTTGGTTTAGCCGACTGGCTCTTATTTGCTTGTTTTTTATCATTTTGTTGTCAAGTACCCTATTCTATCCAGCGTGTATTAGAGTAAGACAAGTATACCTTCAAGTTTTCATGTTATACATTCGCTTGTGGGAAAAGGAGGAACTTAGAAAAAAGAGAACCTTAAATTGAGTTAAAATTAAAGAACTTTTATCGATGCATGGTGTCTGAATCAATTACTCGTCCATAACTCAAATCTAACCAAATTTCTTCTATTAGTTTCAATTATTTCCTCATTTTAATAAAAATCAAGGAAACAAGTGAAAACTAGTATAGATAATATTTTACTAAAAGGGGGAAAATTAAATTAATGAAGACTTTATTCTAGTGCAATATGACTTTATAGAAGAATATTACATACATGCACATAATTTCTCATTATAAATTTGCATTTTCTCAATATCATTTGTAATATATCCTCCTCATCAATTCGCATCTTTATTTCGAAACATAAATTCGAAATGGTGTAGTTTTTGCAATGCTGTTCCATCTCTCTAAATTCTAAAACTTTCTACTTTCATGTGTATTCGTACTACTACTGCATGCATTGGCGGCATCGGCATTGTCATCGCCAACGGCAGTAAATGAATGTGATCGCTAGCCGCTTGTCGCTACAGCTCAAACTCAAACAAACAAACAAACAGCGCTTTTTGTTTATTCGAATTCGAGAAAACAATAATGAAAAATTGATTGGTTGTATTGTTGTGCTTTATATCATATATATTGAATGTGTCTGTATGTCTGCTATACTAAATATGTACGTATGTCAATATTATACTCTCACTCTCTATTGCTCTCTCTTTGTATCTATCTCTCTTAAATGTAGTTTAGTTTTTCCCTCTCTCTCACTTCGATTTGCAAATATTCTTTAGATAATTTATAACAGTTTATTAGCTTTAAAAATATAAAGTTTTAAAATTCTTCTTCTTCCTCCAAACACACATTTCAAAGAGATCATTTTGTAACGGTGTATTTTTGTTTATGCTTGTCTGTGTGTCGTTACAGTGCTAGCAGAGAAAACTTGTATAGCAGTGATCAACAACAACAAGCACAGCAGCAGCAACATCATCAAGTTAAACAGCAGCAACAACAACAACAGCAGCAGCAGCAGAAACATCAGCGCCAAACGCCGCAACACCACTCGCATCAACACTTACTGCGCCAGTCGTTGATCAACCTCACTAGTGCTCAGAACGCCGCGAGTACTTCGCTGTACAGCAGTCACTCGGATAATAACAGTTATTGTAGCGCCACTACAACCGTCGAACCGGATCACCACGAACGCCATCACCACCATCAACAACAACAACACCCCCATAATCCGAAACGTTCGTCGTCGCGTTCCTCATCGTCGCGTCAACATAGTCCGGCTATTGCCGGCGGCGGTGGTAAACTCCACAAATCGATTTCGTGCAGTTGTGAATCGTTGAAATGTTCGTCGGTCGGTCTTGAGACTCCACCTCTGACAGCGGCCGGTGATACGAACAGCAAATCCTTGAGTCGCAACTTTCGCGATTTAAGCTGCGAACGGGATAACAACGAATATTTACTTGACTCGGGACGCACGCAAAAGAAAAGCGCCAGCAGCAGTGCCCGGAGCAGCAGCGGCCATCAACAGAGTGTTGGCGGCGGTGTTGAGGCCATTACCACACCCTCAACTGGTGATGGTGATCAACATTCTCTGCATTATTACGGAGAATCGGGTCTACGCTTTTCAAAGCAAACCTCTTACGACAGCGGTGGTCATTCGCCGCAGCTGCTGTCCTTAGCTGACGGCCGCTATCGCCAGCACCAGCAACAGCATCAGCCTCAGCATCAGTACCTAGATAGCACGAGTCCCACGAGTCGCCTATCGTATAGTCCTAATAGTAAGAGTAGTAGCTTGGCTATAGCTGATGCCGATTATCAAGATTCTCAGAATCACAGTGATTTTACACATCTAGTCGTTCACAATCTTAGCAATTCGGATCCAATCCATCAACTCGACGACGCCAGCCACTGTACGTCGCTGCTGAAGACGCACTACAGTGACTGTAACATATACGCCAAGAACGAACTAGACGCCAGCGCTCAGCCGGACAAACAGCAGTTGGTCAACAAGGCCTACATCTTCAAGTGCATCGGCAATAGTCCCTCGTTCCTGAAGACCAACAAGATCAAAGAGCAATCGCGGAAGCTGCGCAATCTCTCGCTGAAAACCAATCCGACGGGCAAAAAGAAAAACCAGATCTTATCGAAATCGAACGCCGTCTCCGATAACTCGTTGCATCCGGGCGATAAATATCTGAATCTCTATTTGGTGGAGAAGAAACAAGCACAGTTACAGCAGCAGCAGCAGCAACAGCATCAGCAGTCGGCAACCGGTGGTGGTAACGTAACCAACTCCGCAACAACTTCACCGTCAGTGGCTTCCGGACACCAAGTGTCGCGTCACAGCACCCCGTACATAGTCAACGGAGCTGTGAAGTCGTCATATCCCACATATCGTTCCTCAATTAAAAGTGAAACAGCCGTAAGTGCCGCCATACAAGCCGCCGCCACAGCAGCAGCCACCAGTAGCAGCGATCAGCATCAACAGCCGCAGTCGCCTTCGCAGCCCCAGTCGCAATCGCAGTCGCAAGCCATCAGTGGCGGCAGTGTCAATTATCTCTCCTCGTCCGCCTCCTCCACGAGCAATAGACACCATAAACCAGCCAAAATTAATAACAAAGGCTGCAATCTGGTCAACAACGGCAATAAACTCAGCGTCAGCACAAATTCGTGCAATCGTCTACATGCCGGTTCGCCACATGCAATATCACCGAAAAGCTCTCTATCGAGTAACGGCCATCTCAACAAGTATTGTCTGACCGACATAAGTCGCCGCAAGACCGAATTCAATCGCCAGCTCAGCGCCCCGACTGATTACACGCACCATTCATCGACGAGTAACGGTTCGCATCACTCCAACCAGGAGGTACACGCTGGAGAATCAACATCGACAGTAGCCAGTGCTGGCCTCAAATCGGCGGCCCAACTGCAGCAACAGCAGCCGCACCATCTCTACCACCAGCACCAGTTCCATCCCCATCCGCATCAGCATCTGTTGCAGCATCAGCACCATCACTACCAACACAGTCAGCAGCATTTACCAGCATTACACCAGCAACAATTGCCGCCGCACCATACATCGTCAACAACAACAGTATTAACGAAACCAACATCGAACTCGTGCACGAACAGTTTTAATCGGCGCCACATAAAGCGCCAGAAAAATACCAAATTAAATGAAAAGTAAGTAATCCCGAAAATAAAAACTTCCCATATATGTATATATAGAGTTATAAGTGGGTTGAAATATGTCAAGGATAGGAATAATTCTAGTTATTCTCTCCGAGATTATCAATATTCAACGATAGTTTAAATAGCAAAGAAGGAGTTCTTAGTTCGTAACTCCTTGCGTAGGATATTCCAAGGAAAGGAATAATTGTAGTTATTCTCTCCGAGATTATTAATATTCAACGATAGTTTAAGTAGCAACGAAGGAGTTCTTAACCCCTTGTGTAGGATATTCCAAGGAAAGAAATAATTGTAGTTATTCTCTCTGAGGTCATCAATAATCAACGATAGTTCAACTAGCAACGAAGGAGTTCTTAGTTCGTAACTTCTTACTTAGGATATTCCAAGGAAAGGAATAATTGTAGATATTCTCTCCGAGATTATTAATATTCAACGATAGTTTAAGTAGCAATGAAGGAGTTTTTAGTTCTTAACTCCTTGTTTAGGATATTCCAAGGAAAGGAATAATTGTAGTTATTCTCTCCGAGATTATTAATATTCAACGATAGTTTAAGAAGCAACGAAGGAGTTCTTAACCCCTTGTGTAGGATATTCCAAGGAAAGAAATAATTCTAGTTATGTTATCAATAATATTCAACGATAGTTTAACTAGCAACGAAGGAGTTTTTAGTTCTTAACTCCTTGTTTAGGATATTCCAAGGAAAGGAATAGTTGTAGTTATTCTCTCCGAGATTATTAATATTCAACGATAGTTTAAGTAGCAACGAAGGAGTTCTCAACACCTTGTATAGGATATTCCAAGGAAAGGAATAATTCTAGTTATGTTATCAATAATATTCAACGATAGTTTAACTAGCAATGAAGGAGTTTTTAGTTCTTAACTCCTTGCTTAGGATATTCCAAGGAAAGGAATAATTCTAGTTATTCTCTCTGAGGTTATCAATAATCAACGTTAGTTTAACTAGCAACGAAGGAGTTCTTAGTTCGTAACTCCTTGCTTAGGATATTCCAAGGAAAGGAATAATTGTAGTTATTCTCTCCGAGATTATTAATAATCAACGATAGTTTAACTAGCAACGAAGGAGTTCTTAGTTCGTAACTCCTTGCTTAGGATATTCCAAGGAAAGGAATAATTGTAGTTATTCTCTCCGAGATTATTAATATTCAACGATAGTTTAAGAAGCAACGAAGGAGTTCTTAACCCCTTGTGTAGGATATTCCAAGGAAAGAAATAATTCTAGTTATGTTATCAATAATATTCAACGATAGTTTAACTAGCAACGAAGGAGTTCTTAGTTCGTAACTCCTTGCTTAGGATATTCCAAGGAAAGGAATAATTCTAGTTATTCTCTCTGAGGTTATCAATAATCAACGTTAGTTTAACTAGCAACGAAGGAGTTCTTAGTTCGTAACTCCTTGCTTAGGATATTCCAAGGAAAGGAATAATTGTAGTTATTCTCTCCGAGATTATTAATAATCAACGATAGTTTAACTAGCAACGAAGGAGTTCTTAGTTCGTAACTCCTTGCTTAGGATATTCCAAGGAAAGGAATAATTGTAGTTATTCTCTCCGAGATTATTAATATTCAACGATAGTTTACGTAGCAACGAAGGAGTTCTTAACCCCTTGTGTAGGATATTCCAAGGAAAGGAATAATTCTAGTTATGTTATCAATAATCAACAATAGTTTAACTAGCAACGAAGGAGTTATTAGTTCTTTACTCCTTGTTTAGGATATTCCAAGGAAAGGAATAATTGTAGTTATTCTCTCCGAGATTATTAATATGCAACGATAGTTTAAGAAGCAACGAAGGAGTTCTTAACCCCTTGTGTAGGATATTCCAAGGAAAGAAATAATTCTAGTTATGTTATCAATAATATTCAACGATAGTTTAACTAGCAACGAAGGAGTTTTTAGTTCTTAACTCCTTGTTTAGGATATTCCAAGGAAAGGAATAGTTGTAGTTATTCTCTCCGAGATTATTAATATTCAACGATAGTTTAAGTAGCAATGAAGGAGTTTTTAGTTCTTAACTCCTTGTTTAGGATATTCCAAGGAAAGGAATAATTGTAGTTATTCTCTCCGAGATTATTAATATTCAACGATAGTTTAAGAAGCAACGAAGGAGTTCTTAACCCCTTGTGTAGGATATTCCAAGGAAAGAAATAATTCTAGTTATGTTATCAATAATATTCAACGATAGTTTAACTAGCAACGAAGGAGTTTTTAGTTCTTAACTCCTTGTTTAGGATATTCCAAGGAAAGGAATAGTTGTAGTTATTCTCTCCGAGATTATTAATATTCAACGATAGTTTAAGTAGCAACGAAGGAGTTCTCAACACCTTGTATAGGATATTCCAAGGAAAGGAATAATTCTAGTTATGTTATCAATAATATTCAACGATAGTTTAACTAGCAATGAAGGAGTTTTTAGTTCTTAACTCCTTGCTTAGGATATTCCAAGGAAAGGAATAATTCTAGTTATTCTCTCTGAGGTTATCAATAATCAACGTTAGTTTAACTAGCAACGAAGGAGTTCTTAGTTCGTAACTCCTTGCTTAGGATATTCCAAGGAAAGGAATAATTGTAGTTATTCTCTCCGAGATTATTAATAATCAACGATAGTTTAACTAGCAACGAAGGAGTTCTTAGTTCGTAACTCCTTGCTTAGGATATTCCAAGGAAAGGAATAATTGTAGTTATTCTCTCCGAGATTATTAATATTCAACGATAGTTTAAGAAGCAACGAAGGAGTTCTTAACCCCTTGTGTAGGATATTCCAAGGAAAGAAATAATTCTAGTTATGTTATCAATAATATTCAACGATAGTTTAACTAGCAACGAAGGAGTTCTTAGTTCGTAACTCCTTGCTTAGGATATTCCAAGGAAAGGAATAATTCTAGTTATTCTCTCTGAGGTTATCAATAATCAACGTTAGTTTAACTAGCAACGAAGGAGTTCTTAGTTCGTAACTCCTTGCTTAGGATATTCCAAGGAAAGGAATAATTGTAGTTATTCTCTCCGAGATTATTAATAATCAACGATAGTTTAACTAGCAACGAAGGAGTTCTTAGTTCGTAACTCCTTGCTTAGGATATTCCAAGGAAAGGAATAATTGTAGTTATTCTCTCCGAGATTATTAATATTCAACGATAGTTTACGTAGCAACGAAGGAGTTCTTAACCCCTTGTGTAGGATATTCCAAGGAAAGGAATAATTCTAGTTATGTTATCAATAATCAACAATAGTTTAACTAGCAACGAAGGAGTTATTAGTTCTTTACTCCTTGTTTAGGATATTCCAAGGAAAGGAATAATTGTAGTTATTCTCTCCGAGATTATTAATATGCAACGATAGTTTAAGAAGCAACGAAGGAGTTCTTAACCCCTTGTGTAGGATATTCCAAGGAAAGAAATAATTCTAGTTATGTTATCAATAATATTCAACGATAGTTTAACTAGCAACGAAGGAGTTTTTAGTTCTTAACTCCTTGTTTAGGATATTCCAAGGAAAGGAATAGTTGTAGTTATTCTCTCCGAGATTATTAATATTCAACGATAGTTTAAGTAGCAACGAAGGAGTTCTCAACACCTTGTATAGGATATTCCAAGGAAAGGAATAATTCTAGTTATGTTATCAATAATATTCAACGATAGTTTAACTAGCAACGAAGGAGTTTTTAGTTCTTAACTCCTTGTTTAGGATATTCCAAGGAAAGGAATAGTTGTAGTTATTCTCTCCGAGATTATTAATATTCAACGATAGTTTAAGTAGCAATGAAGGAGTTTTTAGTTCTTAACTCCTTGTTTAGGATATTCCAAGGAAAGGAATAATTGTAGTTATTCTCTCCGAGATTATTAATATTCAACGATAGTTTAAGAAGCAACGAAGGAGTTCTTAACCCCTTGTGTAGGATATTCCAAGGAAAGAAATAATTCTAGTTATGTTATCAATAATATTCAACGATAGTTTAACTAGCAACGAAGGAGTTTTTAGTTCTTAACTCCTTGTTTAGGATATTCCAAGGAAAGGAATAGTTGTAGTTATTCTCTCCGAGATTATTAATATTCAACGATAGTTTAAGTAGCAACGAAGGAGTTCTCAACACCTTGTATAGGATATTCCAAGGAAAGGAATAATTCTAGTTATGTTATCAATAATATTCAACGATAGTTTAACTAGCAATGAAGGAGTTTTTAGTTCTTAACTCCTTGCTTAGGATATTCCAAGGAAAGGAATAATTCTAGTTATTCTTTCTGAGGTTATCAATAATCAACGTTAGTTTAACTAGCAACGAAGGAGTTCTTAGTTCGTAACTCCTTGCTTAGGATATTCCAAGGAAAGGAATAATTGTAGTTATTCTCTCCGAGATTATTAATAATCAACGATAGTTTAACTAGCAACGAAGGAGTTCTTAGTTCGTAACTCCTTGCTTAGGATATTCCAAGGAAAGGAATAATTGTAGTTATTCTCTCCGAGATTATTAATATTCAACGATAGTTTAAGAAGCAACGAAGGAGTTCTTAACCCCTTGTGTAGGATATTCCAAGGAAAGAAATAATTCTAGTTATGTTATCAATAATATTCAACGATAGTTTAACTAGCAACGAAGGAGTTCTTAGTTCGTAACTCCTTGCTTAGGATATTCCAAGGAAAGGAATAATTCTAGTTATTCTCTCTGAGGTTATCAATAATCAACGTTAGTTTAACTAGCAACGAAGGAGTTCTTAGTTCGTAACTCCTTGCTTAGGATATTCCAAGGAAAGGAATAATTGTAGTTATTCTCTCCGAGATTATTAATAATCAACGATAGTTTAACTAGCAACGAAGGAGTTCTTAGTTCGTAACTCCTTGCTTAGGATATTCCAAGGAAAGGAATAATTGTAGTTATTCTCTCCGAGATTATTAATATTCAACGATAGTTTACGTAGCAACGAAGGAGTTCTTAACCCCTTGTGTAGGATATTCCAAGGAAAGGAATAATTCTAGTTATGTTATCAATAATCAACAATAGTTTAACTAGCAACGAAGGAGTTATTAGTTCTTTACTCCTTGTTTAGGATATTCCAAGGAAAGGAATAATTGTAGTTATTCTCTCCGAGATTATTAATATGCAACGATAGTTTAAGTAGCAACGAAGGAGTTCTTAACCCCTTGTGTAGGATATTCCAAGGAAAGGAATAATTCTAATTATTCTCTCCGAGATTATCAATATTCAACGATAGTTTAACTAGCAATGAAGGAGTTCTTAGTTCGTAACTCCTTGCTTAGGATATTCCAAGGAAAGGAATCAATGTAGTTATTCTCTCCGAGATTATAAATATTCAACGATAGTTTAAGTAGCAACGAAGGAGTTCTTAACCCCAAGGAAAGGAATAATTCTAGTTATTTTATCAATAATCAACGATAGTTTAACTAGCAACGAACGAGTTCTTAGTTCTTAACTCCTTGCTTAGGATATTCCAAGGAAAGAAATAATTGTAGTTATTCTCTCCGAGATTATTAATATTCAACGATAGTTTAAGTAGCAACGAAGGAGTTCTTGGTTCTTATTCTCTCCGAGATTATCAATATTCAAATATAGTTTAACTAGCAACGAAGGAGTTCTTAAACCCCTTGTTTAGGATATTCCAAGAAAAGGAATAATTCTAGTTATTCTCTCTGAGATTATCAATATTCAGCGATAGTTTAACAAAGAAGTTCTTAGTTCATAACCCCTTGTTTAGGATCTTCGATCGAATAACCTCGGAAGGCGGCCGCTCATATGCATGGGTGCGTCAAGTAATGTCTTTAGTCACCATTATAGTTCGGTTTGTGTGGTATTTGATAACTGCACCCGTAGGTTACAAATAAGTTGAGGTTATTTCATTTATTTTAATCGTTCTCAAGTTCGTACGTTCCCTTCCTATGTATGGGTTACAAATATGCCAAGGAAGGGTATAAATCTAGTTATACTCACTCTGAGGTTATCAATATTCAACGATAGTTTAACTAGCAACGAAGGAGATCTTAGTTCTTATTCTTCTCGAGATTATCAATAGTCAACGATTGTTTAACTAGCTACGACGAAGTTCTTAACCCCTTGTTTAGGATATTCCAATTGATATTCTCTCTGAGGTTATCAATAATCAACGATAGTTTAACTATCAACAAAGAAGTTCTTACTTCTTAATTCCTTGTTTAGGATCCACGACCGAATAACCTCGGATGGTTTACGTGGCGTCCGCTGATCTTCATGGGAGTGTCAAGTAATGGCTTTAGTCACAGTTATAGCTGTAAGTTTGCGTGGGATTTGATAGCTGCGTTGCGTAGATTGGAAATACCCTGTGATTATTTCATTTATTTTAATCGTTCCTAAGATTATCATCGCTGCACAGCTATAACCACAGTTCATGTGGGAAGAGCTATAACCGTAGGTTAGCATTGACTTGTGGTTATTTCTTTTGTTTTTATCGGTTCATAGGCAGTAATAGTTTATTTTAAACGTCCATAAATCTGCAAAAATCCTTGGAGTGAGACAAATTGTATTTTGCAATCCATGAAAATTTAGGATAACGTCAAATCAAGGATACGACACCTTACAAACCTCCGAGGAAGGTGTATTAAAAGGTCGTTACATGGGAAGAACTCACACGCTCTGAAATAAACGAGTTTCGTCCGGAGGTCCTTCCGTGTAGATCTAATAATTCAGCTCCTCACTAACATTGATGTTGATGGTTTGTCCAATAGACCGATACGCTGATCTCCAAGGAGTTTTAAAAGGTAGTTACTTGGAAAGAATTCCCTCAAAATTGTTTATAATTCTTCTGAGTCAGTAATATTTTTTGAAAGAATTTAAGCAAACGTATTATTTTGGGCTTCATAGATCATCTATGCATAAATATATCACAAGTAATGTTAACCTGGTAACGATGAATTGAGTTTGAATATGGTAATCTTTAGAATTGTTTTAGTTTTCCTCAACCATCTCGAGTTCATGAGATATCGGCCAAAGGAAAATGTAAGGTTTGGGACTATGCTATGACCTACATATAATACTTCTAAGTTTTGTTTTCTATATGATCCAGAAGTCGTATATGATACCCGATTGTAGTAAAAACTTGTGGTTATATCAAAATAAAAAAAAATAAATCGGTTCATATTCCCAACCATAATTCCTAAACAAGTGAATCCTTCCATATAGTAGAGCGATGAATTAAATTCATTTTCAATCTAGGAATTCAATTCTGTGCTTGAAGTTTTATACACCCTATTCCTGTAAGATCAACAAAACTGGACATCGTTTTCATGTGAAGATCGCCTTCTTTAAAAGTGGAACCATTCCAGAGTAAATAATCCAACCTTTCCACATATTTAGTTTAGTTTGCTCTCCAAAGAAATATATATTGAATTCATATTCTCGATTCCTAAATTCAGCAAGTGGAGTTGGAGTAATCAATAAATCCCTGATCTGATCAATTAAATACATTTCCAATCTAGGAATTTATTTCTGTGCATGAATTTACTTAGTTTTACACACCTTATTCCTCTAAGATCATCCAGGCTGGGCAGGATTTCCATGTGAAGATGATGCGATCTCGCCTTCACTAAAATTATAACAATTCCAGAGTAAATTTTCCGCATTCTCTAAATTTGGGAATGAATTGGTAGAATGTTCGCTGATAATCCCATAACTTTGTTAAGTTCACTAACCTCACAAAGCTGATACAAACTGGACTGAAAGTATCATATTCCAATCTTCTTCAATATAATGGAACTTTTAATATAAAGAGTGATTTTTTTGAGGTTAGGATTTTCATGCATTAGTATTTGACAGATCACGTGGGATTTCAGACATGGTGTCAAAGAGAAAGATGCTCAGTATGCTTTGACATTTCATCATGAATCGTCTTACAAACGAACAACGCTTGCAAATTATTGAATTTTATTATCAAAATGCGTGCTCTGTTAAGAAAGTTCATTGCGCGCTTCCATTTTATGGTCAGTTTAATCGACCCACTGAAGCGGCTATTCGGGCTATTGTGACTAAATTTCGCACCAAATTTACATTGTTGGACATTAAACCACCAACACGCTTACGTAGAGTGCGAACTGAAGAAAATATCGCAGCTGTATCGGCCAGTGTTAATGATGACCACCAATTTTCGATTCGTCGCCGTTCGCACCAATTGGGTCTCTGTTACTCAAAAACGTGGAAATGCCAAAATTGGACTAAGCGGATGGACCACCTAAGACGCAGCCGCGGTCAACATTTAAATGAAATTATCTTCAAAAAGTAAATGTCATGGACCAATCTAACGTTTCAAATAAAGAACCGATGAGATTTTGCAAATTTTATGCGTTTTTTTTTTAAAAAGTTATCAAGCTCTTAAAAAATCACCCTTTAGATGGTATCTCCTACATAAATTAAATAATATGGGAATTAATATACTCATCGGTCTCTACCTAATATATCTTATTATATCATATCATAAACAGTGTAACACATTGAAGGAGTGACTTAAGACCCTAAGTATGTTTGGACCAAATCCGTTTCACGACTTTTTAAGCCGAAATATAACTAATTCCAAATATCCGTGTGGAAGTTACATTGGTTTTAATTTAACATAGGAATATGGATCATTTGCGTGGGAGGTACCAGAAGTGAATTTTACCCATCTTCGAACTTAAACTAAGTTTGGAAAATATATTACCATGTGCAAAGTTTGAATTGATACCTTAAATCGTTTCGATAGTTACCGTGTACACCTGCCAGCCAGACGGACGTGGCTCAAACAACTTAAAACGTCTTGAAACGGATGAGGTCCAAACATACTTAGGGTATAAAAAAAAAAAACAAATATTTATATTTTTTATATTTTTATTTTATATGTGGACAACGAAATAGTTTCAGCAATTTGAAAATTTTAAGAAATATCAACCACTCTAGCATTGAGTATTGGATTCCCTAACCCCGAGTTAAATTGTATTTTTTATAAAAAAATTGGGATAGTCCACTTCGGTCAATAACCTCCTCATATATGTATATGAATATTCATATTGATATGTATTGATACGTAGCGTATGTATTTTGAAACTTTTGTGCATTCCCAACCCATGTTGTTTTGACATCAACGACATAAACGGGCTAAAACGAAACCGAATTCAATCCAAGTGTTTGGCTGCACAAAAAAATATCTGTAAACTTTTAATGATATTCTCGATTGTCGTTTATTCACAATACAAACGACAATGAACCCAAAACGGGTTGTTTTAGTTTCGTTTTTGGGTTAGAGCACTGAATTTTATGGAAAATGTAAAATTCCATTACACTTTTGAAACATGTTTGGCAAATTTCCAATGAATCGTGTTTGTGATAACCTGAATAACCTCCACTTTTAAGAGAAATTTCCGATTTCAGAGAAATTTGAAAGGCAAAATTATAAAATTAAAATCACTTTTTCGATCCACCCTAATGTTTACATTTAATTATGAACACGACAAAACTCGTTACACTGAATATAATGGCTCTTAATGACTTTGCATATCGCAGCGTTTTCTTCCTCAAAAATCTAAAGAGGATTCACAAAAAATAAAAAAATGAACGTGTCACATGGAATGCCAACTCGCACAGTGTAGCATTTCTTGTGATGGCTAAAAAACGATTTTAAATAAATGTAAATATAAATATTGGATGGATATATGTCCTTTATATGATCGCCGCGTGAATGCCTAGTAGTCTCAATCCCTAGACCCAAAGCTTAAGATATAATATTACTTTGTATTTGCATTTCATAGATATAAAAAAGTATTTCCTTTATTTCCTCATTACGAAGAAACCAAAAAAAAAACATCTTTTAATTTTGTATCTCCCAAAATCAAAAACCACCACACACTGTTCCATTGTGCTGCGCATTCACTCGTTGAACGCGTCACGAGTGTAGCCACGAAACAGAATTAATCTCGATCACATGTGCTCGGCAGCAACTGCACTCCTTGTGGTTGAAGTCATGTGGTCCACGTATAAATAATTTCAAAATTACGGATATGCATTGCAATTAACCAAAACCAAAAAAAAAAACAGAAAACAAAACACCCAAAAGTCGTGTAATAAACGACCTCTTTATTTTGAATTTAATTTCGATATTTTTATTTATTCACTTAAGCATTTCTGGAAATGCACATGATCTCCGAAGTTATGGCGATTTAAAGACGTCATAGCTGGGGCTTCCCTCAGACAAAAAAAAACGCGAATTTCGAAAACGACAACAATTACAATTCAATTTTACTAAGAACTTTAACAAATTATCTCGAAGTGTCATTAGTGCGTACCGAGATGTGATTTGAAGTCAAATGAATGTGGTGTGCAAACACTAGCACCACGTTGTGCGAATCACCACTCACAGTGGGACGGATTTTTCAAGAAAACCTACACCAGAGAAAACAAGCTTTTTTCAAAATAATTGAAACATATACATGTCATTATATTATAGCGAGAACTATCAACTGTTATCAGGATTGCCAGATGAATTTTTTCCTTGTCCCCAAAATTTTTATGGAAAATCCCCAATTATCCCCAAAATATAATTCGACTAGTTCGTCAATGGAATATTTTGGAAAAATTCGCCATGAAATATCCCTATTACAGTAGACGCTCACAAATGAGAGCTTTCAGTAATTCGAACGTCCACAAATTAGAATCAGTGTTTGCAGTATGAACACTGATTCTGATAAATAAAATAAATAAAATAAATAAAATAAATAAAATAAATAAAATAAATGAAATAAATAAAATAAATAAAATAAATAAAATAAATAAAATAAATAAAATAAATAAAATAAATAAAATAAATAAAATAAATAAAATAAATAAAATAAATAAAATAAATAAAATAAATAAAATAAATAAAATAAATAAAATAAATAAAATAAATAAAATAAATAAAATAAATAAAATAAATAAAATAAATAAAATAAATAAAATAAATAAAATAAATAAAATAAATAAAATAAATAAAATAAATAAAATAAATAAAATAAATAAAATAAATAAAATAAATAAAATAAATAAAATAAATAAAATAAATAAAATAAATAAAATAAATAAAATAAATAAAATAAATAAAATAAATAAAATAAATAAAATAAATAAAATAAATAAAATAAATAAAATAAATAAAATAAATAAAATAAATAAAATAAATAAAATAAATAAAATAAATAAAATAAATAAAATAAATAAAATAAATAAAATAAATAAAATAAATAAAATAAATAAAATAAATAAAATAAATAAAATAAATAAAATAAATAAAATAAATAAAATAAATAAAATAAATAAAATAAATAAAATAAATAAAATAAATAAAATAAATAAAATAAATAAAATAAATAAAATAAATAAAATAAATAAAATAAATAAAATAAATAAAATAAATAAAATAAATAAAATAAATAAAATAAATAAAATAAATAAAATAAATAAAATAAATAAAATAAATAAAATAAATAAAATAAATAAAATAAATAAAATAAATAAAATAAATAAAATAAATAAAATAAATAAAATAAATAAAATAAATAAAATAAATAAAATAAATAAAATAAATAAAATAAATAAAATAAATAAAATAAATAAAATAAATAAAATAAATAAAATAAATAAAATAAATAAAATAAATAAAATAAATAAAATAAATAAAATAAATAAAATAAATAAAATAAATAAAATAAATAAAATAAATAAAATAAATAAAATAAATAAAATAAATAAAATAAATAAAATAAATAAAATAAATAAAATAAATAAAATAAATAAAATAAATAAAATAAATAAAATAAATAAAATAAATAAAATAAATAAAATAAATAAAATAAATAAAATAAATAAAATAAATAAAATAAATAAAATAAATAAAATAAATAAAATAAATAAAATAAATAAAATAAATAAAATAAATAAAATAAATAAAATAAATAAAATAAATAAAATAAATAAAATAAATAAAATAAATAAAATAAATAAAATAAATAAAATAAATAAAATAAATAAAATAAATAAAATAAATAAAATAAATAAAATAAATAAAATAAATAAAATAAATAAAATAAATAAAATAAATAAAATAAATAAAATAAATAAAATAAATAAAATAAATAAAATAAATAAAATAAATAAAATAAATAAAATAAATAAAATAAATAAAATAAATAAAATAAATAAAATAAATAAAATAAATAAAATAAATAAAATAAATAAAATAAATAAAATAAATAAAATAAATAAAATAAATAAAATAAATAAAATAAATAAAATAAATAAAATAAATAAAATAAATAAAATAAATAAAATAAATAAAATAAATAAAATAAATAAAATAAATAAAATAAATAAAATAAATAAAATAAATAAAATAAATAAAATAAATAAAATAAATAAAATAAATAAAATAAATAAAATAAATAAAATAAATAAAATAAATAAAATAAATAAAATAAATAAAATAAATAAAATAAATAAAATAAATAAAATAAATAAAATAAATAAAATAAATAAAATAAATAAAATAAATAAAATAAATAAAATAAATAAAATAAATAAAATAAATAAAATAAATAAAATAAATAAAATAAATAAAATAAATAAAATAAATAAAATAAATAAAATAAATAAAATAAATAAAATAAATAAAATAAATAAAATAAATAAAATAAATAAAATAAATAAAATAAATAAAATAAATAAAATAAATAAAATAAATAAAATAAATAAAATAAATAAAATAAATAAAATAAATAAAATAAATAAAATAAATAAAATAAATAAAATAAATAAAATAAATAAAATAAATAAAATAAATAAAATAAATAAAATAAATAAAATAAATAAAATAAAGTAATTTAATAAAATGGTGCAATGACAGTGAATAGTTTTCCATGATATTTCAGATTCGATAAAACCAAAAGTACAAACAAATATAAGTGAATTTATGTCAAACAAAGATCAGTTGTAAATTTGGCCATTGTGCAGTCTATCCCTCTAATAACTTTAAACTTTATTATTTATTTTTTTTAAATACACATTTATTTTTTTATTTAATAATGATGTAATTGGACTGGATTGTAATGTTTTGTTGCCATTGATTTTTTATATTCTTATTTTTAATTTAAAAAAATACATTTAATGTATTGGACTGAATTGTTACGTTTTTATACACCCCACGAGAGTATTATGTATTTGTTCATTTGTTTGTAACACCCAAAAGGAAGCGAGATGGACCCATAGTTAGGTATACCGATCGACTTAGAATCACTTTTTGAATCGATTTACCGTCCGTCTATCTGTCCACCTATTCTTGTAATCACGATACAGGTCGCAATTGTAGCCAGAACCAAACGAAGTACACAGCGAAGTTTTTCGGGATAAGGACGAACTCTATTTAATTTGAAGAAAATCAGTTCAGATTTAGATATAGCCCCCATACGAATTTCACTCCCGATTTGACTCTTTTCACGCTGGATACCACATATTTTAACAGATTTGGTTCAAATTTGGAAGAACATATTATTTTTCCAATATAAACACCCATGATAGAAATAGGTCCGATCGGTTCAGATTTATATATAGCTTCCATACAAATTTCGCTCCCGATTTGACTTTTCCCGCTCCAGAAACCACATATTGTATCAGATTGTCTTTAGATTTGGCAAAAAATCTTATATTTAAACTAGGAACACCTGTGGTGAAAATGGGTCAGATCGGTTCAGATTTATATATAGCTCCCATTCAAATTTCGCCCTCGATTTGACTTATTCTGCTCTCCATACCACATATTTTAGCAGATCTTCTTCAAATTTGGCAAAATATCTTATGTTTCCACTAGAAACACCTGTGGAGAAAATGGGTCAGATCGGTTCAGATTTATATATAGCTCCAATACAAATTCCGCTCCCAATATCACCTTTTCCGTTCTAGAAACCACATATTTTATCAGATTGTTTTCAAAATTCGCAAAACATATTATATTTCATCTAGAAACACCTGTGGTGAAAATGTGTTAGACCGGTTCAGATTTATATATATCTCCCATTCAAATTTCGCTCCCGATTTGACTTTTTCTGCTCTAGAAACCATTTATTTTATCAGATTGTTTTCAAATTTGGCAAAACATCTAATATTTAAACTAGGAACACCTCTGGTGAAAATAGGTCAGATCGGTTCAGATTTATATATAACTCCCTCACAAATTTAACTCCCGATTTCACTTTTACTGCTCTACATACCACATATTTTAACAGATCTTCTTCAAATTTGACAAAATTGCTAATGTTTCCACTAGAAACACCCATGGTGAAAATGGGGCAGATCGGTTTAGATTTATATATACCTTTATATTTATATTCGCTCCCAGCTTGACTTCCCCCCCCAGAAACCACGTATTTTCAGAGAATTTCTTCATATTGAGCATAACACGTTATGCTTGAACTGGAAGAACCTATTCTGTAAGTGGGTCACATCATTCCAAGTTTGGATATAGCCCCGATACAAATATTCTTCTCGATTTGAAAAATTGGGTCAGGTAATATTAGCCTATGATTAGGAAGCATACAAAAATCCTTCCCGTTTTCAATTTTCTAACGAATTGAATTGTATTCGGATAGAAAGTGGAGTGTATCACATAGTCTGCCCCGCCCGACTTCAGCCTTTCCTTAGTTGTTTTTCTTGTTTTTATCGAATAAAATTTAATTAAAAAAATTGAGGTGTTTTATTTTAGTTTTTCGAAGTAAATTTACACAATTTTTTATTCGAAAAAAAAGTCCAGAAATTAGAATTGCCCCAAAAACAAAGCGGGTCTAATTTGCGAGCGTCTACTGTATAAAGAAGTTGTTTTATTTTAAGGAATTCAAGTTTCAAATTTCGAAAAAAGAAATTAAGTTTTTTCAATTTTCAAAATCTGTAATACGAAAAAAATCTGTAATACGCGTTATACGTAAAATACCGTTAAAAAATAAAAACAAAAAATAAGAATAATTTTAGTATCTCAAAATGATCTTCGGGCCCCTGTCTAATTTCAATATTTTACAGAACTCAAAAATGTGTGCCAGAACAAAAGTTATTGATTCCGAACCACTGTGCAATGACATTTTCCTTTTCCAAGTAATGCATTTATAGACTTTTGTCTTTGTCGATAAATTTGCATTCCCAGTTAAAATCAAATATTAAATATTTTTCAAAATTATTTTTTCAAAAATCCCCGAAACATTAAATGAAATCACCACAAAAATCCCCTGTCCCTATTTAAATTTTTTTGTCCTTTTGTCCATCATAAAATCGCCATGGTTGGGGGTACAAATCCCCACATCTGGCAAGTCTGACTGTTATTGATTGGCAAATCGTATTTTTGCTGAAGAAAGGTCCAATGCCCAAAATACCCAACAAACCGATACACGTTGCTGGGGATGCATTATGATGGCAATCACTATTAGTTTCGACAAAAAAATCAGTTCGAGAAATAATATTTTTTTCATATTTTTCCACATATTGCTCTTGCGTGATGCCAGTAACATTTTAATTTTGTTGTTCTTCTATGTGTTTAATTAAAAGAGCAACAACAACAACAACAAACATTGATAAGCATTACACTACAATGTTTCCACATTGAAATAGTTATAATTTGGTAGTTAGGAAACACTGTGCGATCTTTTGTTTGGGATTGTTTGTTGTTTTTTTTTTGTAAAATTTTTAATTACTCAACGTGGTTGACTACAACATGCATAGATAGGCTGGCTGGCTGGCTGACAGACACACACCGACTTACTTGAGTATTGCTATTCGTCGCCGTCGTAGTTCAATTTAAAAATTCAATCTCCATTCGGAATTCAAATACAGTCGTAAACAGACAAGAGCAACAACAACTACGCCAATTTTTATGACATTTCTACACTTTGTTGTAGTGTTGTTGTAAGCCGTATTTTACTGTTGATTATTACCATTCGATCTCGAATTCAACTTCGAATTCGCATTCGCATAAACAAAGTAACGTAATTGCTGCCTGCCTACACCTGCTGAGCTGTACTCGGTATTCGCTAACCTTGAGACGAATACCCATCCCCTTCACTCCACCGCCCCAAAAAAACTCTAAATATTCCCCTGGTTCCAAAGGTGGCAAGTAATGAAAAGTTATAGCCACGTTTTTTGTGCCTGAAAAATCCATTTCGTTTGAAATCACCCATCAATACAGCGCAATTTTGATGTTCCCTTTGTTTTGCGCAACCTGTCTATCATTTTAGAAATTTACAATGACCAAGACCAAGCAAGACTAAGGCTATGAATTATTTGGAATCGCTCGCGCTGTTGTTTTCTTTTGAAGATCACGTCGACACTGATATATTTACAACCTTTTTTTGAAAACCATGGGGGAGCGATTTGCATTCACTTACTTCTCTATATTTGGCATTAATCATTTAGAACATTAAACAAATGTTTAATAGTTCGCTCGGAATAACACCGTGCGACAGTACTTTTTGATGTTGAACAAGAATATATGTATACGTGAAACTAGACATCGTATAAAGGTAAACTATGTACTCAGTTTTCCATTTGGAGATTTTTTCTCTTTTTTTATAGGACTTTTAATTTCCAAAAGATATAGATGTTTTTATAATTTATTTTCGTACTTCTCCGACCCATATAAAGCCGACGTGGATATCAACGAAAGAGAAGAGTATCTGTTACAAATACTTTATATATTAAATTAAATATGTATATATATGTATATGTTTAGTTAGGTAAACCCTCAATTGTTGCTAATGAACCATTTAGAGTTTCCTCCTTAAAAATAAATAAACTTTAATTTTTTAAGAGGGAAAATTTGTAATAGTTTTAATGCTAAAATAATACAGATATATAGACTACTGACGGGAGTCTTTGATAGGCGAGTGAAGGTAGTCTTTGTTAGACGACTGAAGGTAGACTTTCATAGACGACTAGAGGTAGACTTTCATAGACGACTGAAGGCAGTCTTTGATGCACGACTCAAGGCAGTCTGTGATAGACGACTGCAGGGAGTCTTTGATAGACTTGAATGCGTCTGGAGGAAGTCTTTATGAGCGACTGAAGGGAGACTTTATAGGCGACTGAAGGGAGACTTTATAGGCGACTGAAGGGAGACTTTATAGGCGACTGTAGGGAGACTTTATAGGCGACTGAAGGGAGACTTTATAGGCGACTGAAGGGAGACGTTAATAGGCGACTGAAGGGAGACGATAATAGGCGACTGAAGGGAGACGTTAATAGGCGACTGAAGGGAGACGTTAATAGGCGACTGAAGGGAGACGTTAATAGGCGACTGAAGGGAGACGTTAATAGGCGACTGAAGGGAGACTTTATAGGCGACTGAAGGGAGACTTTATAGGCGACTGAAGGAAGACTTTATAGGCGACTGAACGGAGACTTTATAGGCGACTGAACGGAGACTTTAATAGGCGACTGAAGGGAGACGTTAATAGGCGACTGAAGGGAGACGTTAATAGGCGACTGAAGGGAGACGTTAATAGGCGACTGAAGGGAGACGTTAATAGGCGACTGAAGGGAGACGTTAATAGGCGACTGAAGGGAGACGTTAATAGGCTACTGAAGAGAGACGTTAATAGGCGACTGAAGGGAGACGTTAATAGGCGACTGAAGGGAGACGTTAATAGGCGACTGAAGGGAGACGTTAATAGGCGACTGAAGGGAGACGTAAATAGGCGACTGAAGGGAGACGTAAATAGGCGACTGAAGGGAGACGTACATAGGCGACTGAAGGGAGACGTTAATAGGCGACTGAAGGGAGACTTTATAGGCTACTGAAGGGATACTTTATAGGCGACTGAAGGGATACTTTATAGGCGACTGAAGGGAGACTTTATAGGCGACTGAAGGGAGACTTTATACGCGACTGAAGGGAGACTTTATAGGCGAATGAAGGGAGACTTTATAGGCGACTGAACGGAGGCTTTATAGGCGACTGAACGGAGACTTTATAGGCGACTGAACGAGACTTTAATAGGCGACTGAAGGGAGACGTTAATAGGCGACTGAAGGGAGACGTTAATAGGCGACTGAAGGGAGACGTTAATAGGCGACTGAAGGGAGACGTTAATAGGCGACTGAAGGGAGACGTTAATAGGCGACTGAACGGAGACTTTATAGGCGACTGAACGAGACTTTAATAGGCGACTGAAGGGATACTTTATAGGCGACTGAAGGGAGACTTTATAGGCGACTGAAGGGAGACTTTATACGCGACTGAAGGGAGACTTTATAGGCGAATGAAGGGAGACTTTATAGGCGACTGAACGGAGACTTTAATAGGCGACTGAAGGGAGACTTTATAGGCGACTGAAGGAAGACTTTATAGGCGACTGAACGGAGGCTTTATAGGCGACTGAACGGAGACTTTATAGGCGACTGAACGGAGACTTTAATAGGCGACTGAAGGGAGACGTTAATAGGCGACTGAAGGGAGACGTTAATAGGCGACTGAAGGGAGACGTTAATAGGCGACTGAAGGGAGACGTTAATAGGCTACTGAAGAGAGACGTTAATAGGCGACTGAAGGGAGACGTTAATAGGCGACTGAAGGGAGACGTTAATAGGCGACTGAAGGGAGACGTAAATAGGCGACTGAAGGGAGACGTACATAGGCGACTGAAGGGAGACGTTAATAGGCGACTGAACGGAGACTTTATAGGCGACTGAACGAGACTTTAATAGGCGACTGAAGGGAGACTTTATAGGCGACTGAAGGGAGACTTTATACGCGACTGAAGGGAGACTTTATAGGCGAATGAAGGGAGACTTTATAGGCGACTGAACGGAGGCTTTATAGGCGACTGAACGGAGACTTTATAGGCGACTGAACGAGACTTTAATAGGCGACTGAAGGGAGACGTTAATAGGCGACTGAAGGGAGACGTTAATAGGCGACTGAAGGGAGACGTTAATAGGCGACTGAAGGGAGACGTTAATAGGCGACTGAAGGGAGACGTTAATAGGCTACTGAAGGGAGACGTTAATAGGCGACTGAAGGGAGACGTTAATAGGCGACTGAAGGGAGACGTTAATAGGCGACTGAAGGGAGACGTTAATAGGCGACTGAAGGGAGACGTTAATAGGCGACTGAAGGGAGACGTTAATAGGCGACTGAAGGGAGACGTTAATAGGCGACTGAAGGGAGACGTAAATAGGCGACTGAAGGGAGACGTTAGTAGGCGACTGAAGGGAGACGTTAATAGGCGACTGAAGGGAGACTTAAATAGGCGACTGAAGGGAGACGTAAATAGGCGACTGAAGGGAGACTTTATAGGCTACTGAAGGGATACTTTATAGGCGACTGAGGGGAGACGTTAATAGGCGACTGAAGGAAGACTTTATGGGTGACTGAAGGTAGACTTTATAGGCGACTGAAGGGATACTTCTCTTTCATTTCAAAAATGTAAAATTGTCACAGGGTCAATAACAAGAATGCAAAATCACACGGGGCAAGGGGGATTTTTTCTAAAATTTCATTGAACGGTGGGCAATATAATTTCATATTCACTTAACGGGACTGTGTTATTATAAGAGAAGTTTGCCCAAAATTTACACATTTCGCCATCTTTGTGATGAAAATTTTGTGATAACTGAGATTTCAATTCAGGATTGTTTAAAAAAAAGCATCAAGCGAAAGGACAACGTGTTTTCACTATATAACAATAAATTAAGAATAAACCAAAAATAAAAACTATTATGCCCGAGACCTAAATTTGTTTGAAGATATATTTTTTTCCATTTTTATTAATAAAATTCCAGTTTTCACCAAAGTAGTATTTGTACTCTCATTTTGGCCAAATAAGTCTGATGACAGCCGCTTATATAATCACTTGCCAATGATGGCTACAAATGTTACCAGGAGACAGTATTTTAGGAACATTTGCAACAAATTGAGAAAAAAAAAAAAACAAATTGTTTAAAAAAACTATTTTATACTGGCACGAAAACCCCATAAAACAAAATAAATATTTTGTTCGACTTTTTAATAGCTAACATTCTAACGAACAAAACCTTATGTTAACAAACTAATGAAGAAATTATCATTGTGATGGTTTTTCACTGAAATGTTAGTTGATTTTGCAAAAAAAATATTTTGAAAATAAATTAAAAAATTGATCCTATCCTATCCACCACTTCCAAAAACACACAGTCGCTGAAAAGACATCTCAGAACACTACATCACTTCGATAATCAAAATAAAATTGTAAAAAATCCAACATGACGATAACATACATAACTCTCTAATAGTGAAATTACTTTCAAAACAAGATATAGTACATTAATATCGGCCAAGTATTTCAGGCCTTGAATGAACACAACTTTATGAAAAGGTCGTTATTTCTCCACTGCACACTGGTCCCAAATCCATTTTTATGGCATAAAATCGAAAAATAAAGATACAATCTTGTAATATTGAACACTTGCAAGACATAACATACTGAAAAAAATAAAAATAAAATTGGGTCGATCGGACCACCCCCATTATCACCTCCCATATAAACTGAATATATAACCAACATAAATATCACTCTGTATTTTACTGTGTTACCAAAATCAAAACTTTATGAAAACTTAAAGGAATGGAGCTAATTTTGCTTTGCCGAAATTTGGGTTTCTGAACATTATTACAAAATCAAAATATAGCATCAAATATTCTACTTGACACTGCAATTAAAATAATTATTTCAGAAAATAATAAAAAATGCCTACATGTGCACAGAATAGTGAATGATGTTACATACCTTATCAAATCTATCTATCTTAAAGGTACTTACAATACCTTTAAAATAAGATCTTGGTGGTTCTCCTAGACAAAACTAGTTCAGAGATATGATCAAATATGTGTGCTATGCCATGCTAAAATAAAATTACAATTGTAGGATTTTGCCGAAAAGTGTTGACGAGATATTTATTCCACCATAAACTACACGCTCAGACGAACACTTTCACATTTACACTTTGAGTCAAGTTGAGTCCTACATATAATTTTGGTCCACGACATTTATAGGTTATGCTCACTACGAATCACTAAATTACAACGCCTATGAACACTGTAAAGACCACAATAATCACAAAATGTTAAATATAATTTGTCAACTACTTACGCCGGCCTTCAATTTCAATAATATAGTCACTTCATTATTTTCTTTTTACGCCTTAATTTTATGTTCTATAACTGCTTTAGACCCGAAATAATTCCACTAGTTTGAACGGCGCACAGTGTTGCGAAAGCGGAATTTTTTGGAAATCATATTGCCTAAACTGTATTTTTAATTGTATCGATGAGAAACTTCTACAGATTGGTCAGAATGAAATCCCAAACAGAATGAGTGAAAAAAAATTACACCGAAAAAAATTGTTGGGTCAAATTTTCAACAAAAGTCAAAAAAAAAAAAAAAAATTGTTCGAAAAATTTACAAAAAAAATTTATTTTAATTCTTCTTTTATTTCTGATAAATACCCTATGATTAGTTTTTTAAATAAATTATAGGGTGGTCCGAACAAGAATTATAAACGTCAAATTTTCATGATTTTTCGATATTTGTTGAAAAACTCTGAAATTTTATAAAAACCAAAATCTATTTCATTTCTTATTGATGGCAATCAAAGCTTTAATTTGATACCGGTTTGAAGTCACTAGCTTCAGTTTTAAGAGAGTTATGCTCCTTTTTGTGGAGTGCTAGAATAGATGTAGAATAAAAAAAAAATTGAAGATACTATTTTCCGTTCTATTTCTATGGAATAAATACTGAGAGTGATATACTAAAATCGCTATAACTCCCAGGAGGGCAGGTATGGGCAGCTGATTTTTTCACAGTTCGTTGAAAACAAATTATGTAACATTTCTGTAGTGGTTTGGAACTGGGACTCTCTGGGACTTTTTAGATATTGCTTACCTAACCCAAATTTAAAGGAAAAATTGACCTTTAGTCGGGTTTTCGTTCTAAAAAAGGTGCATATGAAAATGTCTCAAACAACATTCCATTTTTTTACAGAAGATACTTGTCCAAAGGCAGATTTTTTTTCCGAATCAAAATATCTGTCACCAAAATCAAATGAGATCATTTTGAATACAGCCCTGAAATCCCCTCTTTTCGTGAAAATTTTCTATATTTTACTTCTAAAATCAATTAAAAATCAACGGGCCAACATAAAAATAAGCTTTATGTGTTTTTTGTTTACTTGGAATGTCTGTGACAAAATTGCATCATTAAAAACACTGAAAAAAATAATCGGAAAAAAGTTACTTTTCCACTAGCCGCAACACTGTGCGGCGTACTTTAAATACCATTCAGGCTTGTGGTGTTGCCACCTAGTTTTTGGAGTGTTGCCATAAAGAAAATATATATATAGGGTGTTTTTTATTGAGGTATAGAACTTCGAATTGAAATAAAACACAAGAAAATCGTTTTAATGTCCATCAATTTGGCTTAATTGGAAGGATAATTTTATGCCATTAATGTTTAAATATGATTTCGGGCATGTGGCCGCCGCGGCTGGCTCGAATATAGCCAATTCTACAGGTCCAATTTTCAAAGCTCCAATTGCTGTGCACGGTGGCGAAGCGATTCATTCGGGTCCTCTTCAACACTTTGCTCTACAGCGGCAATTGTTTCTTCGGTGCGCACTGTTCGACGTCTCTGCGGATGCATATTATCAACGCATATTATTAGTGCGAAAACGATCCATGGTTAACCGAATTAATTGCTCTGATGGACGATTATGTCGACCATAAAATGGTGAACTTCGCGAACTGAACCTTTATTTTCGAAATAAATTTGCACGATTTGCAAGCGTTGTTCTTTTGTCAACCTGTTCATGATGAAATGGCAAACCAAACTAATTATTAATCACATGACAGCTGACAAAATGGCCGCCATTTAAAAAGTGATGCCAACTTAAAGTTCTATACCCTATTCTATAAATTGAATTGATCATAACTCGGGAAAAAATTGAACTTTTTTTCTAAAAATATGTATAAAATATTTTTATAAGAAAACGAGAATAATATTTGTATCGGTGCTATATTCAAACATGGAATGAAGTGACTAACTTTCACAAGTTGTAACGTGTTATGCTCACTTTGAAGAAATTCGATGAAAATACCTGGTTTCTGGGGAGGAAAAAATCAACCAGAGAGCGAAATTTGTATGGGAGCTATATATATAAATCTGAACCGATCTGAACCATTTTCGCCATGGGGGTGTTTCTATGTGAAATGTAAGATATTTTGCAATATTTGAAGAAGATCTGTTAAAATATGTGGTTTATAGAGTGTTAAAAGTGAAATCGGTAGTAAAATTTGTGTGGGAGCTATATAAATCTGAACCGATCTGACCCATTTTCACCATGGCTGTATTTAAAATATGTGGTTTCTAGAGCAGAAAAAGTCAAATTGGGATCGAAATTTTAATGGGAGCTATATGTAAATCTGATCCATCTTCACCATAGGTGATCCTAGTTAAAATATAAGATGTTTGAAGTCAATCTGATACAATATGTGGTTTCTAGAGCGGAAAAAGTCAAATCGGGAGCGAAATTTGTATGGCAGCTATATATAAATCTGAACCGATCTGACCCATTTGCACCATGGCTAATTTGAAGAGGATCTGTTAAAATATGTTGTTTTCTAGAGCAGAAAAAGTCAAATTGGGAGCGAAATTTGTATGGGAGCTATATATAAATCTGAACCGATCTGATCTTAAACATTTATTTTCACCATAGGTGTTCCTAGTTTAAATATAAGATTTTTTGCCAATTTTGAAGGAAATATGTTAAAATATGTGGATTCTAGAGCGGAAAAATTCAAATTAGGAGCGAAATTTGTATGAGATGTTTCTACTTTAAATATAAGGAGTTTTGCGAATTTTGAAGAAAATCTGTTAAAATATGTGGTCTCTAGAGCGGAAAAAGTCAAATTGGGAGCGAAATTTGTATGGGAGCTATATATAAATCTGAACCGTTTCAGATCATTAATTAAATATTTATTTTTTCCTGCATTAAATGGCAAGAACTATTTCCCTATATACACCAAAGAAAGTCAGGGTGAAGCCTGCACCTGAATAATAGATACAGTTCTAGTTTCTTTAGAAGGCTTCTCAGTGATTTTCCAAATCCAAGAAGTCCAAAGAAACAAAAATATTCTTATTTTAAAAACACTTATCAAAATTATAGTGACAAAATACGATGGTTATGCAGCAGATCATCACTTCAAATTTCATGTAAATTGTGTAGTTCTTCGTCTATAACCACATAGGTAACGTATGAGTAATATTAATTGAGGATAATATCAGTTATGGGAATTACCGGCAAATAAAAGCATCTTTATAATGATATTTGTAATGAGACCATGTTAGCATAATTTGTAATCGTGAATATCTCATTTTAATAAGACTAAACAAGGGAGTTAATGTACTTTTCTAGCCAATTTCTGCAGCCTCATGATGAAGTAAGCAGCCACTTGCTCCCGATTAAATATTAACTTGAGCAGTATTTCTGTAGTTTTTATTTCGATTAGAAAATTCAACCGAAACAATAAGCCTCATAGTTCACGTTAGGGTTGAAGGTTTGTTTTCTGTTCAAAAAAGAAAAAAAATTAAACCCCAACGGAAACTCAGTTTCGCTGTGTTTGCCTGAACGGCAGCTGTTTTTTATTTATTCACATTCTTCAATGAATTCGGAACAGTTCAAATCATGTTGTGTATATTTATGCCGGCGAAAAAAGGTAGCTATCGAATTAATTAATGACGTTGAATCTAAACGTTCAACATTATATGTTAATGAACTTAGTTCACGTGTCGCTCTGAAATATTTTGCATTTCAAAACAATCTTGTCGCATTTGAAGCGCTGTATCTTCACATTTATTTCCTTATGATGCAGCTATCCGCCTACATTTGATTTATATATGTACCCCACACTCCACTGTCATGACAGATAATTTGGATAGAGATTTCAATTCAATTGGAGGTTATTCTCTGCCCCTACCTCCATCCCTCTGGCTGTTTGATATGTAGCCATGTTGTTTGTCAATGCATTTAATTTATTTAAGAAAAAAAAATGATAAATAAATAAAGCTGGTACACACCCAGCGAATCTGAACAACCGGAATGCGATTTTTTATATATATTAACATCGTTGGAATCTTGCTTTGAATCATCGTGGATAGCATTGACTATGTCGGGCAATTTTTTAAATTTCCGTTGTTGCGAATATATTTATAATATACGAGTATGTTAATATAAGAAAGCTAAGCTTCAAACCCATTTCTATATTCAGGGGACTTTGCCATTGTAAAATAAATATCATTTGTTTAATATTTTTTCTGCATACATATGATGCTGATGACCTTGTAATAATATTATTTTATTTTGGCAAGACTAAAGTCGGAAAGAATCGACTACGCTTTGTTTGGTATTTAAAAAACGTTAATGTTTCACCGAAATCGGTAGTTGACTTCTATTAACTCGGGACTTTGGTTCAGAATGCTATAATTTAATGCATATTTGTTTGAAATAATTTGAAATCTGTTTGGTAAGATGTCGCATTGAAAGCGTCATTTTATGGAGGCGGCGAATGTTATTCATTCACACATTTCTGGCTTAATGGTTATGTCTATATGCAAAATTGCCCATTTTAGTTGCTGAGCAATCCGAAGAGATTCTCGAACTACAATTACATCCAATAAGAATGGTTTATGGACTGGTGAAATAACTGGTATTTATTTCAAAATGAGCCCATGCACAACATACATTTCAATGTCAAGCGCTATCACGCCATTATATCTGACTTTTTTTTGCCTAAAATTGAAGCCCGTGATGTTTGACATTTGGTTTCAAACGGCACGCACACCGTGTGGGCACTTAATTTCGAGATTAGCACTTGTCGTTATTTGAATTCAAAAGTATAAGCCACCAATTATTCAAGTCTTGAAGTTAAAACAAGTAAGGAAAGGCTAAAGTCGGGCGGGGCCGACTATATGATACACTCCGCTTTTTACCGAAATACAATTCAGTAAAAAAGAGAAAACGGGAAAATTTGTTGTATGTTTCCTAATCACAGGCTAATATGATCTGGTAGAATTTGTTAAATTGAGAATAATATTTGTATCGGGGCTATATCCAAACATGGAATGAAGTGACTAACTTTCACAATAAGTTCTTCTAGTTTGAAGTATAACGTTTTATGATCAATTTTAAAAAATTCTCTGAAAATACGAGGTTTCTGGGGGAACGAAATTTGTATGAGAGCTATATATAAATCTGAACCGACGTGACCCATTTTCACCATAGGTGTTCCTAGTTTAAATATAAGATGTTTTGCGAAATTTGAAGAAAATCTGTTAAAATATGTGGATTCTGGAGCGGAAAAATTCAAATTGGGAGAGAAATTTGTATGGGAGCTATATATAAATCTGAACCGATGTGACCCATTTTCACCATAGGTGTTTCTAGTTGAACTATAAGATGATTTTGCCAATTTTGAAGAAAATATGTTGAAATATGTGGTATCTAGAGTGAAAAGGGTCAAATCGAGAGTGAAATTCGTATGGGGGCTATATCTAAATCTGAACCGATTTTCTTCAAATTAAATAGCGTTCGTCCTTGTCCCGAAAAACTTCGTTGTGCAAAGTTTCCTTTGGTTCTGGCTACAATTGCGACCTGAACTTTGTTTACAGGAATAGATGGACGGACAGACGGACATTGCTAAATCGATTCAAAAAGTGATTCTAAGTCGATCGGTATAATTAACAATGGGTCTATCTCGTCTCCTTTTGGGTGTTACAAACAAATGCACAAAGACATATTACTCTCGTGGAGTGTATAACTACAGAAATACTGCTTAAGTAAATATTTAATCGAGAGCAAGTGGATGCTTACTTCATCTTGAGCCTGCAAATATTATTATAAGGATGCTTTTATTTGCCGGTAATTCCCCTAAGTGATATTATCCTCAATAAATATTACTCATACGTTACCTATGTGGTTATAGACGAAGAACTACACAATTTACATGAAATTTGAAGTGATGATCTGCTGCATAACCATCGTATTTTGTCACTATAATTTTGATAAGTGTTTTTAAAATAAGAATATTTTTGTTTCTTTGGACTTCTTGGATTTGGAAAATCACTGAGAAGCCTTCTAAAGAAACTAGAACTGTATCTATTATTCAGGTGCAGGCTTCACGCTGATTTTCTTTGGTGTATATAGGGAAATAGTTCTTGCCATTTAATGCAGGAAAAATAAATATTAAATTAATCGAAATCTACCTCTGACTCAATTCTGAAGAATATGTCCACCATTTTGAGAACTTTTTAATGGAATAAAGTAAAACGAAGAATTCCTTAAGGGAAATCACTTAGCACCTCTCCTTGCCAAGAAGATGTATAAACAGCTTATCCATAGAAAGAGAGGGGAGATCTGATCTGATCTTGATCTCAAAGTATCTAAAACACGACCTCAATTTTTGAATGGGAATCATTGCATTAATGTTGTCCTCTTTTACCTCAAATCTTACTTCGATTAATTGTTTCATCGCTCGGATTATGTTTGTAGAGTCATCAGCATAAATGAGGACAATGTGGCTGATTATTTTATATGCCAATCGCAGACATGCCAGACGTAGAGGTTTGTCCCCAATATTTCAAAGATTTTGTGGAGATATTCGATGTACTTTGAAAAATACTCGAATCGGGATATTATCCTGTCTTATGATCACATTATATTTTATTTATTTATTTTTACAAATTTCACATTGACATTTATTTATTACTTGACTGCTCACAACGTTTATAATGATTTCTGATCGGCGACGACCATTTCCAGAAGTCTTTAAGATTATAAATAGAAAATAATATTATAAATTAAGCACCTGTTCCTAGATTGGTTGAGAACAATTAATGAGGCTTCGAATTCCTATAAACATTTGCTTTCATCCAACAAGACATCACCTGACACATCACGATATGCTAAGGCTGTTTTTACACGAAATAATTCGAAACTATTGTCCATAAAAATTAATTTTTTATAGCCGAATACGCACACTCAAAAAAATCAATTCAAATCGTGCATAATTGGATTTTGTTTTTATTCATGGAAATATTTATACCCTCAACTAGGGTATTATTTGTGCATTTGTTTGTAACACCCAAAAGGAAGCGAGATAGACCCATTGTTAAGTATACCAAGCGACTTGGAATCATTTTTTGAATCGATTTTGAATGTCCGTCCATCTATTCTTATAATCAAAGTACAGATCGCAATTATTGTCCGATCCTAAAAAAAAAGGCACAAGTGAGTTTTGCGGCCCAAGGACGAGCCCTATTTAATTTGAAGCAAATCGGTTCAGATTTATATACAGCCCCCATACAAATGTCGCTCCCGATTTGACTTTTTTTGCTCTAGAAATAGCTTATTTGAAGAGATTTTCTTCAACTTTGGCAAACCAGCTCATATTTCAACTAAAAACATCTTTGGTAAAAGTGGGTCACATCGGTTCAGATTTATATATAGCTCCCATATAAATGACTTTCCCCATTTGATCCTTTCCGCTCTAGAAACCATATATTTAACAAATTTCCATGAAATTTCGGAAGCGCCTTATATTTCAAGGACAACACCTATGCTAGAAATGGGTCAGATCGGTTCAGATTTATATAAAGCTCCCATTCAAAGTTTGTGTTCAAATTTTCTTACAAATACAGATAGAAGTACGAAATTTATAGTATACTAACAGTACCCGCTGCTTCGCACGCGAAAAAGCCAGTTATTTGTTAATTTTATCCGTCTTTGTTTTTGGATAGTATTTATTTAATTTTCTTTTGGTGGATATAGATAAATCTAAAATAGTAATTTGGAAACCTCCTATTAGCTAGCACTCACACACAGTCAAATGAATGTGCTTGACGATATGCACTATTTTAGCTGAACTACTTCGTATGTATAATTTTTATAATTTTCTTCCAAGTTTTGAACAAAATATTACAACCATTTATATTCTCTATCTCATGTTTCTAGATTCAGCCAGTCAGTTTATAACTTTTTGCACTTCTTTCCCAAAAAGTATACATTTTGCAAAATCACATTTCACGACTATAGCCCCTATACTTCATTTGGTACTATTTTTATCCCTTGTTGCTCACCCCCTATAAGAAACTTTCGAAAAAATCCATTTAGATTGCGCTTTTCACTCAGTTTACACTCCAAATTTCCCGATTGTAGCTGCAATTCTTAAATTGGAAAACTTTATGTCCCGGTCATGGTCAGAGGAATTTACATACCGAATTTCACGATTCTAGCTGTAATACTTTAGTTGGTACAATTTGTATCCCTTTTTGACACTCTCATCACTTAAATGTACAAATTTCGAAAAATCCATTTATGTTGCGCGCCTACATGGTCGGAGAAATGTATACGCCGAATTTCACGATTCTAACTACAATAATGTAGTTGGTACAATTTGTATCTCGCACACACATAATAAGTACAAATTTCGAAAAATTTATTTTGATTTGCACTTCTACGTTGTCAGAGGAATTTATATACCAAATTTCACGACTATAGCTGCAATACATAAATTGGTACAACTTTTATCCCTTTTTTTCCTTGCACCCCCTAAAAGTACAAATTTCGAAAAATACAATTCTATTGCGCTTCTATATGGTAAGAGGAATTTACATACCAAATTTCACGATCCTAGCTGTAATACTTTAGTTGGTACCATTTTTATCCCTTTTTGTCCCTCTCGCCCCTTAAAAGTATAAATTTCGAAAAATCCAATTTTACTTCGTTTCTATAGGGTCAGAGGAATTTACATACCAAATTTCACGTTTCTAGCTGTAATACTTTAGTTGGTACCATTTTGATCCCTTTTTGTCCCGCTCTTCCCTTAAAAGTACAAATTTCGAAAAATCCAATTTTACTTATATTTATTGGTCATATTTATACGGTCAGAGGAATTTATATACCAAATTTCACGATTCTAGCTGTAATACTTTAGTTGGTACAACTTTTATCCCTTTTTGTCCCGCTCGCCCTTTAAAAGTACAAATTTCTGACTACTGCCGTTTAGTCAGGACGAAGGCTCGATGTTTATCCCTTTTTGGCCATTTCACCCCCTAAAAGTACGAATTTCGTAAAACCTTTTCTTAGTCGACGTCTACGTCATATTTGGGAACTACCCTGAAGATTTCTTGACCCTGGCTTCAGCCGTTTGGTCTGGGGGCTGGTCATTGATAAGTCAGTCAGTAACGCAACTCTTTTATATATATATATAGATTCTCCTCTCATGGCTGTATCGTATATCACTCGGTTCAAATTTAACGACCTTTTTATACCCTACAACACAGGGTATAATGACTAGATGGCCACGAACGTCAATATATAAAAGATTTATGGTTAAATATAGAAGTTGTGGCCCTTATTGTAGACGTAAAAGGTTTTTTAAAAATCGTATTTTTTTAATTTTTGTTTAAATAGCGCAAAAAATAGCCTTCCCAAATTGGAAAACAGAATTAGTTTTATAATATCAGACATCGTAATGGAGAAAACAATGCCAGCTTGAAGATAAATGGATAAATGTAAAAGTTAAAATGCGAATTATATTCGCATTTTTTCTTTGCAAACAATAAATTCGGTCGGCTTGTGAGTGTCATAAGGACCTAAGTTCGATGCTAGCTGCTATTAGATTTATAAGGTTTCTGTTGTCAGGTGTCTCAAATAATATTTTGTGTTATTACCTATATATATATTTTGCACAATGGGTTATCGCTCTGACATTTCTTGTCATCACCTTCCATGATTGATTGCGAGTTGTTTACTATAGCTGAACTCTCGGAAAGTCTTATATAAAATTTCATTGGTATTGTTACATGTCGTCTATTTCCTTTGTTCGAATTCGGCCCAATGATCTTCTCTACTAATGGAATGCCTAGCCAGGGGATTATGATTATATCTCTTTACATACAGTGGCTTTTTCGATTTTATGGCGTCCAAAAAGTTTTCATTAACATTAGGTTTCAATATTTATTCTGTGGAGTGAATAGATAATGTAAATCGTATACCCCGGTAGCCGGCTCTATTCTTCAGAATTTCACACAAAGCAATTGTAATCCCCATTTGCATTGGAAAATCATAGAAATCGTACATCAAGAACTATTCTATTATTGATGATATAACGCCTCGAGCGGTCATCTCGTCTAGCTTAGCAAAAGTCATCATCTCATCTTTTCGATCGAGGTGTTTTGTTTTGTTTCTCTGCTTTTCTTTGTTTATTCTCTGTCCGTCCGTCCATCAGTCCGTCCGGGTCGTCTGGCTGACAAGCTAAAGTGGCAAATAAATTCGTTTTAAAAAATGTTATAGAAAAATTAATGTATTTTAAATACTACTATCTTGAATTTATTGGCCAAAAACAAAAAACAAACAAGCCAGCAGCCACACTAACAACATCGAAAAAGAAAACAAATTATGCATACGTAATATTTCTACAAATGCCAAACAGGTTATCACCACGACCCGAGCAAAAAAAAAATGAAAAAAAAACTGAATGGAAAAAAAATCCATAAAACAAATGCCGCGTTAAACACCAGCCAGCCATTCAGTTGGACCGTCCACCCGCCAAACCAGCCAGCCAGCCAGCTACTTAAGCGTTTTAGTTCTTTTCACAAAAGAAATTCACTTAACCGGTGAGGGAGCATTCTTCTAGTTAATCGAATCGATTCGGAAAGGAATCACGGAAACAATAATATAACTGCCGCTACGCGCGCACACATTCCTGCTCGCATTCAAAATAGAACATTTTCCTCTAGTCGTCAGTCGTGGTTGTGTTTACACTGACGGCCCAAATAAAAAATTAAAAAAAAAATAGAAATACACACATGTGTGGAGTGTTGGAATAAAATCGAATTCGAAACAAGTTGCAGGGATTCGTAAGTAGAAGCCACTATATTGAATGGCTTTTTTTCTTATTATTTTTTTTTTGGGCAATAAGAATAAACCCAACATCTGGCTGCTGGCAAACGGTAATATTTATAAAACAAATAAAAACGGAAATCGTATTGAATCTTACATATCCTACTTCATAGCGTCCAAAAAGGCCTTAGGGATATAAAGATGAATTTCTTGAATGAATAGTTCTCAGAAGCATGTTAAAAATGTATTATGGGGTTAAATCACCCTGGCAGCCAAAAAAAAAAAACAGATATTAAAATAAATGTTTATTGTGAGGCAATTATAAAATTTACAAAATGCTTAATGTAGATAAGCAATATTAAAAAAATTGGAAAAGTTACAATGTGACAAGTGGGTCTGAATGTTTCCTCCGTTAAACATCATCTGAAAACTGCAAATATTTTTTCTTATTCAGGAAGGTTATGGCTATCGTCCATCGTAGGATTTTTTATTTATTTTTTCATAACTTTTAAACAGAATCTTAAATGAAAAAAGACCGTCAATGGACGACAGACAATACTGTAGTGAATAAATAAAAAATGTAGGCCAATTCGATCATTAATTTTATTTACAAATGGCATGGTGACATTTACATATACTTGGCTGCAGACTACCACGATCATGATTTCGACCATGTCAAAAGTCTTTTCAAGTGGCTTCGCAGCGACTTTTGAACATCAAACCCGGCCTCTATAAGGAGATGATTCTCACAAACGAACGAGAGTTGCTAAAGTGTTTGCAGTCTGCTAAAAATGGCTGCTGTTAATCAAATTATAAAAAGAGATAAAAAAAAATAAAACCGGCGTTAAGTTCGGCCGGGCCGAACTTTATATACCCTCCACCATGGATTGCATTCCACAGAGGTTGTCGGTTTTCGTAGAAGTGAAGTATTATTAAAGGAAAATATAAATTTTTAATATAGCCAAACCAAAACAAATACTAATATTGAAAAAAAAAATAATTTTATAAATAGATATAATATTTTATTTATTTCAAACCATTATTTATTTCGAATCAAAAAAAAATATTTCAAAAAGCTTAAATACCATAAATATTGGTAGATAGTAGGTGCTACAGTTGGTTGTATTTCCATTCTATTTTAATTCCAAAAGTACAAATTTTGAAAATCCATTATCAGTCGTACGTAGTGCAAAATAACCTAACTTCATGATTCAACCAATTTTTGCCGTAAAAGAAAAGGTACGAATTTGGAAAAAACTTTCTATTTTGCGTGTATATGCAGTCAGAGGAATGTATACACCGAATTCCATGATTTCAGCTGCGCCCATTTGGTTGGTACCATTTTTAACCCCTCGACGTTTTTACACAATTAGAATTTCATCATTCTAGCTTTAGTCGTTTAGTTGGTACTATTCTTACCCTCTGTACCATTGTATCTCTTGAAAGAACGAATTTCGAAAAATCCGTTTATTTTCCGTGTCTACGTAGTCAGAGGAAAGTATACACCGAATTGCATGACTCTAGCTGCGGTCATTTGGTTGGTACTATTTTTATCCCTTTTTTCATTTTTACCCCAAAAAGTACGAATTTCGAAAAATCTGTTTATTTTAAGTGTCTACGCAATCAGAGGAAAGTACGAATTTGGAAAAAAACCTTTTATTATCCATTTCTACGTAGTCAAAGGAATGTATACTCGGAATTTCATGACTCTAGCTGAGGTGCTATTTTTATCCCCTTTTTCTATTTTGACCCCAAAAAGTACGAATTTCGAAAAATCAGCTCATTTTCTGTGTCTACACAGTCAGATGAATTTATACTCCGAATTTCATGACTTTAGCTGCGGTCATTTGATTGGTACTATCTTTATCCCCTTTTTTCATTTTAACCCCAAAAAGTACGAATTGTGAAAAATTCGTGTATTTTACTTGTCTATGCAATCACAGGAATGTATACAACGAATTTCATTATTCTAGGTACAGCCGTTTGGTTGGTACCATTTTTATCCCTCTATTCCCATTTTACCCCTTAAAAGTAAGAATTTGGAAAAAATGTTTTTATATTATGTCTCTACTCAGTTAGAGGAATGTACACACCGAATTTCGTGTTTCTAGCTGTTGTCGTTCAATATGTACCATTTTTATCCATTTTTGCCCCATTTCACCCCCTACAAATAGGAATCACTTTATGGTGCACGTTTTTGATGTAAGGCGAATGCGCATACCAAAATTTCAAGCAAATATCTCTGTTTATATTCAAAAACATGCTTAAATACGCTAAAATATTAGGGATTATTAGGGTATTTTTAGTCGTTGTGAGGGAAAATTTTTTCCCTTTAGGGCGATTTCGCCCCGTTTCAATCCCAACCGATCATTCGCATTTATCATTTTCGATAATTTTCGCATCGCATTTATGGAAATTTTGAAAGTTCTAGCTCCTTTCGTTTAGATGGTGGCGTGCTTTCAACAGACGGACGGACATGGCTAGATCGTCTTAGAATTTTATGACGATCAAGAATATATATACTTTATAGGGTCTCAGGTCGATATTTCAATGTGTTACAAACGGAATAACACAGTTAGTATACCCCCATCCTGGAGGACTATAAAAAGACCGACAGTGGACGACAGACAATACTGTAGTGAATAAATTAAAAAGTGTAGGCCAAATCGGATGATTAGATTTGGAGATTTTATACACAACAGTTTGAAAAATGCCGTCTCGAGAAAAGCGCCAAAGAAAAACAAATAAGGAAAGGCTTTAGTCGGGCTGGGCCGACAGTATGATACAGTCCACTGAATACCATTTTGATTCAACTCGGTAACTAAGTGAAAATGGGAAGGATTTTTTTATGTTTCCTAATCATAGGCTAATATTCAATTCATGCCAAATCGAGAAGAATATTTGTATCGGGCAATATCCAAACATGCTATGAAGTAACCCACTTTTACAATAGGTGCTTCCAGTTCAAGTGTAACGTGTTATGCTCAATTTGAAGAAATTCGGTGAAAATTTGTGGTTTGTGGGGCGGAAAAAGTCAATCCGGGAGCTATGTCCAAATAGATCAACACAAAATATTTTTTTTAATGCAAATATTTATATTTTAGTTGGCGACAATGTGAAAAACATATATTTTTTATTTTGAATAAAAAAATAACTCTTTCCATTTCGATAACTACTATATTTCAATATTTATTGTGTATTATTTATATAACTACGAAAAATTTTGCATTACTTTTCCTCTCTATTTTTAAGATTTTTATAAAAATCATCGAATTCTTTCGATTATTTTTTTTTGTTCAAGTGAGCACAAAATAATTAATTAATCGATTCGTATCGAATTTTTATTTTTTCCGTATTTTATATTGCATCTATTTTACAAAAAAAAATACAATATTTTACGATACTTTTCATGCCTATTTTTAAGTTTTATTTATTTTTTCCGTATTTTATATTGCATCTATTTTACAAAAAAAATACAATATTTTACGATACTTTTTAGGCCTATTTTTAAGTTTTCTACACTTAAAGAAAAAAGTCTGTTATTAACAGCAGTGATTTTCTGCTATTACAGCAGTCTTGCATTAATATTGCTAAAGTGTTTGCAGTCTGCTAAAAATGGCTGCTGTTAATCAAATTATAAAAATAGATAAAAAATAAGCGATTATAATTTAAAATCCTTTAGCTCGAATTTCGTTTTATATTAGCTTGGTGCAATATGCGTAGCATTAAAAAGACAATAATAATATCTTTCAGGGGTAATAAATTCCCTTATAATAACATTTATTCTAAAAAGTGTTGTTAATAAAATTGTTAACTGTCTATATTGTTCTGTGTATATGCGTAAAGTTTCAAGAAAGCGTTTTTTCTTTAATGCTAAAAATAGCCAACAGCTGTTTGCTATTTCAGCAGCTACAAGTCTGCTACATCTTTTTCAGCAGAAAATCTGCTCTTAAAGCAGTATTTCTACTTTCTTTTACTAACAAATGCCTTTGAGTTTATATGTACATATGTCAGTGTTTTCTGGTACTCGAAAGTTATGAAAAAATTTTAATCGTTTTCCACTTTCATTCATTGATATGAGCTCAAAATAATAAAAACAATTTTAAATTTCGATAACAAAATAGTTATTTAGTGCATTTTACAAAAAAATCAATATTTTTCGATTTTCAAACATTAACGTCCGCTAACTAAGCGAAAGATCAATAACAATTAAAATTTTTAACAATGTTTTACATTGTCTGTGGCTCGAGTTTGATCTTGAGTCCCATTTATTTACTTCACTTCAAATCGTCGAAACTTTCGAAGCAACCTGCATAAGATGACACATAGAACAATAGTACATTATCCAGTTCGCTACTAATTACTCGATGATTGTACAAAAAATAATAATAATTAATAATAATAATTCAACTAACATTCTAATAGTTTTAAGTTTTGACAAAGAGATGCAAGAACAACACTGACTCATTGACCTTTTGATCGATTGATCAGTTATGAGTTATGCGATGAACACCCATATAAATAACTGAACAGTCAGTGTTCGTACACACACGCACACACACACTCAAACACAGAGCCATGCACACTCGTTGATCGATTAACCGACTGACCGACTAAATCCAATCGGCGCAAGTGCCAGTGTCAAGTACACTTGAACCTCTTCGTGTCCTCGTCTTTATGAAATCATGTTCGCACTCACACTCGTCACACGTGTACATTGTCTTCTATTCATAATCGTATGTGTGTGTGTGTGCTTGTCTTTGAATTTCTTAGAGATTTTTGTTCAGTTAGAGTTTGCGCATAACAACAAAAACAACGAGTACGACAGCGGCAATGACAATAGCAACAGCAATAGCGGCAGCATGTTCATTATAATAACAATAACAAAAAATATCAACAACAACACGACAGCGGCAACGGCAACAGCAATGCATAAAGTAAAGCACCAACAAATTGTGTTTTAATTAAACGAAAAAGAGCTTTATAGGCTGAACATACATCTGTACATATGTATGTACATGCATTTGTATACATAACACTACATTTATACGTACATTATCCGTTCATGAATGTATGTACGTATGTAGCTCATAACAAACATACGCATGGTAAGTGTGTATATTGGGGTTGTGGCTTTTTGCATTTTTTTTGCATTGATCCAAAAAAAATTAAAAATCAGTTCTTCTTCGGGTGGGCAAATCGGCGAGTTGTTCATACCGATACGATGTTAATGCTCTTCGTTGCACTGTGGGTCGATTTTCATCCGCCAAAATTTAATAACTGTTTAAGTGGTAGAAAAAAATAGGTTTTTGGACTTTTTCCGCCAAATTTACGATTTTCTGATTTTTTATCATATCATCCGCATATAAAGGCATAAATAGGCCAGTTAGTATGATAGTGGTCTAAGTTACACTTTTTCCGTTCTGAGATATGCAATGGTTTATGTTTGAATCAATTCTAAAATATTTTTCCATCGAACCACAATTTTTTTTCTTAGAATATCTTACTACTATATATCAAACGTTTATAAATAAAATCGACAACGTTGGTACTTCAAAGGGAACCACTATTTTCAGAGGACGCACTCACTTAGACCACTTCTTCTAAAAATTGAAAAAATTAAACAAAACATGTGAAAACGGCGTATACTCTCCACCATGGATTGCCTTCCACAGAGGCTGTCGATTTTCGTAGAAGTTGTATTACTGGCAAATATGTATATATTTTTTAATATAGCCAAACCAAAACAAATATTGAAAAAATAATTTTATAAATAAATATAATATTTTTATTATTTCAAACCACGCTTATAAGGCAAGGCTATCAATACTTTTACATATCGATACAATACTTCAAGTCAATTCAAAAATAAATATTCTTATATTTATATTTTCAAAAAGCTTAAACACCATAAATATTGGTAGATTGGTTGTATTTCTGTCTGTCTGTCTGTCTGTCTGTCTGTCTGTCTGTCTGTCTGTCTGTCTGTCTGTCTGTCTGTCTGTCTGTCTGTCTGTCTGTCTGTCTGTCCGTCCGTCCGTCCATCTATTCTTGTAATCACGATACAGGTCGCAATTGTAGACATAACCAAATGAAACTTTGCACAACGATGTTTTTCGGGATAAGGACGGACGCTATTTAATTTTAAGAAAATCGGTTCAGATTTAGATATAGCCCCCAAACGAATTTCACTCCCGATTTGACTCTTTTCACTCTAGATACCACATATTACAACAGATTTTCTTTAAAATTGGCAAAACATCCTGTATTGTAATTAGAAACACCTGTGGTAAAAATGTGTTAGATCGGTTCAGATTTATATATAGCTCCCATACAAATTTCTCTCCCGATTTGACTTTTTCCGCTCTAGAGACCACATAATGTATCAGATTGTCTTCAGATTTGGTAAAACATCTTATATTTCCACTAGAAACACCCATGGTGAATATCGGTCAGATCGGTTCAGATTTATATATAGCTCCCATACAAATTTCGCTCCCGATTTGACTTTTTCCGCTCTAGAAACCACATTTTGCATCAGATTGTCTTCAGATTTGGCAAAACATCTTATATTTAAACTAAGAACATCTATGGTGAAAATAGGTCAAATCGGTTCAGATTTATATATAGCTCCCATACAAATTTCTCTCCCGATTTGACTTTTTCCGCTCTAGAGACCACATAATGTATCAGATTGTCTTCAGATTTGGTAAAACATCTTATATTTCCACTAGAAACACCCATGGTGAATATCGGTCAGATCGGTTCAGATTTATATATAGCTCCCATACAAATTTCGCTCCCGATTTGACTTTTTCCGCTCTAGAAACCACATTTTGCATCAGATTGTCTTCAGATTTGGCAAAACATCTTATATTTAAACTAAGAACATCTATGGTGAAAATAGGTCAAATCGGTTCAGATTTATATATAGCTCCCATACAAATTTCTCTCCCGATTTGACTTTTTCCGCTCTAGAGACCACATAATGTATCAGATTGTCTTCAGATTTGGTAAAACATCTTATATTTCCACTAGAAACACCCATGGTGAATATCGGTCAGATCGGTTCAGATTTATATATAGCTCCCATACAAATTTCGCTCCCGATTTGACTTTTTCCGCTCTAGAAACCACATATTGTCTTCAGATTTGGTAAAACATCTTATATTCCCACTAGAAACTCCCATGGTGAATATCGGTCAGATCGGTTCAGATTTATATTTAGCTCCCATACAAATTTCGCTCCCGATTTGACTTTTTCCGCTCTAGAGACCACATAATGTATCATATTGTCTTCAGATTTGGTAAAACATCTTATATTTCCACTAGAAACACCCATGGTGAATATCGGTCAGATCGGTTCAGATTTATATTTAGCTCCCATACAAATTTCGCTCCCGATTTGACTTTTTCCGCTCTAGAAACCACATTTTGCATCAGATTGTCTTCAGATTTGGCAAAACATCTTATATTTAAACTAAGAACATCTATGGTGAAAATAGGTCAAATCGGTTCATATTTAGATATAGCCCCCATACAAATGTCGTTCCCGATTTGACATTTTCCGCTTTAAAAGCCGCATATTGTGCTCGATTGTCTTTAAATTTCGCACAACATCTTATAATCTAACTAAACAAAACTATGGTGAAATTGGGTAAGATCGGTTCAGATTTAAATATAGCCCAAATTCAAATGTTGCTCCCATAAGTTTAACCGATTTTGGCCAAACTATACATTTTATATTTCACCTATTTCGTTCCAGGTTTCAATAAATCCTCATACAAATGTCCTTTCCGATATAAAATTTTTTGTCAAACACATACGTTTACAGGATACAAAAAACCTTCCCGTTTTCACTTTTTCACCGAATTGAATTGTATTCGGATTGAAAGTGGAGTGTATCATAGAGTCGGCCCCGCCCGACTTTAGCCTTTCCTTACTGGTTTTGATTGGGTGATTTTGATTTTTGGGTGATTTTTTAAGAGCTTGATAACTTTAAAAAAAAAAACGCATAAAATTTGCAAAATCTCATCGGTTCTTTATTTGAAACGTTAGATTGGTCCATGACATTTACTTTTTGAAGATAATTTCATTTAAATGTTGACCGCGGCTGCGTCTTAGGTGGTCCATCCGCTTAGTCCAATTTTGGCATTTCCACGTTTTTGAGTAACAGAGACCCAATTGGTGCGAACGGCGACGAATCGAAAATTGGTGGTCATCATTAACACTGGCCGATACAGCTGCGATATTTTCTTCAGTTCGCACTCTACGTAAGCGTGTTGGTGGTTTAATGTCCAACAATGTAAATTTGGTGCGAAATTTAGTCACAATAGCCCGAATAGCCGCTTCAGTGGGTCGATTAAACTGACCATAAAATGGAAGCGCGCAATGAACTTTCTTAACAGAGCACGCATTTTGATAATAAAATTCAATAATTTGCAAGCGTTGTTCGTTTGTAAGACGATTCATGATGAAATGTCAAAGCATACTGAGCATCTTTCTCTTTGACACCATGTCTGAAATCCCACGTGATCTGTCAAATACTAATGCATGAAAATCCTAACCTCAAAAAAATCACTCTTTATTTGCAGGTCCACAATGCTTCAGAAATATATAGTGGTTATTGGATAACATAGTTTTATGAGCAGCTTTATTTTTAATTTTGATTGTCTTTTCAATTTTGATTACCATTCTTATTGACTGATATATATACTAAAATATTAATGGACAGACTTGTTTGCAGATGTTTTGTTGGGCGAACAAATCCTATTGTTTATGTGAGGCTTGCCTGATGAACATCTTTTTCAATTAATTGCCAAGTTCTTGGGGGGACAATTATCATCTTTATCGATATACAACTAAAGGGATAGAAAATGTATCCCAAATCTAATTTTCTAATCTATTTTTTTCTTTAAGTCTGTATAACTAAGCTGTGATAATAAAAACCTAAATAAAAAGTTAAAATTTCACTCAAAATAAAAAATTATTTCAAAACTAATTTTTAAAAAATAATTTTACATTAAAAATGTTGAACTTAGCCTGGATAATTATCCAGTTTAAGTCAAATTTGTGGTTATCGAGGCTAAGTCCAAAAAAGTCTACATAAAATATTTTTGGAACATTTGTTTTGATACAAATATTTATACTGTAGTTGGCGACAACGTGAACAACTAATTTTTTATTTGGAGTACAAAATTAACTCTTTTTATTAACGTTTTGTTACGCCGGCCCTAATATAACTTGAAATTTATCTGAATCTTATGTAATTTTTAAACTTTTTTTAATTTAACCGAAATATTGTTTCATGTAAAAATTCATGTTCAACATTTTTTATTTATAATTCCACTTTAAGTGATTCAGATAATTTACAGCAGCAACGGTTGAAGCGGTAAGAAGCAACGAAAAAATTTGGGAAAACTGAATCTTATAATTTCGGAGTCTTGAAATTAACTACAGCCCACTTCCAGAAGCACCTACGAAATTGTACAATAACATATAAAATTTAATTAATTGAAAAGTAAATAATAATTTCAATATAAAGTTTCTAGACGAAATAAAAAATTTTGTGCTTCCTTTCCATTCTGGGTAAAGAAATATTATTTTTGCGAATTAAAATAAAAAAAATTTGTTTAATATTTTCAATTTATAGAAGAATGAAAGTAAGTCAGTTCATCCTCCGAAAGTTCAATATATTAGTAGGATATTCGAAGGAAAAAAATTGTGTGCTTCGGTGGAGAAATATTTTTCAACTGTCTCAAAACGCAAACCATTGCCTATCTCAAAACGGATAAAGTGTGAATTAGACCATTATCATACTAATTGGTACATTTTTAGTCACTAATGGCTTTTTCTAACATTTGAAATCGACCTTATGTCCATTTCAGGTCGACTTCACATGCAGTCTGAAAAGGCTTTAAATCTAAATAATTGATATCAATCAAAATCTGCACCACACCACAACTAATAAAGAGTGATTTTTTTGAGGTTAGGATTTTCATGCATTAGTATTTGACAGATCACGTGGGATTTCAGACATGGTGTCAAAAAGAAAGATGCTCAGTATGCTTTGACATTTCATCATGAATCGTCTTACAAACGAACAACGCTTGCAAATTATTGAATTTTATTATCAAAATGCGTGCTCTGTTAAGAAAGTTCATTGCGCGCTTCCATTTTATGGTCAGTTTAATCGACCCACTGAAGCGGCTATTCGGGCTATTGTGACTAAATTTCGCACCAAATTTACATTGTTGGACATTAAACCACCAACACGCTTACGTAGAGTGCGAACTGAAGAAAATATCGCAGCTGTATCGGCCAGTGTTAATGATGACCACCAATTTTCGATTCGTCGCCGTTCGCACCAATTGGGTCTCTGTTACTCAAAAACGTGGAAATGCCAAAATTGGACTAAGCGGATGGACCACCTAAGACGCAGCCGCGGTCAACATTTAAATGAAATTATCTTCAAAAAGTAAATGTCATGGACCAATCTAACGTTTCAAATAAAGAACCGATGAGATTTTGCAAATTTTATGCGTTTTTTTTTTAAAAAAAGTTATCAAGCTCTTAAAAAATCACCCTTTACGTCATGAGAAAAACATTTCAAATGTTACGTATGCGGCGCCATGCGACGATTGTTATTATTATAAATATGTACACACACCCGCATGCATGCATGCCTACTCCCCATGTATGTACAAACAAATCGGACAAATGAGAGAAAAAAATCACCATTTATACAGATCATGTTTGTTGTTCGCAGTAGTTAGAGCAAACAAACAAACAAACAACAACAACAACAAAGCAAACAAATAAATTTATGATAAACTTTAATTGTATTATGCCCAGACTCAGACTCATACCCGCACTCATACTCTTGTTCGTACGTTCGTGTGGTACTCACCAAAGCATTAAAGCATTCGCATTCCTACCACAACAAAAACTGTTCGTTCGTTAGTTTGTTCGTTCATACCCGGGCACTAACTACTACTCACTCGTGTACTGTGAACAAACAGCTGACCACACACACACACAGCAACTGTGAGTAACGACTTTGCCTTGAATTGTGCGGATTTGTTGTGTTCAGTGTTGAGCACACTTGCCAACATACACACATGTTCACACACTCATTTGTACATGGACACTACACAAAGCTTAGTTAAGTTTTGAAGGATGACAGTTTATGAAACTGTAACCTAATATTCTCTATCTCTCTCTCACTTTCTCCCGCTCTCGTCCCGTTTGTTGTGTTTCCGCCTGCTGCTGCCTGCCAGTTTGTCATTTAGAGTTGAGTTGAGTTTGAGTTTTGTTTTGTTATTAGTTTGTTTGTTTACAGTGGGGTACAACGGAACTTTGGCAAACCGGAAATGAAAGCATTTCTAATTCTTAATTAAACGGATTGTTAAAGAAATTTGCATTATAATGCAAAAAAAGAGAATATTTATTGTGATTTTTGGTACTTGAAAAAACGACTTGTTTACAGTTCTCGGCATATCGGAAGAGGGAAACACAGAAATGATTAATGGTTTAGGCAGCGGCGATTGTCGAATGTTAAAGTTTGTTAGCTTAATTTGACATTATTGCAATGAACTGGGAATACTAGGAGAAAAAAAAACGATATAAAGTTGATACTTCTACAATAGCTTTCAAAAATTTGTTTATTTTTATACCCTACACCACGTTGTTCATTTGTTTGTCTTTGATCATCGTTTATTATACCGATCGACATAGAATCACTTTTTGTATAGATTTAGCCATGTCCGTCCGTCTGTCTGTTTGTCTGCCCATCTATTATTGTAATCACGCTACTGGTTGCAATTATTGTCCGATTCTAACGAAGCTTGACACAAACGATTTTTGCACGTCGAGGACGGACGCTATTTAATTTGAAGCAAATCGGTTCAGATTTAGATATAGCCCCCATACAAATGTTTGCTCCCGATTTGACTTTTCCTTCTCTACACCTTTTTCGGTTCTCTACCCAAATCGGTTCAGATTTGGATATAGCCCCCATACAAATGTTGCTCCCGATTTGACTTTTCCTTCTCTACACCTTTTTCAATTGTAATGCAAAAGACATCACATGAAATTCAAAAGACCCAGTTGAAATTCAAAAACTCCATTTGCAATTCAAAAAATATCACTTGAAATTCAAAAAATGTCAATTGAAATTCAAAACTCGTCATTTGTAATTCAAAAGACAACATTTGAAATACAAAAGGCGTCATTTGTAATTCAAAAGACATCAATTGAAATTCAAAACTCGTCATTTGTAATTCAAAAGACAACATTTGAAATACAAAAGTCGTCATTTGTAATTCAAAAGACATCATTTGAAATTCAAAAGACATCATTTGAAATTCAAAAGACATCATTTGAAATTCAAAAGACATCATTTGAAATTCAAAAGACATCATTTGAAATTCAAAACTCTTCATTTGTTATTCAAATTTCAAATGGTGTCTTTTGAATTATAAATGACGTGTTTTGAATTTCAAATGATGTCTTTTGAATTTCAAATTATGTCTTTTAAATTTCAAATGAAGTCTTTTAAATTACAAATGACGACTTTTGTATTTCAAATTATATTTTTTGAATTTCAATTGATATTTTTTGAATTTTAAAATGGAATTTTTCAATTTCAATTAATATTTTTTGAATTTCAAATGGAATTTTTGAATTTCAAATGGTGTCTTTTGAATTACACTTGAAAATAGTGTAGAAGCCACATAATTTAAGCGATTTTGATCAAATTTTGCACAACACTTTACATCTAATTTAGAAACATCTGTGGTGAAAATGGATGAAATCGGTTCAGATTTAGATATAGCTCCCTATTTGAGATATTCCGGTCTAGAAACCATAAATTTTAACAGATTTTCTTCAAATTTTGCGTAACACCTTAAATTTCAACTAGAAATATTTCTGGTGAAAATGAGTCAAATCGGCTCAGATTTATATATAGCTCCCATATAAATGCCGCTCCCGATTTGACATTATTTTTTGCTTTGAAAGCCACATAATTTAAGCGATTTTGCTCAACCAGAAACAGCTGTGGTGTCAAATGTGTCAAATCGGTTTAGATTTAGATATAGCGGCCATACAAATTTCTCTCCCGATTTGAGGTTAACCGCTGTAGAAACCACATACCTTAATCGATTTTCTTTAAATGCGGCAGGACAACTTATATTTACACTAGAAACATCTATGGTAAAAGAGGATGAGATCGGTTCAGATTTAGATATAGCTTCCATATAAATTTCAACGAATTGAATTGTAGTGGTGTAAAATGTGTAGGGTACCCGACCGACTTTAAGTTTTCCTTACTTGTTATAGTTATGCTCGAATTAATTTATATTAAAAATTTTCAAATTTTATAATCTATATTTTTGCTTGTTTTGTCTTTTCCCTTTGCAGACTCTTACGTCGTGATAGCGAAGATTCCTCTGTTCGATGCTCGTACTGTTCTGTACTAAATGTCAACGAGAGCGATTTAAGGAGATCCTTTGAAAACACCTGCACCGATTCATTGGTAACAGCTTTTGATGATGAGGCTTTACTAATATGCGACCAAGGAAACGAAATGGCAAGGACAAAGGTTTTATTTTATTCATTTAGAGCGTAGATGACATCCACACACACGCACGCACTCGTTCACCCACATCAGACCACGTCAACGTCGTCCGACGTCCGATACAATCAAACGTCATACATACATCCATCCATCCATCCATCAAACCGTGTTCACACAACTCAGTCAGTCCACTGACCAGCTTCGACATCACCCACATCACATCATCGCACACACATGTCTCAATCTATCAATCACTACCACCAACCACATCACCATCATCATCATCATCTTCACAGGAATTTTATTTTCAATTTGTCAATAGTTTATCATCTGTTCTGTTCTGTTCACACATTGCATGGGCTCATACAGTGGGCGAAATATATATAAGTTCACCATATTTGTTTTTGTTATTCAAATTGAAAATTATCATTATTATTATCAATTATTTAGTTTTTATTATTGCATGTATTTTACTAATCTAATCTCTACAATAAACTACATTTTGTTATTAAGAAAAATAATTTCTTTTGAGATGAAAATTATTAAATTTAATCAATTTTGGCCGGACTGTATGTAAGTAAAGGAAAGGATGACAGAATATAATAAGGAAAATGGTTTAAAAAATGTAATATCGAATAGAAGACCAATATTATCCCATTACACTTGTTTACAATCATTTTCTTGAAGAGCTGATTATAACATTAATTAATTTTGTTGCCTTAAATACGAAAACGAGTCTAAACATTTTTTTTGTGAACAAATTAAAACAAAATCTTTATTAGGGCTGTTTTTCTTTGAGCCGGAATAACAAGATGCGATAACAAAAACGTAAATAAAAAAGTTGAAACTTCATTCAAAATAAAAAAATTATTTTTAAAATTACCGCCAACAGCAATACCAATCAATGAGTATATCAAAACCAATTTTGAAAAAATAATTTTATGTTAAAAATTTTGGACATAGCTTATATAAATCCAGTGTACGTCAAATTTATGGTTACCGAGGCTAAGTCCAAAAAAGTCAACACAATTTTTTTTTTGAAATTTGTTTTGACACAAATATTTAAAGAGTGATTTTTTTGAGGTTAGGATTTTCATGCATTAGTATTTGACAGATCACGTGGGATTTCAGACATGGTGTCAAAGAGAAAGATGCTCAGTATGCTTTGACATTTCATCATGAATCGTCTTACAAACGAACAACGCTTGCAAATTATTGAATTTTATTATCAAAATGCGTGCTCTGTTAAGAAAGTTCATTGCGCGCTTCCATTTTATGGTCAGTTTATGGTCGACCCACTGAAGCGGCTATTCGGGCTATTGTGACTAAATTTCGCACCAAATTTACATTGTTGGACATTAAACCACCAACACGCTTACGTAGAGTGCGAACTGAAGAAAATATCGCAGCTGTATCGGCCAGTGTTAATGATGACCACCAATTTTCGATTCGTCGCCGTTCGCACCAATTGGGTCTCTGTTACTCAAAAACGTGGAAATGCCAAAATTGGACTAAGCGGATGGACCACCTAAGATGCAGCCGCGGTCAACATTTAAATGAAATTATCTTCAAAAAGTAAATGTCATGGACCAATCTAACGTTTCAAATAAAGAACCGATGAGATTTTGCAAATTTTATGCGTTTTTTTTAAAAAAAAAGTTATCAAGCTCTTAAAAAATCACCCTTTATATTCGAGTAAACAATAAACTCTTTATTAACGTTTTTGTTATCCAAGCTTGTTATCCTGGCTTAAAGAAAAACTGTCCTAATAAAGAACAAAAAAATAAAAATGTGTCCGAGACATAATTTTTTTTGATTCATAAAATCAACGCAGCAAAATTATGTATAACTAGCTGAACCCCGCCCGCTTCGCCAGGCAAGAAAAAAACAAATGGTAAAATTAAAATCAGGTTTAATATTGATCTTATCATATTGATATTTTCGGGTCAGTAATATATACGTTCCAATTTTCAGCCTTCTATCTTAAAAAACACTATTGCCACGCCCATTAAACGAAAATCCAAATTTCGGTATCATATTTATCATTCATGTGGTCAGTAATATACATGTATCAATTTTCAGTCTTCTAGCTCTCAAAAGCGCTTTTGCCACGCCCACTCCGCCCACAAATCGAAAATCCAAATTTCGGCATCAAATTGATTTTTATCGTGGTCAGTCTACTAACTCTCAAAAAGACTTTCGCCACACCTACTCCGCTCACAAAACGAAAATCCATATTTAGGCATCATATTTATCTTTCTCGTGGTCAATAATATATACAATTCATTTTTTCAGCCTTATTACTCAAAGAACACTATTGCCACGCCCACTCCGCCCACAAAACGAAAATCCAAATTTCGGCATCATATTTATCATTCTCATGGTCAGTAATATATATATATATATACCAATGTTCAGCATTCTAGCTCAAAAAACACTTTTGTCACGCCCACTCCGCCCACAAAACGAAAATCTAAATTTTGGCATCATATTTATCATTTTCGTGGTCATCTCTCAAAAACACTATTGTCACGCCCCCTCCGCCAGCAGAGCAAATTTTTAAAAATTCTATAGCCTATAGTTCCTTCCAGACTTGCATCTATCTGTTCTGAAAATTTCAACAACATCGTTTCAGCCGTTTACACGTGATTGCGGAACAAACAAACAGACAGACAGACTTACACTAAGGTTTTATAATATTAATAGGGATTTTTTTGTTTTTAGCAAAATTCCAATTTTGTACTCTTGTTTTGAAAATCCGATGTGCAATTGAAGGTAATTATGAGGGCTACAAGTTCACATAGAAACATTGGTTTAGGAACAGGCTCCAAAAATGAGTTTCCTCGAAAAAATCTGAAAAAAATATTTTTTTAGTTTTTGAATTTGAATTTTTTAAATTTTTGTTTAAATAGCGCGAAAACTCCGTTTAAAAAATTTTCTAAAAAATTATTTAAAATTTTATTTTTGTATTACATTGAGAGCTCGATGATCGCAACCACCTATAATAGCAACTGCTCGTTGTTGGCAACCAACTTAATATTAGCATTGGTGTCTTTATAAGCCGAACTTATGTTCTCGATTATTACAACTTCTATTCAAAAGTTGTGAATGTTTTCTATTTTCGGGATAGATGAAGATACTTTGAATTTAACCAAGGACGACGCTGAATTAGAAGTACCACGCATTACTAAGAACCCAAATATCGTCCCAGCAGACACGAAAGTGTGATAATTTCCACCAATATTTACAAGAATTGATTCTAACGTTTGCAAATCTCGTTTGAGTTTTCTTGGATAATCAAGTTTTCGTGAAATTACAATTCCAAAGTTGATATCAAAGTCAGGAACTATAGGGTCCGCCAAATTACTTTTTTTTCAAATTTCTTTTTTATTTGAAAGGATTGTACTTTCCGGTTGATAATGGAAAATAATTTCATTCAAATGGCTGCCTCGGGCACCCTACAAATAATAGTCCAACGGTTGAATAGTTAAAAAAACTTTAGATGGCGGACCCTATACAACACATTTGAAGTATGTCAGGTATTGTGATTTCAAAATCCAATACAGGTGCCATTTCACGATATAGAGATTCTAACTATCCAGAAACAACTCGCCGACTCCCCAAATCTAGAGTCTTACTTCCATACCTTTGTAATATCTGAATAAATTCAAAAGAAATGCTATAAACAGTTCAATAAAACCATTGAATTTATTCTGAGACAATTATTCAAAGGTCAACTTGGGGTTTGGTTATCGCAACAAATGCGGTTATGGCAACAGGCATGGGCAGTAATTAGTTGCGATATTCGAGCTCGTACTGTATTACTTTTTTTCTCAAATGAATCGCGGACAAGTCTACTACTCGTTATAAAGGTTAGCCAACATTCAGATCAATTCGTGCACGAAATAATCGTAAAGGCAACGTTCTCGCTGCTCTTTTTTCTTAATTCTTTTCTATTATTTCAGAGAAAAATGTAACACAAAAAAATTACACGGGAAAAACATAAGACATCATTAAACAATCCAAACTTTATTTTCGTGGGGTGACTGCAAATTGTTTTTCCATTTGTATGTATCGCGACCCAGCCTAATATACACTCGCTCAAAAAAGAGCTTTAACATATGTAACAGACAATTTAAAGCTAATCACTTCGTGCTGCATTTCACGTAAAACTAAAAATATATTTTTTAAATCTTAGGAATTATTTAGAAAATTTCTAAAGTGGAAAAAATAAGTTCCATCCTTTTGGGATTTTTTACTAAAAATATTTTAATATTTTTATGACTCAGAATTCAATATGTGGGGTTAAAAAATATAATAACATTTTCTAAAGCCATTTGAGAAATAATTTGTTGGTGTTGAAAATTTGAAATTGAATGGAAAGGACATACCATGGATTTAAGATTACCAAAGTGATTCAAGGACTGCATTGAACGCATTTAAATTATGTGTTCTTTACGAAAAATAAAAGAAAATTTTCATCTGCGGGAAAAACATAATTTATGAGAATTACAACTCCAACATATTACCACCAATCTTTTCACTATAAATAATTTAACGTTAAAAATACGAAACCAACCTCGCCAAAAATATTTCATTTTTTCCTTATAAGACAGTGAATTTAGAACCATTTAACAAAGAGGAAATACATCGAGAATAGAAAACATCGAGAAATATTTTACACAAGAATAAAATCATTAAAATATGAGAAGACCTTTTAAATTTATTATTCAACACGAAAATTCAAAAAATCATTTTTTTGATCAAGAGAAAAAGAAACATAATTGAGAATATTTTCCTGCTACTTTTTCAACACGAAGAAATCATAAAAAATAAAAAAATAAAAATAAAAATAAAAATAAAAATAAAAAATAAAAAATAAAAAATAAAAAATAAAAAATAAAAAATAAAAAATAAAAAATAAAAAATAAAAAATAAAAAATAAAAAATAAAAAATAAAAAATAAAAAATAAAAAATAAAAAATAAAAAATAAAAAATAAAAAATAAAAAATAAAAAATAAAAAATAAAAAATAAAAAATAAAAAATAAAAAATAAAAAATAAAAAATAAAAAATAAAAAATAAAAAATAAAAAATAAAAAATAAAAAATAAAAAATAAAAAATAAAAAATAAAAAATAAAAAATAAAAAATAAAAAATAAAAAATAAAAAATAAAAAATAAAAAATAAAAAATAAAAAATAAAAAATAAAAAATAAAAAATAAAAAATAAAAAATAAAAAATAAAAAATAAAAAATAAAAAATAAAAAATAAAAAATAAAAAATAAAAAATAAAAAATAAAAAATAAAAAATAAAAAATAAAAAATAAAAAATAAAAAATAAAAAATAAAAAATAAAAAATAAAAAATAAAAAATAAAAAATAAAAAATAAAAAATAAAAAATAAAAAATAAAAAATAAAAAATAAAAAATAAAAAATAAAAAATAAAAAATAAAAAATAAAAAATAAAAAATAAAAAATAAAAAATAAAAAATAAAAAATAAAAAATAAAAAATAAAAAATAAAAAATAAAAAATAAAAAATAAAAAATAAAAAATAAAAAATAAAAAATAAAAAATAAAAAATAAAAAATAAAAAATAAAAAATAAAAAATAAAAAATAAAAAATAAAAAATAAAAAATAAAAAATAAAAAATAAAAAATAAAAAATAAAAAATAAAAAATAAAAAATAAAAAATAAAAAATAAAAAATAAAAAATAAAAAATAAAAAATAAAAAATAAAAAATAAAAAATAAAAAATAAAAAATAAAAAATAAAAAATAAAAAATAAAAAATAAAAAATAAAAAATAAAAAATAAAAAATAAAAAATAAAAAATAAAAAATAAAAAATAAAAAATAAAAAATAAAAAATAAAAAATAAAAAAATAAAAATAGAAGTAGAAAACATTGAGAACATTTATGAAAGAAAGAACATGAAAGAAGATCGTAAAAAAATATTTAATTATTTTCACTAGCCAAGGTGCCACACTGGAGGGTCTTCCAGTAGCCCCGATACACACTAGGGTTATAAAGTATTGTAAATCATATGGAAAACACCTCTGCTCTAAGCATGCGAAATTTCGTGCAGATATATTTCTACATTTAAAAGTTACAGAATTATTTCGAAAAAAAAAATAAATTTCGTAAAAAGAAATAAAATTATTTTTTCCTAGTATGTGTTCATGGGGATAATTATGACACTTTCGTGTAGGGTTTGCGATTTACCCTGCTTTTTTAGATTCCCGGGAATGGGTAAATTAAAATGTAAGAACAATATATTTTTAATACAATGAACGATATTTGAAACAATCTAATTTGAGTGTCTTCTCAAGTTTCATTGTTACGTTTCAAAGTAAAATTTTGAATTCGAACGATTGAAATAGTTGTTATTTATAAGGAAACGATTTTTTCCCGACGCTTCCCGGGAATCCAAACTCTACTTTAGTATCTTTATATACCATTTTATGTTTTTACTCTTTTTGAATATATAAAGTCAACAAATAATTAAACAAAATCAAAAATAGTTTTAAGTTATTTCATTTTTCCCATCAATAAATGTGGTCTTACATTTATTTCGTATAGTGTGCATTGAATTCAATACATTGTTTGTTTATAATTTGCGTTACGTTGTCAATAATTGAAACGAAAATGTTTGAACAAAAAAACAAACAAACAAAAGCAGAAAACTCAAATCAAAGTTTTTGATATTCGTTCAACATCATTCATTCACTCATTCATTCATTCATCATTTTTCAGATACATTTAACATTTTGTATTTAGAACAAAATACAACAATGTCTGTCCATACAACACGAAACATGCTCATTGCTTTCATGGCGTTCATGGCTTATAATCGTTTTGTGTTTAAATTGTTTAGTGAAGTACCTACACATGTTTTGTTATTTAAATGTTTTATAACATTGTACATACTTACACACACCCGCACTCATATTCCAACACTTTATAAACTTGTAATTTATTAAATTAATTTGTGTAATTTTTGGTTTTGTTTTTTTTTTTTTTTTGTTTTTGCGGTTTTAGGTTCACTTTGATGACGTATCGTTGTATGGGACTCCGAAAGAGGAGCCAATGCCTTCCATCCCCATTGTTTCGGAAAAAGTTTCAGCGAATTTCTTAAAAAGTCAATTGCAATCATGGTTTCAACCGACCGACAATCGGTTGGCTATGAAATTATTTGGCAGCCGCAAGGCATTGGTCAAAGAAAGAATACGTCAGAAGACTTCCGGACATTGGGTCATTCACCCATGCAGTTCATTCAGGTAATGTAATTAAAATAAAATGCATATACAATATGTATACATATATGTACTTATAATTAATTTGATTGGTATGATTGATTGATGATTTTAAGTTAATTTTTACAAATAATTTAAATATATTACAAGTTAAAGCCTCCAAATTTGCTTAAGCAAAATTCCACACGTATTCAGTTGGAATAATAAATAAAAAAATTTTGCAAAATTCCGTAACATTTTTTGTTTAATTTTTAAAATTTCAATCAAAAATCATCGCCATATAATTATCCCTTATAAATTATATTTAAATGTTTTGCATTCAATCGACGTCTAAGGCCAGGGAAATTTTGAAATTTTGTTTAAGGAGGAAAAATAAAAATAATAAATTATTTTGTTTTCTTCTGGGATATTTTCGAAATTGCTCTAAATTAAATTACATTTCAATTTTACTTTTTTTATTTATTTTTTAACAAAAAAATCATAAAAATTTGAAAAAAATGAGGAATTAGAAAAAAACTTTCTGAATATTTTTTCAACAAAAATAATATCATTAAAAAATATATATATCTTTTGAATTTGTTTAGAAATTATATCGCAATGAAGGGGTTCATAGTTTTGCTTAAATTGAATATTTCAGAGAGAGCCGGTGACGATCGACATATCGGAAAGCTATAAATAAAGCAATTTAAATAAAAATTTAAATATTAAAAAAAAATAATTTCACAATTTAGATTTTTTAATTTATTTTTTAACACGAAAAAAATATAAAAATGAGAAAAATTAAAAAAGGAAAGAAAGGGAAAAATCCAAAACATTGAGAACATTTTTTCACAAGAATAAAATCATAAAGAAAATTTAAAAAAAATACATTTATTTTTCAAAACGAAAATTTAAATAATTAAAATTGTTTCAAGAGGAAAACAATCAGAATTGAGAATATTCTTTTCTTTTATTAATTTTTCAACACGAACAAATCATAAAAATTGAAAATTAAAAAGAAAACTAAAGATTGTCCAAGACCTCAAGCCATTAAATAAAAATTTAAATATAAAAAACTAATTTACATTTTTTTAAAGGAAAATAATCACAATTGTGATTTTTCAAATTTATTTTCAAACATAAAAATGAACAAATTTTAACAAAAATGGAAAAATTGAAATCATAGAGAAATTTTTTTCCACAAGAATAAAATCATTAAAAAATTGAGAAAATCCTTTCAATTTATTTTCAACATGAAAAATAAAAAATTAATTTTTAAACAAAAGTGTTTCGAATGTTCATGAGCTCAAGTCTTGAAATTTAAATATTTAAAAAAATAATTTCACAATTGAGATTTTTTAATTTATTTTTTAACACGAAAGAATTATAAAAATGAGAAAAAATAAAAAAGGAAAAAAATCGACAGCAGCGACAATTTTTTCACAAGAATAAAATCATTAAAAAAATACATCTATTTTTCAAAACGCAAATTTAAATAATTAAATTTGTTTCAAGGGGAAAACTATCATAATTGAGAATATTCTTTTCTATTAGTTTTTCAGCACGAACAAATCATAAAAATTGAAAATTAAAAAAAAAACTATTGATTGTCCAAGACCTCAAACCATTAAATAAAAATTTAAATATAAAAAAATATTTTAATTTTTTTAAAGGAAAATAATCACAATTGTGGTTTTTCAAATTTATTTTCAAACATAAAAATGAACAAATTTTAACAAAAATGAAAAAATTGAAATCATTGAGAAATTTTTTTCCACAAGAATAAAATCATTAAAAAATTAAAAAATCTTTTAAATTTATTTCAACATGAAAAATAAAAAAAAATATTTTTTTCTTTCAAAAGGAAAATAAACATAATTGTGAATATTTTTTTCTATTAATATAATAGAAAAACTAAAAAAAATAGAAATAGAAAACATTGACAAAATATATTTCAAAAAGATAGAAGATCATAAAAAATAATATTTTTTTTTCAAACAAAAACAATTAATTTTCAACAAAAAAATAGATTTCACTTGAAAGGGATATTTAAGAAAATTTGTCGAGAGTTATCCGGTATACTGTTGATGGTATGCCTTTATGGCTCTCTTCCTTTGTTAGCCGTCAACTATCTATGCGGTTACATCCTTGTCCCTAAGCTGCCAACCCTTATCCGATTAGACCTTTTGAGAATCCCAAAAGGTCATAAATGGTGCGGGTTGCAATATCTTCTATGTATTTATTTCTGCGTACACATAGCGCTGGACATCTCTCGTCCTAATCCTCACATAATCGACAGTGATCTTCAATGTCCAACTGCCATCTTGAGATCCTACTCCTAGTGCAGTAATGCCCTGTGTAGATACCTATACAGCTGTCGTCAAGTCGGAGAGACTTGCGTATCTGTAGTGATTCAATATAGAATCCCGCACCTGTGCCTTGTTCCATCTTTGACCCATCAGTGTAGACCGGAAGCCCTTTGAAGGGCTCGCCATTGTCCCAGTCTCATCTCTTTGATATAATCATCTGTGGTAAAGGTTGAGAAGTCCAGAACCGGCACCATGTCTGTACCTCCATTGATGACCGATTCGTGGACACCCAGTATTCCTACTTGAACTACTCTTGCGTGACCGTATGGTCTATTTTAACAGCATCCTGATTCTTTGAGTCTTATAGCGCTCGTGGCAGCAATCATCTCTGTAAAGTGGTCCAGAGATGGATGATGCAGAATTACATCCAAGGCTCAGTCCTGCTAGCCTTTGCGTTTTCGTTAACTTTGCCCGGAGTCTACTCACTCTCATTGCACCCCACCATACCAAACATCCGTAATGGGTCTGACAACCGATCGGTAGATCCAGTCTACAACTTTTGGTTTCAGACCCCAGCTCTTGCCTATGGAGTTCCTGCACATGTAGAGTGCATTTAGACCTTTCTTATACCTTTCCTCAATGTTCCTATTCCAATTCAACTTTCGATCTAGGTATTATTGAAGTACACAACGATTTTGGACCACTTAGGCCCAAAAAGTACAACTTTGACAAAAATAGTTTTTGGTCACGTTTACTTATAAAAGGAACCAACGTACCAAATTCTCCCTTAATGCATTAGGTCAGGACAATGTTACCATTTTTATCCCTTTTCACCATTTCGAAGTACAAACTTCGGAAAAATCTTCTTCTGCCGATTTATTGGTACCATTAATTCCCATTCGCTCCATTTACCCGTTAGAAGTGCGAATTAAAAAAAATCACCAATTTTTTTCTTGTAAATGTAAAAAAACTCTATTCTAGCTGCACTACTTTGGTTGGTACAGTTTTTATCCCTTTTTCCTCATTTTCCCGTTAAAAGTATGAATTAAAAAAATCGCTTTATTTTATGCATCTAAGCGAATTGAGGGATGTACACACAGAAGTGCATTATTCCAATTTCAGTTGTTTGATTTGTACCATTTTTATCCCTTTTTGTCCCAGAGCAAATTTTGCACAAAAGTCACTAAATTTGAAGATTCTAGCTGGATCCGTTAGGCATTTCAGAGCATTTCTCACTCTTTTATCCATTTTGATTCATAAAAGTACGTTCTTACCGTACCTCTATACAGCAAGAGAATGTACATTAGTGCGAGTCAATTTGTACGGGTGGAAAAATGAACAAAGTGTCCGGCAAAAACTACGAAAAATTCTAAGAACATTTCTCCAAGAAACAATGGGTCAAAGACGAATTCCTAGCCCTCAGAAATCGGCTTCAAATTCTAGGACAATCTTGGTATTCATATTAGACCCATGGTTTCTTGGAGAAATGTTCATAGAATTTTCCGTAGATTGACGCTTTGTGCGAAAAAAATCTACCTGGCCTAATGTACATCCCAAACTTCTTGATTCTAGCTTCAGCCGTTTAGTTTGAACAGTTATCAGACAGTCAGTCAATCAACAGTCTTATTTATATAGATAAATTTGTATTAAATATTATTATATTAAATTCAGGTGTCTAATTCAAATGCATTTCATTTAAATAATCGTATTAAAATATTTTACAAAGCATAAATTTTGAAAAGGAAATTTAAAAATAAAAATAAAAATAAAAATAAAAATAAAAATAAAAATAAAAATAAAAATAAAAATAAAAATAAAAATAAAAATAAAAATAAAAATAAAAATAAAAATAAAAATAAAAATAAAAATAAAAATAAAAATAAAAATAAAAATAAAAATAAAAATAAAAATAAAAATAAAAATAAAAATAAAAATAAAAATAAAAATAAAAATAAAAATAAAAATAAAAATAAAAATAAAAATAAAAATAAAAATAAAAATAAAAATAAAAATAAAAATAAAAATAAAAATAAAAATAAAAATAAAAATAAAAATAAAAATAAAAATAAAAATAAAAATAAAAATAAAAATAAAAATAAAAATAAAAATAAAAATAAAAATAAAAATAAAAATAAAAATAAAAATAAAAATAAAAATAAAAATAAAAATAAAAATAAAAATAAAAATAAAAATAAAAATAAAAATAAAAATAAAAATAAAAATAAAAATAAAAATAAAAATAAAAATAAAAATAAAAATAAAAATAAAAATAAAAATAAAAATAAAAATAAAAATAAAAATAAAAATAAAAATAAAAATAAAAATAAAAATAAAAATAAAAATAAAAATAAAAATAAAAATAAAAATAAAAATAAAAATAAAAATAAAAATAAAAATAAAAATAAAAATAAAAATAAAAATAAAAATAAAAATAAAAATAAAAATAAAAATAAAAATAAAAATAAAAATAAAAATAAAAATAAAAATAAAAATAAAAATAAAAATAAAAATAAAAATAAAAATAAAAATAAAAATAAAAATAAAAATAAAAATAAAAATAAAAATAAAAATAAAAATAAAAATAAAAATAAAAATAAAAATAAAAATAAAAATAAAAATAAAAATAAAAATAAAAATAAAAATAAAAATAAAAATAAAAATAAAAATAAAAAAATTGGAAAAATTAAAATAAAATATTGAAATGAAATAATAATATTAAAAATATTTATAAAATAATAATTTTTGAAAGGGAAATTTAGTCAAAAATATATGAAAATTGTTTTTTATTTAAAATCCGATATTGAATTCAAATATGTTGTATGTGTTATTAATATAAAATTTTGCTGACGTTTTCTTTCCCTTTTGCAGGTTTTATTGGGACCTTTGTATGCTTTTATTATTAGTAGCAAATCTTATTATCCTGCCAGTCGCAATATCATTCTTCAACGATGATCTAAGCACAAGATGGATTGCCTTTAACTGCCTAAGTGATACTATTTTTTTAATAGATATTGTAGTCAATTTTAGAACAGGTAAAATTTTGATATATTTCAAACAAAAAAGGTTTAAAATGAGAGTAGAGAGGAAGGACAATGTGAAATAAATAAATTTAATAAAAAAATAATGAGAATTAATTCTTATTCTCCCCCCCCTTTAAGGAATTATGCAACAAGACAACGCTGAACAGGTTATATTGGATCCCAAGCTTATAGCCAAACATTATTTAAGGACATGGTTTTTTCTTGATTTGATATCATCGATACCATTGGATTATATATTTTTGATTTTCAATCAGGTATGTAGGTTGATAAAACAGATCGCATGTCTTTAATTAAGATTATGAAATTGCAGGACTTCTCCGATTCCTTTCAAATTTTACATGCCGGTCGTGCCCTACGAATATTACGCTTAGCTAAACTATTATCATTGGTGAGATTGTTGCGACTGTCGCGTCTGGTGCGTTACGTATCACAATGGGAGGAGGTCTATGTAAGTATTACAATCCCAAGATTACACAACAACATCCTACCACTACTGTTATTACTATTATTCAACTACTACTACTATTACTACTCTACCTCTACTCAGTTATTTTTGATAATATTCTACTCTCGTACCTAATGTACCGTACCGTACTGTACTTGTATTTTAATTAATTTAATTAGTCCTTATGTCCTTAAACTTATGATCATAATGATGGAGGATAACAATGATGATGATGATGATCATGAAGATTCATTATTTCTTCATTATACACAAAAATGATGATGATGAGATTGATTTTAAAGCATTTTTTATTTTGCATTTATTTTTCTTTTTTTGGTTTTCCAAAAATCCTCACCCCAGCGCCCGAAATCATACCCACTTGTAGCTCTTGTCTCATATATATAAATATTATTAGTACATTTATTTTTAACTTGTAAAATGAAATATCCGCTCTCCCCGCCAGTTCACAGCGAAAATAGAGAAAATAAATTGCAATTTTAGAGGGTGTTTACTTTCGTTGTAAACAAAAAAAAAACAGAAAGAATTCTTTCAGATTTCGTTTGCTTTTTGGTATTCTTTTCCCCATAAAACAAACTATCGTTTTCCGTTTTCCCTTTTTTTCTAATTTCCATTTGTCTATTGCGTTCTTTGATTATTACTCATTCTTTGTGTTAGTTGTAAATGTTACCCATCCACCCGTCCTTGCCCCACCACCCCCACCTAGTTTCTCGATGTTCTTCTTGTTAATTACATTTACAGAACGTTTCCAGCGTTTGAGGAAAACGTAACGATGCCATTATAAATTGTTTTAATCTATTGTTTAGTGTTTATTTCGTCTCGTCTTCATGCATTCATTTTGTTCGTTCGTTCGTTCATTCCTTCATTCGTTCGTTCTATTATGATAAATTAACAAAATCGTTAAATTAAGTACTTCATTAGTGCCAGTCGCCGCCAGAGATGAAGTCTATATATGATGACCAGTTGGTCGGTCGGTCGGTCTACATCACTGCATTAGTGAAAGTCTAATTGACATCGCTTAGAGTTGAGTTGGGGGGCATGATTAAGTCGTGGTCGAGTAGGAAGTAAAAGTTAGCTTGTCTGGGGGGAGATATCTCCAACAATCACCAAGACTCTGAAGAGCTCAAGATCAAGATCATGTTCATTTCTAGATCGTGTAAACTGATGAAATTACACGGATGTAAATCATTTTTAATAACAATGCACTTTTCACGGAAAGCTGAAACGATAATCTGACAATGTCGTAGCAAAAGTGAGTTATGATTAGGCTGCTGGCAAATTGATTCAAAAGCAAAACAAAAAGAAGCCTCCAATGATACAAATTAATTAATTATTTAATCTGATTTGAATTCATCTGACCCACTAATCTAGCCTCACATATGCATGCTGAGTAATTTCAAAGGATGCTCCAAAATTTAAGCAAGACTTAAATTAATAAAAATAAAAATGTTTGAAAGACCATTTAAGGATTATTTTTAAGAATATTTTAATTTTCATATCATTGGAAATGAATATGAAATTAAAATAAAACAAGAATTTTCGAACAACATCATCTTCAATGATGAGGATCATTTTCATCTTGATTATGGCTTTGGCAAACATCAAAATTGCCGCATTTGTGAAAATGATGAAGTTTAACGAAGCCGTCAATGTGTAAATTAGCCTTTTCGTTAAAGATGGAAATAATTAAGGACCTTCCAACGATGAAACTTGAAGGCAACTTCATCAAATGTCAAAATTTGAAAAATGAAGGTTTTTCAAAAAAAACAAAAAAAACAGTGAGGCTCATTTTCATCTTTACGTCGGCTTCGTTAAACATCAAAATAGTCGCATTTGGTAAAATGTTAAAAATTGAAATAATGGAGCTCTTCATAAAAAAAAAAAAAAAACAAATCAAAAAAACGAAACGAAACTGCGCAGTCAACTTTTAGCTGCAACAATAAAGATGTCACTTTGCCTTTTTGCTAATTTTGGGTTCTGCTGAAGACTTCAGCACAACCTTTGGTCTTAAACAAAAATAAATGACAACACATACAACAAAACAGACCAAAAATACATACAAACAACACAAAAAACATCTTCAACGATGGGGCTCATTCTGAGCCACCATCAAGGCTTCGTTCAACGTCAAAATTGTCGCATTTGGGAAAATGTTAACGTTTAATGAAGATGTTGTAGATAAAAACAAGTAAAAATGGAGTTAAGTTCGGCCGGGCCGAACTTTATATACCCTCCACCATGGATTGCATTCCACAGAGGTTGTCGGTTTTCGTAGAAGTGCAGTAATATTACAGGAAAATATAATTTTTTTAATATAGCCAAACCAAAACAAATACAAATATTCAAAAATTAATTTTATAAATAAATATAATATTTTAATTATTTCAAACCACGCTTATAAGGTAATGCTACCAATACGTCAATTCAAAAAATAAATATTCTTATATTTATATTTTCAAAAATATTTTCAAAGCCATAAATATTGGTAGATAGTGGGTGCTACAGTTGGTTGTATTTCCATTCCATTTGAATTTCAAAAGTACAAATTTTGAAAATCCATTATCAGACGTACATAGTGCAAAATAACCTAACTTCATGATTCAACCAATTTCTGCCGTAAAAGAAAAAGTACGAATTTGGAGATGTATACACCGAATTCCATGATTCCAGCTGCGCCCATTTGGTTGGTACCATTTTTATCCCCTTGACGTTTCTACGCAATTCGAATTTCATCATTCTAGCTGTAGTCGTTTAGTTGGTACTATTTTTATCCCTCTGTACCATTGTATCCCTTGAAAGTACGAATTTCGAATAATCCGTTTATTTTCCGTGTCTACGCAGTCAGAGGACTGTATACTCCGAATTGCATGACTCCGAATTGCATGATTTATCCCCTTTTTTCATTTTAACCCCAAAAAGTACGAATTTCGAAAAATCTGTTTATTTTAAGTGTCTACGCAGTCAGAGGAATGTATACACCGAATTTCATTATTCCAGGTGTAACCGTTTGGTTGGTACCATTTTTCCCCTTCGTACCCATTGTATCCCTTGAAAGTACGAATTTGGAAAAAAACTTTTACTTTGTCTACGTAGCCAACGGAATGTATACTCCGAATTTCATGACTCTAGCTGCGGCCATTTGGTTGGTACTATTTTTATCCCCTTTTGCTATTTTGACCCAAAAAGTACGAATTTCGAAAAATCAGTTTATTTTCCGTGTCTACACAGTCAGAGGAATGTATACTCCGAATTTCATGACTCTAGCTGCGGTCATTTGATTGGTACTATATTTATCCCTTTTTTCATTTTAACCCCAAAAAGTACGAATTTCGAAAAATCTGTTTATTTTAAGTGTCTACGCAATCAGAGGAATGTATACACCGAATTTCATTATTCTAGGTGTAGCCGTTTGGTTGGTACCATTTTTATCCCTCTATTCCTATTTTATCCCTTAAAAGTACGAATTTGGAAAACATACTTTTATATTATGTGTCTACTCAATTAGAGGAATGTACACACCGAATTTCGTGTTTCTAGCAGTTGTCGTTTTATATGTACCATTTTTATCCTTTTTTGCCCCATTTCACCTCCTACAAATAAGAATCACTTTATGGTGCACGTTTTTGCTATAAGGGGAATGCTCATACCAAATATCAAGCAAATATAAACAGGCATATTCAAAAAACATGCTTAAATACGCTAAAATATTAGGGATTATTATGGGCATTTTTAGTTCTTGTGAGGGAAAACTTTTTCCCTTTGGGCCGATTTCGCCCTGTTTCAATCCCAACCGATCTACAACTATAAGACGCATTTATGGAAAATTTTAACGTTCTAGCTCCTATCGTTTAGATGCTAGCGTGCTTTCAAAAGGCGGACAGACAGACGGACGAACATGGCTAAAATTTTATGACGATCAAGAATATATATACTCTATAGGGTCTCAGGTCGATATTTCAAGGTTTTACAAACGGAATGACAAAGTTAGTATACCCCCATCCTGGAGGTGGAGGGTATAAAAAGTGGATTGAACTTTCTCTCACTAAAATAAAGATTTAAAAGATCAATTGCGCGCTCTTCAGCCGATTTTACGATAAAAATAGTTTTAAAAATCATAAAATACAATTATCTCTCTATATGCACCAAAAAAGGAATGTGGGGTCAACTTTCTTTCATTAAAAAAAACGGCAAAATCAATTTGGCGCTTTTTTTAGAATTAGTGAAAAATACACATTTAAAGCGGCTAGTTCCTTACTTTTTCTTAATATTATGTTCACTTTTATTCTTCAAATGTATACACATTTTTTCCACACAAATATATGTACATTGTTATTCTTGTAAAGAAAAAAGTCTCAAGAAAGACAGTGCCATAAGGGGCAATTTTCACATTAAAAATAAAATCTAATATTTCTAATATTTTTGCACTTATTTATACACATTTTCTATAAAAATATATCTGCAAAAAAGTTGTTCTTCCTACATACTCGCATACTTTTATTCTTCTAACCTAAACACAGTTTCTATAGAAGTATACCTACGCTATTACCCGAAAAAATAAAAAAATCACTCAAAAACTCCCAAACAAAAAATGACATGACATCTTGTCTTGTTGGATAATAGAGGGGATTTCTTAAGATTCTGTTTAATTTTTGTATTCATATTTATACCCTTAAGAATTTTTTTGATTCAAATTTCTTCCCTTTTCCTTATGAAATTTGTGATAAGAAAATTTGAATTAATTTTTTTGAGATCATTGGACTATTTGAACCATATCTCGAGTTAGGATCAACCAATTTTGTCACAAAATATCTTAAAATAATAATTATATTCAAGACAACAAATTGTCCATAAAAATATTTCCCATTACTTTGCTTCAAACTTCTTCTCTCTTCAAAAAAAAAACGCAGTGTCATATGGCCTATATTTTCACTTTCTATACTCTACACCACTTCGTGGACTAGGGTATTATAAGTTAGTTTTCTGCCAAATGTTTGTAACACCAAGAAATAATTGAGCTAGAACCACCTTTAAGCATACGGATCGACTTAGAATCACCAGCTGAATCGATTTAACGATGTCTGTCTATCCGTCCGTCCGTTCGCTGACCATCTAAGCTTGTTCGCACTCTACAGGTCGCAAATGTGGTCCGATTGTCATGAAATTTGGCAGAAGTTACTTTTTTGGGCCAAGGACGATTGGTATTGAATTTGGAGGAAATCGGTTCTGATTTAGATATAGTCTCCATACAAATAGTCTTATAATTTACACTATCACTGCTCTACACCTTTTTCAATTGTAATTTAAAAGACATCACTTGAAATTCAAAAGACACCAGTTGAAATTCAAAAGACACCAGTTGAAATTCAAAAATTCCATTTGCATTTCAAAAAATATCACTTGAAATTCAAAAATTCCATTTGAAATTCAAAAAATGTCAATTGAAATACAAAACTCGTCATTTGTAATTCAAAAGACAACATTTGAAATTCAAAAGTCGTCATTTGTAATTCAAAAGACATCATTTGAAATTCAAAAGACATCATTTGAAATTCAAAAGACATCATTTACAATTCAAAACTCTTCATTTGTAATTCAAAACTCGTCATTTGCAATTCAAAACTGGTCATAAGTAATTCAAAAGACACCATTTGAAATTCAAAAGTTTTCATTTGAAATTCAAAAATTATTCCATTTGCATTTCTATTTTGAATTGCAAATGACGAGTTTTGAATTTCAAGTGGTGTCTTTTGAATTACAAATGACGAGTTTTGAATTACAAATGACGAGATTTGAATTACAAATGACGACTTTTGAATTTCAAATGGTGTCTTTTGAATTTCAAATGGTGTCTTTTGAATTTCAAATGGTGTCTTTTGAATTACAAATGATGAGTTTTGAATTTCAAATGATATTTTTTGAATTTCAAATGATATTTTTTGAATTGGAAAAATGGAATTTTTGAATTTCAAATAGTGTCTTTTGATTTACACTTGAAAATGGTGTAGAAACACGTATTTTAAAATACAGCTATATAGGTCAATGTTTCGGTATAGCCCCCATACAAATGGGCCCCCAATTTACACTATTATCGCTCTAGAACCCACATCTTACATCGGATCTTGATAAAATGTTGCAGATCATGTTATACTTCAATAAAGAATATCTACTTTAAAAGTGATTTATAAAGGCCCACTTTTTAATGTAGCGCGCCCTTGGAAATGGGCCCCCATTTGAATTATTACCTCTCTAGCAGCCACATTTTTCATCGGAAGTTTTTCAAATTTTGTCGATTATTTTATATTTCAACTAAGAATACATACTATGAAAGTCAAAAAATATGGGTCCATATTTTGGTATAACCCCCCATACAAATTGGGACCCCCATTCTACTCTAATACAGCTCTAGATCCCATATCGTACATTGGATCTCGATACAATTTTGCATATCATGTCATATTTCAACTAAGAATACCTACATTGATCTATATGGAAGCACTTTCTAATGTAGCGCCCCTACAAATGGCCCCATTTTAATGTTGGATGCAAATTTTACACCGGATTTTTTTTTCAAATTTTGCACATTATATTATATTTCAGCTAAGTATGTGTCCATATTTAGAATAACCCAAATGGGGCCCCATTCTGCTCTATTACTCCATGTTGTAATAGACCCCCTTTCAAATGTCGATCCGCTTCATCCTATTACTACTGTAAAATTTGTATTTGTCTGCCGGAAAATTGGATCAATTATCATATTATTTGAAATGAATTTATAGTATTCTGTATAATTTATATGAACTTCATAAAATTGCTCCCACGAAACACCTGGGTTTAGTAACAAAAGCGAGGTATATACGCAGGGAGTGGTGTAGGGTAACATATAGTCGGCCCCGCCCGACTTTAGCCTTTCCTTTCTTGTTTAATATTCACATTTTCTACAGAAATATATTTAACTAATTTGATTAGCTATTCATACTACGCTCTAGGCTAAAATCTCAAATAATCCGCACACCTTTGTACAGGAAACAATATTGAAATTGCACTCAAGCCCCATGACGCTAACTTTTGCTATAGCTACCCCACAACTCTGTGTGATGTCGATAGGCTACGGAGATGCAACGCAAATCCAATGACAATAAATAATTCATTTCAACCACCCAACCGGCCCTTACATTTTTTATTTATTATCTGTTATCTATTATAATTTATACCATTCGTCGTAACTTGCATTAATGGCGAGACAGGCGGCTGTGGACCGCCTGTGTCACTTGGGATGATTCCATTTAATTTTTTCTCTATTCTTGATTTTGATTATTGTGTGCGAAACGGCTCCCATTATCATTTTCTGTAATGAAAACGTCTTGCCGAAGTGTTTTATATGTACGACGAGTGTAGTTAGTTCGATTTCATTTCGAAAGCATTTCAACATTTCTCGTATATGAATATGAATAGTGTTTTTAATTAAAACATTAATTAAAAACAATTTAACCAAAGTAGTTTAAATGAAATCACGCCATTATAAATTCATCCCCTGCTGCCCTCCGACTGGCTACACAATTGTTTCGTTTCGTTTTTCATGTTTTTTTTTTGTTCTGGATTTCTTATTCGTTTTAGTTTTTCGCCTTCGCCTTTCGTACGTTCGAAAGGCATTTGAGAATGAGAGCTGTGATTATAATTACTAATCAGTTGTTTTGGATTTTTTTCTATCTATCTGTCTTCTTCTTCTTCCTATTCCTCCTCCACATCATCGTGATGATGTGTTGTTGTTGTTGCCTACAAATTAATCTACTTGCATAGTTAGGCTTGGATGAAGAAATCAAATTGCTGACAGCAATTAGTTGGAATTAATATAAATTTATTATTAGATTTTGTTATTTCCAATGTACATAGTCGTTCAGACATATGTGTACATGAAAGTATCGTCCGAAATGGGTGGGATATAATAAGAACATGAGTGAGTTCAAATCCCAAACAACAAAACAGTTTTTGACAAAATTGAAAATAACAAGATATCTTGCCTTGTTGGTCTATAGAAGGGGCTTCCTTATGATTCTGTTAATTTTGTATCGAACTTTGGAGTATTGTAAATCATATTGTTATCCTTAAGAATTATTTAACTTCAATTGTCTCCCCTATTTCCTTTGGGTGTCCACTATGTTCTTGTATTCTGTGAGAATAAAATTTGAATTAATTTTTTGAGGTTATTATATTTTAGCCACATCTCGAGTTTGGATGAACTAATCTTGTCGCAAAGTACCTTAAAATAATAATTTTAAACTAGAGAACAAATTATCCATCTACATTTTCCCTATTATTTTGCTTCAAATTTCTCCCTTTTTGAGGTCCACTATGTTTAAGAATTTTATGATAAGAAAATTTTGATTATTTTATTGAGGTCATTGTGCTATTTTAACCATATCTCGAGTTAGGATCAACCAATCTTGTCGAAAAATATCTTAAACTAATAACTACAAAATATACAATAAATTATCCACACATGTCTTTCGTACTACTTTGCTCCAAACTTATTTCCTATGCCCCTTTAGTGACCACTATGAATTTTGTGATAAAAAAATTTGATTAATTTATTTAGGTTATTGGAATATTTTATCCATATCTCGAGTTAGGATCAACCAATTTTGTCGCAATATATCTTAAAACAATAATTATAAACTGGAAAACTAATTCTACATACAAAATTTTCCTATTACATTGCTTCAAACTTCCTCCGTATTCCCTTTTTAGTGATAGGAAAAAAATTATTTATTTTTTGAGTTCATAGGACTATTTTCATTATATCTCGAGTTAGGATCAACTAATCTTGTTGCCAAATATCTTAAAGTAATAATTATAAAATATAGAACAAATTATGCCTACATGATTTTTCTATTACTTTGCTTCAAATTTCTTCTCTATTCTTCCTTTGGTGTCCACTATGTTTACGAATTTTATGAGAGGAAAATTTGTATAAATTTTTTGAGGTCATTGGTCTATTTTGACCATATCTCGAGTTAGGATTCACCAATCTCGTCGCAAAATGTCTTAAAATAATAATTATGGAATAGACAACAAGTTATTCCTATATAATTTTCCTACTACTTTGCTTCAAACTTCTCCCCTACTCCATTTTTTGGGCAAAGAAAGTTATGATTAATTTTTTTAAGTCATTGCATCATTTGAACGATGTCTCGAGTTAGGATCAACTAATTTTGTCGCCAAGTAGCTTAAAATAATAAATATAAAATATACAACAAATTACGTGTACATTATTTTCCTATTTGTTGGGGTTCTTGAAGACTACAAGAAGAATTATGAAAATAGAAAATTTGAAAAAAAAATCTAAAAAATATAAGACTTGAAAATATCCCCATTTTATTATTTTTCCTTTACTTTTAGAGAGGAAATCTAGCTCTATTCACAGTATCAATGAGTAATTATATGAAATTTATTTTTATTTAATTTCTTTACACCTATCTATGCGGATTATTAATATTAATCATACGCACAGTTGTAACAGAAGTTAAACTAAAGATTTTCGTCGATATGGCAACACCCAGACGGCTAATAACACTGTGTAACAGCAAAATTATGTTTTTTGATTCCTAAACTGTAAAAAGCCGATTTTTTATAAATTTAAAAAAAAATATTTAAAAAAAAATTTTAAAAAGATTGTTCCAAGGATTTTAACATAACTTGAGCAAGATTTGCTCGATTTAGTTTATAAAAATATCATAAAATTTGAAATCGAATTAGCTCCAATTGTGTTTAACATTATGTTTTACCCCTAACCAATAGTTTCGGAGCTATTTAATGAGCGGTAGAGAAAAGTATATTTTCAGTCTCAATTTAAAGGAAAAAAATAAAAATAATTTTTTAAAATTCGAAGTGTTTCATCTCCTTATTATTACACCGTGCGGCAATTTTACATTTTGTTCATTGGAGCTGAACAAGACCATATATGACATATATCATTTTTCCATTTGCCCATCTTTTCTCCTTTCTACAGGACTTTTAATTTCCAGAGGATAAAGATATTTTAATAATTTATTTTTCGTAATTTTCCGAATCGTACAAAGGCGATATAGATATCAAATGAAAGAGAAGAAAATCTGTTAAAAACAAATTTCATGCTTCAGATATTCATCTCTTTCATTTGATACCTTTATCGTCTTTTAGTGGCTCGCAAAAGTAATAAAATAAATTATTAAAACGTTCTCTATATCATTTGATAATTAAAGTCCTGTAAAAAGGAGAAAAGATTACAAAATAAAAAAAATAGTTCACTGCTTTTCAGCATACGATCTCTAGTTTCATGTATATATAGTCCTAATCATTTTTTTTTCATTTCTTTACATAGATATGTGTAATTAGGCGTATTATTAATATTAATCATACGCACAGTTGTTACTGAAATTAAATTAAAGATTTTCTTCGATTGCTTGATCCCGACTTAAGCTACAGTTTAAGTAAATTAAAGTCAATCTCATTTCCATTATCACTATATTCTAAACTGTTTACCTGGCTGCTTAGGTAAGGTTTTTCGGGGATTCTTTCTTTTGCTCAGATGTGCTGTAGGTTGACATAATATTGTCAATTCTGGTCTTATCAATCCATTTAAAAATATTTTATCTTAAATCCAAATCACCAATTTTTTAAATTGTAACAGGTATTAATGTTTCCAAATTAATTTGGTAACGCTCCCTTAACTCATGCGGTTCGAATGTATTTGTTTTCTTTTTTATTTTTTTATTTTTCAATTCACACATATACGCCTAGGATCGCAATCAATCATTGTAGTATCTCTTGCTAACATGACAAATATATCGTTTGTTTTTATTAAGACATTTTTTGGTTTATGGCAATTTTTTTAATTGTCATTTGAATATATTATAATAAATATTATGTTTTATTACTGGCTTTTTTCCTCTCTCTCTATCTCGACAAAAAGTCTCATTAGCAAACAATTACAATAACATTACAAACAACAAATTATAACACTTAATTGCAAATCCAAACAAAAATTTACACAGAAAAAACACACTCTCAGAGAGCTAAAAAAGGGGATTCACTTTTTTGGCAGAAATGAAAAATTAAATAAAAAATATTACTTAATATTGAGTAGCCCTATTTAGACGGTAGATTTACATATATATTTCATTATAGAAAAATTCAGCGAATTTTCTTTGCAGAAAAATTCAAAAAATGTTCAAAGAAGAAAAAATCGACGAATTTTTGTATAGAAAATTTCGATGAAATTTTTTTATAGAAATTTTCGATGAAATTTTTTTATAGAAAATGTCGATGAAATTTTTTTATAGAAAATGTCGATGAAATTTTTTTATAGAAAATTTCGATGAAATTTTTTTATAGAAAATTTCGATGAAATTTTTTTATAGAAAATTTCGATGATATTTTCTTTTAAAGAAAAATTCGTTGAAATTTTCTTTTATAGAAAAATTTGTTGATTTTTTCTTTTATAGAAAAATTTGTTGAATTTTTCTTTTATAGAAAAATTTGTTGAATTTTTCTTTTATAGAAAAATTTGTTGAATTTTTCTTTTATAGAAAAATTTGTTGAATTTTTCTTTTATAGAAAAATTTGTTGAATTTTTCTTTTATAGAAAAATTTGTTGAATTTTTCTTTTATAGAAAAATTTGTTGAATTTTTCTTTTATAGAAAAATTTGTTGAATTTTTCTTTTATAGAAAAATTTGTTGAATTTTTCTTTTATAGAAAAATTTGTTGAATTTTTCTTTAGAAAATATAGAAAATTTCGTTGAAATATTTTTATAGAAAATTTCGTTGAAATTTTTTTAGAGAAAATTTCGTTGAATTTTTTTTTATAGAAAATTTCGTTGAATTTTTTTATAGAAAATTTCGTTGAATTTTTTTATAGAAAATTTCGTTGAATTTTTTTATAGAAAATTTCGTTGAATTTTTTTATAGAAAATTTCCTTGAATTTTTTTTATAGAAAATTTCCTTGAATTTTTTTTATAGAAAATTTCGTTGAATTTTTCTTTTTTAGAAAATTTCGTTGAATTTTTCGTTATAGAAAATTTCGTTGAATTTTTCGTTATAGAAAATTTCGATGAATTTTTCGATATAGAAAATTTCGTTGAAATTTTTCTTATAGAAAATTTCTTTTTTATAGAAAATTTCGTTGAAATTGTTCTTATAGCAAATTTCGTTGAAATTTTTTTTATAGAAAATTTCGTTGAAATTTTTCTTATAGAAAATTTCGTTGAAATTTTTTTATATTTCGTTTCGTTTTCGTTGAAATTTTTCTTATAGAAAATTTCGATGAAATTTTTTAATAGAAAATTTCGATGAAATTTTTGAATAGAAAATTTCGATGAAATTTTTGAATAGAAAATTTCGATGAAATTTTTGAATAGAAAATTTCGATGAAATTTTTCTTATAGAAAATTTCGTTGAAATTTTTCTTATAGAAAATTTCGTTGAAATTTTTCTTATAGAAAATTTCGTTGAAATTTTTCTTATAGAAAATTTCGTTGAAATTTTTCTTATAGAAAATTTCGTTGAAATTTTTCTTATAGAAAATTTCGTTGAAATTTTTCTTATAGAAAATTTCGTTGAAATTTTTCTTATAGAAAATTTCGTTGAAATTTTTCTTATAGAAAATTTCGTTGAAATTTTTCTTATAGAAAATTTCGTTGAATTTTTTCTTATAGAAAATTTCGTTGAAATTTTTCTTATAGAAAATTTCGTTGAAATTTTTCTTATAGAAAATTTCGTTGAAATTTTTCTTATAGAAAATTTCGTTGAAATTTTTCTTATAGAAAATTTCGTTGAAATTTTTCTTATAGAAAATTTCGTTGAAATTTTTCTTATAGAAAATTTCGTTGAAATTTTTCTTATAGAAAATTTCGTTGAAATTTTTCTTATAGAAAATTTCATTGAATTTTTTCTTATAGAAAATTTCATTGAATATTTTTATAGAAAATTTCATTGAATTTTTTTATAGAAAATTTCATTGAATTTTTTTATAGAAAATTTCATTGAATTTTTTTATAGACAATTTCATTGAATTTTTTTTTAGACAATTTCATTGATTTTTTTTTAATTTCATTGAAATTTTTTTATAGAAATTTTCGTTGAAATTTTTTTATAGAAAATTTCGTTGAATTTTTCGTTATAGAAAATTTCGTTGAATTTTTCGTTATAGAAAATTTCGTCGAATTTTTCGTTATAGAAAATTTCGTCGAATTTTTCGTTATAGAAAATTTCGTTATAGAAAATTTCGTTGAATTTTTCGTTATAGAAAATTTCGTTGAATTTTTCGTTATAGAAAATTTCGTTGAATTTTTCGTTATAGAAAATTTCGTTGAATTTTTCGTTATAGAAAATTTCGTTGAATTTTTCGTTATAGAAAATTTCGTTGAATTTTTCGTTATAGAAAATTTCGTTCAATTTTTCGTTATAGAAAATTTCGTTGAATTTTTCGTTATAGAAAATTTCGTTGAATTTTTCGTTATAGAAAATTTCGTTGAATTTTTCGTTATAGAAAATTTCGTTGAATTTTTCGTTATAGAAAATTTCGTTGAAATTTTCGTTATAGAAACTTTCGGTGAAATTTTTTATAGACAACTTCGGTGAAAGTTTTTATAGAAAATTACGTTGTAATTTTATTATAGAAAATTTCGTTGAAATTTTGTATAGAAAATTTCGTTGAAATTTTGTATAGAAAATTTCGTTGAATTTTCTTTAGAATTGAAAACTTTTCGAAGGGTTTTAAATAATTGTTAAGATAAATCTTTCAAATAGTTACTATCGTCTAAACAGGGCTTAAACTTGTAAGATCATTAATACCTTAACTGTGATAAAAAGATCAATGAATTATCTAGTGTGAATCCCCTTTTCTGGTTTCTGTTTCTTTCTCTGGCAATAAATCAACATTTTCTTTTGAGTTTATGCATATTTCGGTTTTGATTTGGAAAATTTCCTTATTTTCTATTTTCGTTTCGTTTTCGTTTGTTCGTTAAACGTAAAACTGTATTTAAAACTGTGTTTGTGAGAATTTTATTCCCCCCCGCCCCATATCTCTATATACATATCTATACATATATCTATATATATATATATATTCGATAATGTTTATAATGAATGTGTGTAAAAATAAACAACAATTTAAATTAAATTATAAATCATTAAAAATTAAATTAAATTAAAAAAAAAAAAACAAAAAACATAAACATTTAGTTGTGATCAGGGCTTTTAAAAACAAAATCAAATCATTATGGTTCTAGATTCTGCAGAATCTACAGAAAAAAAGTGCTGATCGAAGAGGGAGAATGCACAGAAAAGACAAAGATGGCATAACTAAAAGCAACCTAATTTTAAAGGTAACCCAACAAAACAAATTCAAATCAAATTCAAACAAAACTTCTTCATTCAAATTATCCAAAAAATCAAAAAAAAAAAAACAGAAACAAAACAAAAAACAACAATTTCTTGTATTTTTTTTGTTCTTAATTTCTTTTTTTTTTTTGTTGTTTTTTCGTTCGTTCGTTGTATATTGTGAAACTTCTTGATTAAATTGTGAGAATGATTAATTAATTAATTGATTGATATGATATGATTGAGTATACGTATGATTCACAATACATACATACATATTAACAATAATAATAATTATAAAAATAACAACAACAATTACCAGTAATGTGACAAATTCAATATTTGAATTGTATGATTTGTGTACTTTTTGCCTAAGTTTCTTAATCCTTTTTTTGAAGAATTAAAATTAATTTCAATATTTTTCTTTCTCTTGCTTTGTGTTGTTCTTCTCTTGTTTTTATTGTGTTCCGTTACTTAATTGTATTTTGAATTGTTTTAAATAGACAACAAACTAAACGAGTCTGCAATTGTTTTTTTCCTTTAGAATTATTTTTGTTTAATTTTTTCCTTCTTCTTCTTCTTCTGCATTTCAATGCTTCAACAACAACAAGAAAAAACAGCAACGCAATTATTTAAATTTTATTTAATTTAATTTTTTTTCCTGGTCACTCCCACTTGGAATTTTCAATTCAAAATATTCCCTCTCTAATTCAAATTCAAAACGACTTTGATTGAATACTTGAAATTTGTTTTGTTTGAACGATCGATTTACGCTAAAATGAAGCAGCGGGTCAATTCCTCATATTTTCCGCCTCCGGGCAACCTCTTTGCGGGCCATGTGAGCATTCATAAAGTCCTGGCCGGGACTTTCTGAATGATCCCAGGACGATATGGGAAATTGACCACGCCCACAAAGACAACAGCTGCAACTCGCACGAGTTGCGTTGTTAAGTTTTAATATTATTTTGCTTTTGTTACACGTTTTTCTTTGTCAAGTCAATAAATGCGCTTATTTCACGCCTCAACGTCTTAACGCAATTCAAGCGATTGTTATAATGGTGGAGGAGAGGGCGGCCGGCCGAGTTGGCAGCTACATAAATTAATTAAACAATTAATTTTGTTTGCTCACCGCGCTCGGCCAGAGCCGCTACCAAACGCCGTTTATTAACAGCAACATTGAGCAAAGACGCTATAGAAAAGTGTGCTTGGTTTCTTTTTCGATTTTTCTCAATGCACTTTTGATGTTTGTTTATAAACGACAGGGGGTCTTCACGATTTGTTGCACTCGCATAAATGCCAAAGGCCCCGAACAGGGACTTCAAGCCCCCCTCACCGGGGATTTGGGTCCGGCGCCACAAAGCCATGCAATGCAGGAGTACTATTTTCACACCAAATGCTGAACACCCCTAACGCTTTTTATTAACAAATATGATTACAATTCTGCCCAAAACCAACCAAAAAAAAATAAATATATCTAAAAAAGCACTGACAACCAATTAAATGTTTCTCTTATTTGCATGCCAAACTTTCTCAAGGGTTGCACACACCAGCGTGCAGTGAAGTGTGTTTGTTTTGGAAATATTTAGTCAATACGGAATTTATTTTTACATAGATTTCCACTAGCCCCGCCCACAGGCTTAAGACTGCTTAACTTCATAGTATCTCTCATGCAAATCACTTTAGGAAACGATAAATGATTCTTTTTCATACTCATAACTATATACATACATACATACTTATAATATGTATAAATTCAATTTAATTGAAATATCGAATATAGACACATTCTAATCTCTAGATAGATGGATTCGAATAATGAACACAATACTAGAGCAAAAACCAACAACATAATATTGATTTCGTTTAATAATAATTTCATTGATGTGCGTGTTTCACTACTAACAAACTAACAACTAATTAATCCCCCCATTGATTTATGCTTAACTCATTGTCACTTCATTTGGCGACGAATACAAAAACATGACATATCATTTCCAATACATTTTTGGTCGCCCTAATATTATAACACTTTGCAAGATCAGAGATATTTTATATTGTTAATGATATCTACTTTATTTAACATTCTTTGTAACTTTTCAGGAAATCTTTAACATCCCTTCTTATGAAATAATATGTGGTATATATATACAATATATATGAGGTAGATTAATCCACTTTTGAAAATGCATTTTAATACAACTGTCTCAGTGTAAACAAGCCAGAAGCATTGCGTTTATAAAACGATATGTTTATGTATACATTGCGTATACATGATATTAATTACAATTAATATCACGTATACGCCATCAGGGTATGATAGGAAAATATACATAACATACTCTGGAATAATTTTACAAAAAACACGTTTCAAAATAAACCTTTGAATATTTTAACTCAGACTTCATATTTTTTATTGTATCGGTAATTTTTAAATGTCAAGAAACTAAATGGCCGGTAATAAGAAGAAGTAGAGAATCGGGAGAGATACAAGCTCAAATTATTTTCCATTCAGTAATTTTAAAATTAAGTGGAGCTTTGGCCATTGGAGATTGGTATAATCGTGTCAGGTAATGGTTTAATTAATTGATCTGTAGATAGGTATTCATACAAATCTCGTCGGTGGAATTTTGTTAGAATAAAATTTCGTTAATATATAATATGTGTTGTTAATTTACAAAGTGGAGCTACATCAAAACTGGTGCTAGAAACATTAAATTAAATTAAAATGGAAATTTTATTTTGGCAATATAAAAATTCTGGGGATAATATATTGTTGAGAATTCCACTAACAGATTTTATAGAAATTTTCGTCGAAACTTTATTTTTAATTGAAGTTTGTTTAATTTTTTAACATTCATTTTATTTCTCATTATAGACGAAATTCATCGAAAATTTGTGTTAAATTTGGTTTATCTTTTTTTCCATTGAATTAATAACCGAAATATTGTTTATATTTTCATAATCGTAAAAATTTTGTTTATTGCAAAATAGTCGAAATTTCTTTATAGAACATTTCATTGAAATTTCTTTATAGAAAATATCGAAAAATTTCTCGAATTATAGAAATATTGTCGAAAGTTTATTATAGAAGTTTCGTTGAACTTGTATTATAGAAAGTTTCTTCAAATTTACTTTCTAGAACATTTCGTCGTATTTTTCGTTATAAAAAATTCCATCAAATTTTCTTCATACAAGATTTCGTCGAATTTTCTTTTATGGAAATTCTTTTATGGAATTTATTACAGAAGTTTGGTTTAACTTGTATTGCAGAAAATTTCGTCGAATTTACCTTAAAGAAAATTGCGGCGCATTTTCTCTATCGAATTCTCTGAATACAAGATTTCCTCGAATTATCTTTATAGAATTTCGCGGAATTTTCTTTTATGGAAATTCGTGGAATTTTCGTCAAATTTTTCGTTATAAGAAAATTCATCAAATTGTGCGATATGAAATTTTCGTTGTAGAAAATTTCGTCGAATTTTTGCGATTTAGAAAATATCGTCGAAATTTCCTTACATAAAATTAAAATTTTGTCGAAAATTTATTATAGAAGTTTGGTTTAAGTTGTTTTATAGAAAGTTTCGTTGAATTTACTTTATAAAAAATTTCATAGTATGTATATCATTATCGAATTCTCTGAATACAAGATTCGTTTAATTTTCTTTATAGAATTTCGCGGAATTTTCTTTTATGAAAATTCGTGGAATTTTCTTTATAGAAAATTTCTTCAAATTTTTCTTTATAAGAAAATTCATCAAATTTTGTGTTATAAAATTTTCATTGAATTTTCGTTGTAGAAAATTTCGTCAAATTTTTGCGTTTTAGAAAATTTCTTCGAAAGTTCCTTATTGAAAATGTCGTTGAGATTTCGTTTGCTGAATAACTAGAATTTTTAAAATTGTCCAAATTTAATTATAGAAAATTTCGTCGAAATTTTATTATAGAATGTTTCGTCGAATTTACTTTATAAAAAATTTCGTTACGGAAAATTTCGTCGAGATATTATTAGTATTTGTATTGTAATTTTGTCGAAATTTCGTTGTAGAAAGTTTCATAATTTTCCTTAGGGGATTTCCTTGAATTTTACTGAAGATATGGTCGAAATTCTGTTTAATGTTAGTTCAGTTATATTTTCTATCAGCCCTATTCTCCATTGGGAAAAAAGGATGACAGAAGACGAAAGATTTTTATATAAAATATGGTCGAAATTTTGTTTAATGAAAAATGGTAAAAATGTCAGTTATATTACACAGTGCAACACGAAAAAAATAACCATATACGGACACCGCTACATGATAAAAGACCAAAAAAAAAGTCCCGTGTTTTTTTCCCAAAGTCATGCACTTTTTTATGGGCCCCCAGAGATTTGAGGCCTCGGTGTAATTTTTGGAAAAAAGTGATCATATTCTCAGGCTCATATCTTGCAAACCATTCGGAATTTTGATTTACTCTCTGAGGCAAATTTCTAGCTCTTGTCATAAAGAACATGTGAACATATAAAATCAAAAAAACTTCATCTTCAAGGTCAAAATCGCAAATGTCATCGAACAAATCGTATAAGCTGTAGTGTGTGTAGGTAGCGTATACGTGTTGTCGATTAAGGATAATAGCACTCATACGCACTATAGTCGGACTGACCATTAACAGAAACAGTCCTGCAAGATATATTTTTACTACCTAAACGGTGTTAAGAATAATTCCTAGGAAGTTCATATGTTCTAGAAAGTTGTTTATTGAGATCTTAGGTACATTTTTGTAGTTGATTGTTTCCCTGCATTTTCAGCGGTTTGCTACCTATGGACCTGAACAGGGGAAAAAAGGTTAAAAAAAATCGATTTTTTTAAGTTTTTTGACCTTGAAGATGAAGTTTTTTTGAAAACACGGGTCTTTTTTTTTGGTCTTTTATCATATAGCGGTGTCCGTATATGGTTATTTTGAAATGACTTCAAAAATGTTGCACAGTGTTATCTATCAGCATCGAATTAATTTTAAGTATAGAAATTTTAGTCGAAATTTTGTTATAGATAATCTCGTCGAAATTTTACTATACAAAATTATCGTCAAAATGTTATTGTAGATCATTTCGTCGAAATTTTATTATAGAAAATATCGTCGAAATTTTATTGTAGAAAATCTCGTCGAAATTTTACTATATGAAATTTCATCATGCAGAAAATCTCGTCGAAAATTTGTGTGGAAAATCTCATCGTTATTGTAGAAAATCGAAATTTTGTTTAATGAAAAATGATAAAAATGTCAGTTATATTTTCTATCAGCATCGAATTATTTTTTGTTATAAAAATTTTAGTCGAAATTTTACGATAGAAAATCTCGTCAAAATCTTATCGTAGAAAATTTCGTCGAAATTTTAGTTTAGAAAATCTTGTCGAAATTTTATTATAGTAAATCTTGTCGAAATTTTATTATAGTAAATCTCGTCGAAATTTTATTATAGAAAATCTCGTCGAAATTTTATTATGGATAATCTCGTCGAAATTTTATTAAATTATTGTAATCATAATTTTATTAGAAAATCTCGTCGAAATTTCATTATAGAAAATCTCGTCGAAATTTTTTTGTGGAAAATATCTTTGAAATGTTATTGTAGAAAATCTCGTCGAAATTTTAATTGAAATTTTATTATAGAAAATCTCGTGGAAACTTATATTATGGAAAATCTCGTCGAAATTTTATTATAGAAAATCTCGTCGAAATTTTATTATGGAAAATCTTGTCGAAATTTTACTAAATTATTGTAATTAAAATTTTATTAGAAAATCTCGTCGAAATTTCTTTCTGGAAAATCTCATCGAAATGTTATTGTGGAAAATCTCGTCGAAATTTTATTATAGAAATTTTAAATGAAATTTTTTTATAGAAAATCTTGTCGAGATTTTACCAAATTATTGTAATCAAAATTTTATTAGAAAATCTCGTCGAAATTTTATTATAGAAAATTTCGTCGAAATTTTTTTGTGGAAAATCTCATCGAAATGTTATTGTGGAAAATCTCGTCGAAATTTTACCAAATTATTGTAATCAACAATTTATTAGAAAATCTCGTGGAATTTTTTTGTGGAAAAACTCATCGAAATTTTATTATAGAAAATCTCGTCTAAATTTTATTATGGAAAATCTCGTGGAAATTTTACTAAATTATTGTAATCAAAATTTTATTAGAAAACCTCGTCGAAATTTTATTGTAGAAAATCTCAGCGAAATGTTATTGTAGAAAATCTCGTCGAAATTTTATTATGGAGAATCTCTTCGAAATTTTATTATAGAAAATCTCGTCGAAATTTTATTATGGAAAATCTTGTCGAAATTTTATTATGGAAAATCTGGTCGAAATTTTACTAAATTATTGTAATCAAAATTTTATTATGGAAAATCTCGTCGAAACTTTATTAGAAAATCTTGTCGAAATTTTGTTATAGAAAATCTCGTCGCAATTTTTTGTGGAAAATCTTGTCGAAATTTTATTAAAGAAAATCTCGTGGAATTTTTTTGTGGAAAATCTCGCCGAAATTTTATTATACAATGTCGAAATTTTCTTTTGTAAATTAACATTTCTTCGAAATATTCATACTAATACTAAATAATAATACTAATTTCAATTAATTTTTTTTTATTTTGAAAAGACAATTTTTTAAATAGTTTTTCGCATATCGTCCTTGGGTAAATTGATGGAATTTTAATGTTTTACTTCTAAATGTGTATGAATATATGCCGTTTTATGGTACCTTGTATCGTTTATTAGTAAATTAATTCTCTTCAATTTTTAATATTGACTTCAGAGGCACCAAATGTTGTCAGAAATGATGTGTTATGTTTTATTGTATCAATCAATAGTGTCCTTCCATGTGTTGGGAATTTGCCTAGTCTCACAGTGAAATGTTTATACATAAACTAACTATTATCAAATGACACACTAGGCAACAAGTTTGTTAACAATATTGGCTAGAAGTGTGACTATGTTTTCAAAAAACCTCTCACAACATTGTATAGAATCGTCGGCAGTTTTTTGATCATATGTGGAGCTACGATATACAATTAAAGTTAAAAAAACAAACTTCAAATATAACTTATTATCCAAATTTAAAGTCAAAATAAAAATTAAATGTTTAATAGAAAATAAAATTTAGAAAATAGTTTTCTGTATCTATGGGTTTTAATTCTGTGTTTGCAATAATCCAGTAATAAAGGGGAAACTAACTTTTTGAAGAAAATCGGAAGATATCCAATCATAAACCCACTAGGAAATTTCTCTGCTTTGCAACATACAAACAATAGACCAAAAATGCAGAAATAATGCTTCAATATATTATATATATTATATATATTTTTTTTTCAAAAGCTAAGTTAACTTTAAGTAATAACTAACGTAGAAGTGTGAATGTGATTTGTTTGTCTCTCGAATTACATTGTCATTTTCGAAATACATTGACGAAGATACTCGCAACCTCTGCCAATTAGTGACTGTTGCCTAGTGTAATCGATAGTTATCGATTGTGTTCTGCAAATTATTACCTCGCTATGTCGATGATAATGGAAATGGTAATTGCCACGAAAAAGTGTCACTTTTCTATTTAATTTGATTTCTACATACAAACTTTTCCACAAACATCCCTTATGGCTAGGGGAAATTTATTTTTTCTGTTTCAATGTACCTACCTACCTACCTACCTACTAATTTAATAATATTATAAGAGAAATATGCTTGTGCTGTGCTCAAACGATGATACCCACCTCTAAGTTAACCACGACGAAGAAGTGACGACGCAAGGTATGCGCTTTAAGGAGGTTCCACTGTATTTTATGTTTATGTTTTAACCCTTTCCGTTATCGTTTTCTTCCACTTAACTAATGTTGCGCTCTTATTTGGTCATTCTAAGCAAAATGTACAAAAATAACTAATAACCCCCCAAAAATACGCTTCTTTTTTGGTTTGGTTTTGGTTTTGATTTTGATTTTTTTGTTTTGCACCTGGAACAAATTTAAATTAATACAAAATAATAGTATACTCGTACTTGTACTCGTAATGATAAACGATTTGAAACAAAAAAATAAAAATAAAAAACGTAGTACAGAAGACTATACCTACTCGTATATGGTGTCTATGGCAAAAACTGTAACTGTAATTTGTAATTTGTAAATCGTAATTGTAAAAACACAAACGACAAATCTTTGTAAATAGCTTCCGACTTCCGACGTTGGCCCCGGAAACACGGTTACTCGAATATAGCACCAAACTTTTGATTATTTTTTTTGTTTTGATTTGATTTTTTTAGAACCAAATAGAAATTGTTGTACTTCTGTATAATGAGAAAAAAACAAAATATTTGCAAAAATAAATTAAGTATCAAATGGAAACAAACCCCCCTCTCTCTCTCTCAAATAAATAATTAGAATAAAGTTTTGTAAAATTGAAACACTTTTGTATTCTCACTTGATTATTATAGCATTGAAGCAAACCAGCAAATGAACATATAAAAAAATACAAAACAAAAAAGATAACTAGATTGTGCAGAATCGATGAATTGAATTAATTAATTTTGATACTACTAATGTAAACGATAACAGCAACTAGAGTTAACTAAAACAAACTTTAGCGGGCGACCGGCCTACTTAGAGGCCTAGGCCCATGGTAGTCGTACTTAATTACTTGGTAGCCTCTCTAACCTCTCTTTAGAACCTCTTTGTAGTGGCATTTTTCGGTTTTTTCATTTCATTTTATTTGAATTTGTAGTTCTACTGGCTTTTTGTTTTGGTTTTCGGTTTTTTTTTCTTCTTTGTTTCAACTTGGTTGTAACTCTGTAATGTTATTGTATGTATGTTGTCCTAATACTTTGCAGTCTAAACTATAGAGCACCACCTCTCTTTTTTATTAATAATATAATAATAATAATAATGCAAAAAAACAAGGGCCTCCGCTCTCGCGTTGCCAGCCCTGTTTCTTTAAATTAATCTGAATCTGAACAAAATCTCGAATCTTGATTCCTTTCCTTCTGAACTCTATCTTGCTAATAAAAAAAAACAGAATGAAAAATGCTATATATTTAAAACCAAAAACAAAACAAATTATTTTGTATTAATGTTTAATTGTTCCCTATATAAAATACAAATACAAAAAACATAACATGTTTCTTACTTAAAACAATAACAACAAGAAAAAACAACGCCTTAGTTTGTACTTAAGCGTTAATGTTAACAAAAACAAAAAAACACACACACACAAACTAGATGTCTGTTAAGAATTGTGAGTTGTAAATGTCTAGCGTTTAGCTGTTGTATACTACTAATACTTAATAATAGTTTGAAATCAGTTTTACTTTTGTGTTTTATTTCGTTTCGTTATGTTGTGGAAATTGGTTTTGAAAAAATCCCCCCCAAAAAAGAACTTGCAATTAATTGTATGCTTTGTTTTATAACCAATCAAACAATAACAACAACTTGAAAAAATATTAATAATAATTAGCTGGTTTAAGTTTTTGTTTCCGTTTCCTCTCTTCTGTTTTTGTGTTACCAATTTCCGTTTGACTTTGTGTTTGTTGCATAAATCGTTTGTGATTTGAGTGGCAGCGCCCAATATTTGTTGTATTTTCGCAATGAATTGTTTTGTTGTATCCTTTTCTTTTGTCTATTTTTATATTTATTGTTTTATATTATTTTTTATATATTTTTTGTATTTTTATATTTATGTTTATGGTGTTTGTGTTTCAATTCAATTGTTCAAAAACACAAGTGAATTTACTTGATGTTGTGTTTTGTTTATGAACCAACAATTTTGTGTTACAACTTTATGTGTTCCCTCTGACACACTCACACAACTCGCTTTTATATCATTTTGGTTATGTATTCCATGGAGCGGAAATTTTCAATACACAACAAAATGGGTCAAGTCAAATTGGGAAAGAGTTTTGGCTATTTAAAAAAAGTACCCTTGAAATATATGTATACTAATTATTTTTGTTTAATTTTATCTTTAAAAAAATATCATAAAAATCAATTTACTTGGACTACGCAGATTGGGAAGAGTCTTGCTAATAATTTGGAAAAAGTACGTTTTCTTAGCTCCTAATACAATTAGTTTATTTTTCTTAAATAGTACATTAAAATGTTATAATATATTTATATATATAATATATTTATTTAGTTTGAAAAAGTTTTTTCTAGTTATCTAAAGGTATCCTTTGTATTACCAGACATTCAAATACTATTTGCCAGAGTTACAAGCCGACCGATTTTGAGCCGACAAGCCGCCGCCGCCGAATGTTTCTGCACGAGACGCGCCGCCGGCGATTTCATCGGCTCACATCGACTTCAACCACGCCGCCGATTTCATTCGCTCATATCGACTTCAACCACGCCGCCGATTATTTTTTTTAGATCTGGCGGATTTCTAAATCCACCAATCTTACTACCAAAATAGACAACCCACTTAAAATTACAAAAGAAAATATAACTGTCGGACTAGGCAACTAACTACTGTGAAATATATGAATCTTTCTTTGCATTTGGTAACCCACTATATGATGACGTCGATAGTAAATTGAATGATAAATTCCAGTATGCGTATACTCTAAACAAAGTGTATGTTTGGAAGGCTTTATCGTTTATGGTGCACTTATGCTTCCTTTCATAGTTATATTTAATCTGAAGATGTTTCTCTTTGGCCACTCTTGTATGGGACACAAAGCCACAAATATCTTCGTCGGCACACATATTTATATTTAGGAAATGAAATTGCACTGTCCTCCGATTATAATACCATTTGCACTGTTCGGACATTTTTGGAGCATGAACCTTATTATTGTGCTTCTTTGGTGTGTCAAAGTATGTAGAGTTTTAGAATTCTTTGGAAGGATTATGGATTATCAAGATGTCTGGTCAAATATGCCTTGCATGAGAATCTGTAACTGGCAAAAAAATTGTTTAATTCATCCATATTATGGGAATGGATTCTCACTCTCAAAAAATAATGACATGGGATAATAATATTAAATTATGGGAACATTGGCTAATATCGACTAATATTAACGAATATTGTACTGCATGCCAAAAATGAAAGAAAAAGTATTAAAAACCAATACAAATTGTTACTTCCATTTTCTCAAAATTTGCAAATAAATTTCGGAATGAGAGAACGAGCCGACAAATCAGCCGAAAGCCGCCGCCGCCGCCGACCCATTTAGAATTTTGCGCCGCCAATAATTCTGGTTCGGCTTGTAACTCTGCTATTTGCGGCGTCTTTCAGGCGGAAGTCTTTGCAATGAAGGAAGCATGCAGTAAACTTTCCTCTTTAGCTACAAAGTATTGTATAGGAATCTTTGAATCTCTAAAAGTCAGTGCATTGAGGAGTTGGCCAAACTGAGTTGTCTATCCGCAGTTAACCTTATATTGCTCCCTGGACACAGGGATTTTTATGGTAACGACGAGCAGACAACTAGGCGAGGCAAGTGGTTTCTTCATGCACTGCCTAGAGGAGCTAATTTCAAGTGAAAACCATAGACACTTGTGAAATATAAAGACAAAGCTTGCCTGATATAACAAAAAACGTAACAGAGACCTTCTCTGCCAAGACAGAAGGAACGTACCAAGAGTAATCGCAGTGCTGACCAAAGAGCGTCAAAGTACAAGAGGGGAAAACTCGCTCTTTGTAAATATGTTAATTTGGAGAAAGGCGAGCATGTTCGGTGGCATACCGAACAGCAATAACATTTGCTTCTGCAAAGCACAATTGTTTTATAAATCTTTGATAAGAAATTCAAATATATTTCAAACATTTACAGTGGCCGACAAAAGTCAAAATACGACCCACATTTTTGCGATTTAGCGAGTTCCAAAACATATTTGAAAAAAGTAATGATGCGGTTTTGTTTGAAATCGTGTTTTATTCATATAACAATAACAAAATGCATTACTTCAATATAAACACAAAAGATATTAACAGAATACGCAGAAAAAAACCTTGACAAAAGTCTACATACTACTATTATATAATTTAATATTTTGTTGGTCCACCATGAGCATCTACAACAGCCAGCAATCGTCTGGGCATTGATGCAACTAAGTTTTCCAATTCCGCAGGTGATATTTGTCGCCATTCCTCTTCCAGCTTGTTTTTTTTAGCGTTTGGGCGCTAGTTATGTGATGTTTTCGGATCCTGCGTTGCAGAATCTCCCACACATGTTCAATAATATTCAGGTCGGGGCTTTGTGGCGGTGAATAAAGTTGTCTTGGAGCATGGTAAATCAGCCAATCTTTAACAAATTGGGCTCTGTGCTTCGGATCGTTATTTTGTTGGAAAATCCAGCGCTCTCCGAGGTTTAAATTATCGACCGATGCCTTCAGATTTTGTTCCAATATGGATTTATATTGATAGCGATCCATGTTACCCTCAATAAACGCAAGATTTCCAACTCCAGACGCTGCGACGGCACGCCAAACCATTACGTTGCCACCACCATGCTTTACCGTAGCAAGTAAATTCTTCGGATTCATTGCCGTATTCGCTTTTCTCCATACTTTGGCTCTCCCGTCACTTCCAAATATATTATACTTCGACTCGTCCGTAAATAAAACCCGCTTCCAGAAGTCTAATCCCTTGTCCAAGTGTTGCTGGGCGAATTCAAGGCGAAGCTTACGATTCTTTTCACTTATAAGAGGTTTATTGTGTGGCGTTCTGCTTCGGAAACCATTATTATTCAGACTTGTTTGAATTGTTCTTGGATGTACAATTGTATCCGACCTTTCTGCGAGTTGTTTGGACGACATTGTAGCATTCACTTTCGGGGTTTCATTAACTTCTTTTAAAATAAAGCTTTCATCTCGTCGACTAAGTTTTTTGGACGCCCATTTCTGGGCTTATTTTCAACAGTACCCGTATTTTCGAAGTTTTTGCATATAGTTTGGACAGTTGATTTACTTAAATTAACCATTTTAGCTATTTCGCCTAAAGATTTCCTTTCGTTTCTGCATTTTATTACTAAATTTCGAATATCAGTTGCAATTTCTTTACGAGAAGCCATTTTCGCGGACTAATGTTTCTTGAATTATATTTATTTAAAGAAGAGCAAGCACAAGACAAATGACAATACAAATTTCGTCAATTCTCCTATAAAGTACATTATAAAAAATGACGTAAAGCATGGGATGCTATGTCGTATGTAGACTTTTGTCAAGGTGTTTTTTGTTTATTTTGCCAATATCTTTTAAGTTTATATTGAAGTAAAGCATTTTGTTATTGTTATATGAATAAAAAACGGTTTCAAACAAAACCGCATCATTACTTTTTTCAAATATTTTTTGGAACTCGCTAAAACGCAAAAATGTGGGTCGTATGTTGACTTTTTTCGGCCACTGTATGTAGTATATACATACCATTTTCGTTTATATCTGTGTATGTATCCATTGTTTTTCTTACTTTAATTTTTTGCTGTAAAAAGCTAACATGGATTTAACATTAGAATTCGCTGTTATTGCTGAATAACATAACATACCGAGCGAGATTTCTTGTCTTTTACATTAAAGGTCTTTGAGTGCTGAAGGGCCATTCGTCATTTGGAATGAATGAAGCCACAATTCAACGATCACCGTTGAAGCTGCGCCAAAGAAGAAGAAGAGACAGTCGGCACTTCTAAGCGACTGCCCAGCTCATAAAGCCCTTGTGAAACAATTACTACACGTCATTGACGATATATCGAATATTGATGTTAGAGATCTGATGAAGTATCTCAAACAGGCTGTATATAACATAGCTTTCCAAGTGGCATAGTCAATTCAAAGCGTAGCTTTAAAGCCCTACATGACGCTTCTATGTAGGTGAGAGGCCTTGTAAACCAAGTAACCTATCATAGAATCTTTTCCACTCGTACCTTTAAATCTAAATATCCTTTAAATCTGAATATATACCAAAATTTCATTAATTTGGGGCCCATTATTTAATACTTTAGGACTTTTTTCATTGGGGTTATTTTCATAGCAAAAATATACCCCACATATGGGGACTATTTTCATCAGCGCAGAAATGCTCCAAGAAGGATATAAATAAAAATGGAAACAGGGTATATTTCCATAATTAAAACGGGTCTTAATTAAATCGACTCAAAATATGTAATAAGACCCCATATATTAATGAAACACGATCAACAATAGAAAAAGTTCCCTTTGCAAAATATTTCGTCGCTGTGTCAAGCTGTCTGTGAGCTAAACGCTCCTGAAAACACCTGCTTTCCTGTGTTAATGTTGCATATTTGTCCAATTTTTTCTGAATTAGCAGACCCTTGGAAGCACTTTAAATATAAATTTTTATTCTTGTTCTAAAATAACTCATTGGTCGTAGTATTGGTTTTTCAAAGTGACAGGTAAAAACTCTTATTTCTTGAAATCATTTTGTAAAAGGTGTTATAAATTAATAATTAATAGAAGGACGCAATACCTTTCGAATGTGGCCAAAATGGTGAATATCGGATGAAAAATGACGTCACTGGCTTCATTTTTGTGAAATAATTTAATACTGAAGATGGTTTTTTAGAGCCAAAATTTTCAAACCCATTTTACAAAAATGAGCGCGGCGTCTATTTCCTTCCGATGCTCTTCATTTAGGCATCATTCGACAGGTATTAGATGCAGATATTTATTTTTTATAAAATACTGTCATCTAATACGAAACTCAAAGAATACTGTAAAAGATTAATAATTCGACAAATTATATACTCTAAGATAAGAATAAAAATTTATATTAAAGTGATTTCAAGGGTCTATTAATTCGAAAAAATTTGCACAAAAATGCAACATAAAAAAATTGATGGGAGCCTGATCTAGGAACGAAATATTTTTCAAATCATCATTAAACCGTCCAAACTTTATTTTCGTGAGGTGACTGGAAATTGTTTTTCCATCTATATGGACCGCGACCCAGCCTAATGCACAGTCTGGCCAGTTGAATAAGCATGTTAACAACACTTTTTAGAATAAAGGATATTATACGGCAATTTATTACCACTAAAAGATATTGCGATTGTCTTTCCAATGATAGGCATATTGTCCCAAGCAAATATATAACGAAGTTCGAGCTAAACTTGTTTTCGCCGTCAATCTGAAAGGCTTTCAAATTATGAACGTTTATTTTGTATATTTTAATTAACAGCAGCAATATTTAGCAGAATTCAAACTCTTTAGCAGTATAAATGCTGATGCAAGATTGCAGAAAAACTGTTGTTATGGCAGAAACACTGCTGTAATAACAGGAAAGTGTCTGCTGATAGTTAGCGAACAATCGCTGCTGTTAAAAGCATACTTTGTAGTGTAGGCAAATTTTACCGACTTCAGCAAACCACATATTTTGAATACGACAAAATATAGATGCACAATGGTCTTGAGCCAGAAGAATATCACAGTTCAAATAAAATATTAAACCAAAATGAAACAAACATACCAAAATAAAACAGACATACGCATACTTACATATGCAACACACTGTGATGCTTGTTAGGTGGCATGTGTGTTTTATTTGATGCGATTTTTTAGACAGATATTCGGAATGTGAGTTGTGCTTCTCATTCGTTTGTGAGAATCATTTAATTAAAGCGTGCGGGTATGGTGTTGAAAAATCGCTGCGAAGCCAACTGACGAGGCCTTTCACGGGCCAGATATCATGATAGTGGTGGTGTCACCATGCCATTTGTCAATAAATTTGCATTCTATAAAATATAGATGCAAAATGGTCTTGGCCCAGGACAATATCCAAGTTCAAATCATACGACAAAGGATTTCAAGAATTTTAGTGTCGCTTAAAAATTGATTTTTTAATTTTTGTGGATGAAAAATAAATATCTATTTGAAGAACTCTGAAGGCGAAAAACACAATTTTTTTCTTGAATATCACGAAATATGAATTTTCAGTTTTTTTTTAATTTGTCTAAAATTAGTGGTATCTTTTCGGCTCGTTTCAAACTATCGCTAGATTAGTCAACGAAAACAATAATCTTTTGGAAGAGGATTAATTGAAAACACTGTTGCAATAAAGTTAAATAAATTGCCAACATTAACTGAAAATATTCATTTTTTAATATAAATAATAAAATGCATTGGGCGAATACTCCCAATTAGAATAAATAAATAAATAAAATTTACAAGAAAAAATCACAATAACACGAAAAACGCCTAAATTTCTTAAAAAAATGTCACATGGCAATTTAGTAATGCCACAATCGAGCAAATAAGAGAGTTACTAATCGAAAACACACATGGAGGCATAATAGCTCCAACAATTTGTGCAGATTTCAAATTAGGATCTCAATAATTAAAAAATTTTCTGCAGATAAATGTACATTTTTTACAAAGAAAATGCTAGACGGTTGCCTTGACCTGGAGTTCGTTTTAAATCTGGTTGAGGGCATTATAAAATTCTTTTAGAAATTTCTCAAATTTCTACGCTACGTTTATTCTGTCATTTTTAACAACATAGCCTATTTAACTATTGGCAACACTGGCAAAGTCAAAAGCGCTAGATAGAAGGTATGAGTGCAGAGGATATATACCTTTAGATGATAATCATATAATGTTAATCTAAATTTCGTCCTCAGATTTCGCCAAAAGCTACAACCACAAATGCCTCAAAAATTAAAAATTATATGGAAAATAGTTTTTAAACAGTCTTCTGATGTTTTCTGAAATTCCTTGTAAATTAGAAAATCATTATAAAAATCATAGCTTTAAACGAAATTATTGTAGAAATAAAAAATGTAATTAAATTATTCAATATTGAATTATTGAAAAAGCGAATATTTAAAATCTGATAGCAAAATATCTCGTTATCCAAACTAAAGAACAAGTATACATATATAGTATTTTTTTTTTTAATTTAATATAACCGAATCGTCTTAGCATCCTCTTCCTAATCTGTTATCCCTCAAATTTAGTGCTGTACTTATTACGGCTGAAGATTTGGAACTATTTTCAAAAGTATATTAAATGTGAAAATTCAAAATAGCCATTATAAATCTCTAAGGGTATAAACACTTTTTCCCCAAGTCCCTCGCAAGTGTATTGACAATTTCGAGTTCGCGTTGGGAATACATGGCCGGAAATGTAAATGTTTATAAATAAATAAACTATCATCTACATGCATAACACGATATGATTGGAATCTCTTTTTTCTTTTATTTTAAAATATGTTTTTTACAGTTTCTGAATATGGCTTCGGTCTTTATGAGAATTTTCAATTTGATATGTATGATGTTGTTAATCGGTCATTGGAGTGGTTGTTTACAATTTTTAGTGCCAATGTTACAAGGTTTTCCCTCGAACTCATGGGTATCGATAAACGAATTACAGGTATTACAGATATTTCACATTATTTACTCTGAACCGACCGATTTCAAAGGTTGAATAGAAAATCTCCCTCCCCCCACAAAAGACAAAAGACTAATATAATTTTCTTACACCTCCCCCCCACCACCAACAACCACCACAAAATACTAAGGAGTCATATTGGCTGGAACAATATTCATGGGCTTTATTTAAAGCCATGTCACATATGCTATGCATAGGTTATGGCAGGTTAGTAACACTTGATTTCGAAAATGAATGATGATTAATTTGTTGTTGTTGTTCTTTTGCATAAAGATTTCCGCCCCAGTCCCTAACCGATATGTGGCTGACAATGTTGTCGATGATATCGGGTGCCACATGTTATGCTCTGTTCCTGGGTCATGCCACGAATCTCATCCAGAGTTTGGATTCGAGTAGGCGTCAGTATCGCGAAAAGGTCAAACAGGTCGAGGAGTATATGGCATATCGGAAGCTACCGCGCGATATGCGCCAACGAATTACAGAATATTTCGAACATCGTTATCAGGGTAAATTCTTCGATGAAGAGTGTATTCTCGGCGAATTGAGCGAAAAACTAAGAGAGGACGTTATCAATTACAATTGTAGGTAAGTAGTGATCGCATTTGGTATCTTCCAAATATTTGCAGAGAGAATTAAATTAAATTATTAAATTATTTATTTCGTATCATATTAGCAGAGAAAATTAAATTAAATTATTTATTAAATGTTTGGGGCGAAGCTTTTAACAACTAGTTCCTTTTTCATTATTATTTGTAATGTGATTTAAATTTAAATAACACTATGTAACAAAAATAAAAAAAATTCTCAGTCCTTGTGATGTAATTGTTATTTCCTAGTCTGTTATGTCTTAAAAGTATGGAAACCACCTAATATTCCTCTGAAACTTTGCTTTTGTTATCAGGACAATGTGATTCATTAAAATATGCCAAAATTATGAGAAAAACGTGTTTGAGTCTTTCACTACAGAGAAAATCATACAGAACAGCACATATAAATCAAAACCAGATTTTATTAAAACTTCAGAAAACCAAAAACATAAAAGTAAATCAGAAGCGGGTGGTTTTTCGACATTTGCGTTTATACTGCGAGTCACTTTCTCTAATCAATCCCCAAATGTAATCTCCCATCATGTTCTCATTGTATTGTCCTTAGTATCGCCGCTCAAATTCCATTATATCCTGATGGAAGCGCTCACCTTGCTCCTCTGAATATGCTCCCATGTTCTCCTTGAATTTGTCAAGATGTACATCCAGAATATGGAGTTTGAGAGACATCCTGCAGCCCATTTTGCCGTAGTTCTCCACCAGACTTTCGACCAGCTCCACGTAGTTTGCGGCTTTGTGATTCATCCAAGCAGCTTTCTCAACACGAGTGAGCTTCTTGGGGAATTCCTCACACTCGAAGATTTTCTTTATTTGTGGCCCAACGAAGATACCGGCTGTAACTTTCGCCTCAGAGAGCTTAGGGAACAAGTCTTGTAGGTACTTGAACGCTGAAGAATTTTTGTCGAGAGCTTTGACGAATTGCTTTATAAGACCCAGTTTGATGTGGAGTGGTGGCATCAGTACCTTCTGGGGGTCCACCAAGGGCTCCCACTTGACGTTGTTCCTCCCCACTGTGAATTCAGTTCGTTGTGGCCATTCACGCTTACTGTAGTGTGCACTGTCGTTCCTGCTGTCCCACAGGCAAAGAAAGCAAGGACACTTGATGTAAACGCCTTGCAGGCCCATTAAGAATGTCACTATTTTGAAATCTCCGATCACTTCCCAGCCATATTGCTCATACTTCAATGCGTTCAGCACTTTCTTGACATTGTCGTAGTTCTCTTTGAGAGATACTGAATGCGCCAGAGGAAGAGACGGATACTTGTTGCCATTGTGAAGCAACACGGCTTTGAGACTCTTGCATGAGCTGTCAATGAAGCGCCACTCTTTTGGTTCGAAATCAATTCCGATTTCCTCGAACAGACCGGTCACGTCGTGGCAGAAGCAGAGCCCATCTTCGCTGATGAAGAAGTTGGAAAAAAGTTCGTGACGCTTCCTCTGACATGAGACTTTAACACTAGGATCCAGCAAATTCCACTGCATCAGTCTGGACGTCAAAAGTTCAGCATTGGACTTGGTGAGACCAAGATCTCTGATCAAATCATTTATGTCCTTTTGGTTGGGATAGTATGGGTTTTTGTTATCAGCTAGTAAATTAAATCCTTCACCTTCATTGTCTTCCTCACTCTTGGAATCAGGGCTCTCACAGGAAGACACCTGCTCTTTCTCTGGAGGAGTAGGAACGGGGAGGCCAGAGCTGTGTGGAACTGGAGCCATGGATGAAGGAATGTCAGGATACATGATTTGACTTGCTTTTTTGCCAGTCCGACGTTTGGAAGGGTCCACCATGCAGAAGAAGCAGTTGCTTGAATGGTCAGTGGGTTTTCTCCAAACTCTTGGCACAGCAAACTTCATAGCTCTCTTTTCATAGAAAAGAAAAGTACCGTCTAATAAAAAAGCAATATAGTTTTAAAATGTCTTACCTTCCAAAGTCCTTTTGCAGTTTTCACAGGCGAAATGAGGTGCCCAGGATTTGTCTTGATCGCCCACAGGAATGCCAAAATAAGCATTGTAAGCTTCGCACATTTTAAAACCTGTTTCCAAGGAGTACTTATTCGCTCTTGTTTTGATAAAATATCCGCAGACATAACAAAATGCATCTGCAGAATACTTGCAGCCTCGTGAAGCCATGTTTGAACGAATTTATCTGTAATAAAATAAGAAACAACTCTCAATAAATCACAAAAATGTTGCAAAATTTATTGCGACGTTGCAAAATTAAAAAATTAAAAATTAAAAAATAAACGCAGATAAGCACTGCCATGGTCACAAAAGCAAAGTTATCTTGCGACAATAGCTGTTTTCTATACTTTTGGGACTTAACTGACTAGGAAATAACAATTACAACCCAGGGACAAAAATCTTGTTACATAGTGTAATCAATTAAATGAATTGATTATTGAGTATTAGTTAACTGATTTAAAATAATACGCTTATTTTCAGGTTAAAAGTCAATAAATTTTACTGTTTCTGTTTACTTTTTTGCGTTTAAAGTTTTATTACATATTTTATTACATATATTTTATTAAAAAATTAAATGAGTAATCTTAAAAACATACCCGTAAAATTCTCAAAAATCAAAGATAAACATCACAACTGTCTCCGAACTATTGAAGTTTTACAGAATTTAAAACAAATGCGTCCTTTAACTTCTTTATTTATTTTTACTTTACATCAGATTTTTTTTAGTTTTGATCTAGAAAGTTGTTATACAAAAAGTTAAGTTTTTTTTAATCAAAAATATTTTAATATGTTTTATTTGTAGATAATGTTTTTCGAACATTTTCTACGGGGTATATATTTTGAAAATTCAAATTGGATCCAATCTAAAAATGTATACATGACTGATGCGATTCCTTATTTACAGATCTCTCGTTGCGTCAGTGCCTTTTTTTGCAAATGCTGACTCCAATTTCGTTTCCGATGTTGTTACAAAACTTAAATACGAAGTATTTCAACCAGGTAAGCAAACCGATAAAGCTTGATCAAAAAACAAATGTATACTTTTGAAAATCAATTAGAATAAGTCATGGGTGAGTCAATTCTTATCTCAACACTATCTAATACATTTGGAATTAATGCTATAACTTTTGAAAGGATAAATATATCTTGACGAAATTTCACATGCTTAGAGCAGAGGTAATTTCCAGATGATTTGCGAATTCTTAGAATTAGTTAAATAAATAAAACTTTATTTAAGCTATCTTACCAGTAGACCCTAAGTATGTTTGGACCAAATCCGATTCACGCCTTTTAAGCTGTTTGAGCCATGTCGTCCGTCCGTTCGTCTGGCTGGCTGATGTAGACGGTAGACCGTCGAAAGGAGTTAAGGTATCAATTCAATCATTGAAGATAGTTATATTTTACAAGTTCGAAATTTCCACGCTCCTTCTGGTACCTCCCACACAAAAAGCCCATATTTCAATGGTAAATTAAAACCAATGTAACTTCCACAAGGATAATCGAAATCAGCTATATTTTGGTATTTGGTAAAGTTTTATTTATTTATTTATTTATTAAGAATTACAATTAGGGTTTGGGTTTTCCCGGACTTTTTTCATTTCCCGGGAAAACGGGAATGAAAAATTTCATTCCCGGGAAAAAGTAATTTATTTATAGGTATGTCCAATATGGTTTAAATATCAACATTTAATAACTGGTGTTTTTTTTCAATACTGTCATATTACAAATTAAAAACGAATTTTGTCAAAATATTTTACAAATTATTTTCCATTTTACAAATATTTTACTCTAGGTTATATTCGGAACATACAAATTTATATTGAGAAATGTAAATTCATATTAGGAATATATAAATTCATATTGGGTAATGTAAATTTATAATGAGAAATATAAATTCTTAATGAGAATTGTTAATTTATATTGAGAACGATTAATTCATAATAGGAACATACCATTTCATAATGAAATATACAAGTTTGTAATCAGAAAATTCATAATCAGAAAATACGTTTTCATATTCAGAAAATATGAATTCATAATTTGGGTCCGCCAAATAACTTTTTTTTTGAAAGTGCTATAAAAAAACTACTGAATATTTTCTCAAATTTCTTTTTTTATTTGAAAGTACAATCCTTCCGGTTAATAATGGAAAATAATTTCATTCAAATAGCTGCTGAGGGCACCCCACAAATAATAGTCCAACGGTTGAATAGTTGAAAAAAACGTTAGATGGCGGACCCTATATAAAATCATATTGAGAAAATGTAAATTTATAATGAGAACATTGATAAAATATGTGTTTCTACGAAAATATCCATAGAAAAACGTACATACATTGCTTCGATTATAAATTTTACAGTTCCTGATTATGAATTTATATTTTATCAATATATATGAATAAAAATTTATATTTTCTCATTATCAATTTGGATTTTCTCATTTTGTATTTATATATCTCATTATCAATTTGTATGTTCTTATTATGATTTTATATTTCTCAATATGAATTAACATTTTCCATTACGAATTTACAGTGCTGATTGTGAATTATCATGCTCCTATTATGAATTTACATTTCTCATCATGAACTTACATATTCTGATTATGAATTACATTTTCTCATTATAAACTTGAAAAGATGTACCTAATCGTCAGAATTGGACATTTATATCGCAGGTAGAAGTAACTGACACCTACACTAAATTCAAAATTGAAAACGATCAAGGAAACAAATAACTCATGATGGAGAATGTTATGACACATTTAATTTAGAATATTCATTCGTCTGGAGACAAAACTATTTTATAGAAACAGGGGGGAATATTCTAAACTGTAAAAACAATAGAAACATAAAAAATAATATTAATTTAATAAATTCATAAAAAATAAAAATATTGAAATAGTCCAGTCATTAATTCTTACAAATGGCCATTGAAATACACCGTAGCATATATTTAAATTCCTATTACATTTCTCTTGAAATTTTCCAGGCGAACAATTTTTATTGTATTCCTATTTTTATACCATTTCTTTCTGGCTACATATGTAAAGTAAATTGTCTAGAAGAATCGAGGTGAACATATTCTTCAAATGTTCACCTCGATTCTTCTAGAAAAACAAGAAAATTTACATTATGTAAGTCATAGTATTGTCGGAATGATATTTTTATTTCACAATAAAGGACACAAAGGCCTCACAAAAAGTTTTAGCTAGGGTTTCGCATAAAATGGCTATTTAGCGAATTTAAAAACTTTTGTTTGTAGTAATATAATATAAACAAATACTCAACAATGTCAAATTGTCAGTAATGTAAATACATATATGAATTTGAAATACATCTAAAAATTCCAATTTATATAGTAACATTAAATTATTGATCAACATAATAAATAAATTATTTTTTTAATATTTCCCGTATTCCCGGGAATTCCCGGAAAAATTTGAACGATAACGGGAATTCCCGGACCCCAAACCCTAATTACAATACAAAGTAAATTTACATTCTAACTTTGGGTCTAGGGATTGAGCCAGGGTGATTATGGCCATTGTAGCTACAGACCAGAGCCTCTGGTGGGAATCGAAACCACAACCCTGACACTGATAGCCGAGTGCGCTACCAACTCGACTACCAGGGCGTTCTTGGTATAGTTTTTATAATCACATTAAGTGTACAAAATATGACGCATTCGGCCACGCCCCTTCTAGTACCATCCAACCCAACGTAAAATTAAAGCCTTTATAACTTACATACGGATGATCTGAATACTCTGAAATTTGACATTTAGCAATGTTTTAGAGACGTCGCATTCACCTGCAATATGGGCGATACTGTTACAATCCGAATGGATTGCAATAGGGTATTATTTTATAATCACTTTAAACATATAGAATATTTTGCCAAGTACCTCCCACACAATTGTCCCTGTCGTAGGTAAAAGCAATCCTTTAAAACTTCTATACTGGTTCCTGGAATCTACCATGACTTGATATTTGATCATATTTTTACAATTGTTTTATAAATGTGGAAATTGGTAACTGTAACTCACACACAAATTATCCGGCCCTCGCTGAAAGTAGAGGTAAAGGGTGATTTTTTAGCTATTATCTTTTTGGCAACACTGGTTTAAACAGCTGACGCACGTTTCGTGTTCTGTTTCACTGTCAAACATCTTCAGTTTGGTCTATAATTTAACGATGAATCGTCTTACAAACGAACAACGCTTGCAAATTATTGAATTTTATTATCAAAATGCGTGTTCTGTTAAGAATGTTCATCACACGCTTCTTCCATTTTATGGTCAGTTTAATCGACCCACTGAAGCGGCATTCGGGCTATTGTGACTAAATTTCGCACCAAATTAAATTGTTGGACATTAAACCATCAACACGCTTACGTAGAGTGCGAACTGAAGAAAATATCGCAGCTGTATCGGCCAGTGTTAATGCTGACCATCAATTATCGATTCGTCGCCGTTCGCAGCAATTGGGCCTCTGTTACTCAAAAACGTGGAAATGCCAAAATTGGACTAAGCGGATGGACCATTTGAGGCGCAGTCAAGGTCAACATTTGCATGAAATAAACATTAAATTATATGGACCGTACTATCGATTCAAATAAAGATTTCATGTATTTTTTTGAATTTTATGTGTTTTTTTGAAAAACTTTCCTATAGCTTTTAAAAAATCACCCTTTATATATAAGTCGCTTCAGCCGACTGAAGCTTACTTACTTCTTTATTGTGAATTTTCGCAGATTATCTCTCAGTTGCAAAAAACACTTGGGTGTCGTATACGTTATTTGTTGTTAAAGATAATATTACTCATTAGTTCAGTTGTTTCATCGAATGGGGAGACAACATTGTGATAGAAAATTTTGAATTACAATATATTATTATACAAAATAATTGAATCGCCGAATCACAACATTGAGAGAAAAAACACTTGACACACCGAGGCATCTCGTACATATTACGCCAACGTCAAAAAATGTTGTACAAAATTACAGCTTTCTTGAAGCTACTGTGTAAAATCTACCATAAGAACACTTGTAAACAATTGTTAGGCGTCACGCAGTGATTCAGAATCGAATTTCAAAATGCAATAACTTTTGTTCTAAATAGTAACACTTATGAGTTCTGTATAAACATGAATCGTGCAATTTAAGTCGTGGAAGCGTTTTGATTGTCCATGTTGGCTAGAGGAGGGATAGTGCTCGACATTTTGTACATTTTTGTTTTCACTTAACCAACACTCAGGGGATGTCCCCTATAAATGCAACGCATTGCGTTGGCGGAAGGAAAATACGGTATTGGAAGGAGGAAAGAGGGAGTAGTGTTTGTTGACTTTTGTTTTAAACTTCTGAACATCATAATTAGCTGGGAAGATATCTGCCGGAAGTCGATTCCACATACGGATAGTGCGGGCGAAGAACGAATTTATTCTGTAATGTGTGGTGCGGTCGGTTGTCAAATTTATAACAAATGGGTGAGAATTCCTGGAAAGTCGCGTATCTCTACCGAACGTTCCCACGGGCGGTATAAGATCACGAATTTCGGAGGAACAAACGCCATGAAAGTAACGATAGAACAAGGACACACAACCCACACTACGGCGATGTTCAAGGGAGACAATAGAATTGGATATCCTACCATCACCTATCAACACCATCGCCCTCTTCTGGACACGGTGAAGTAGATCCAGTGATGAATCTGGAGCACCCGACCATATATGTGAGTTGTATTCCATCTTTGGTCTGATGTAGGTAGTGTAGATATTGAGAAGATCAGGGGGAGTGAAGTATTTCTTACACCGGTTTAAGAAGCCTAGACACTTGAATGCTTCTTTCGACATTTCAAATACAAGTTTTGTCCAACGAAAATCATGCCTAGAACATCAAGAGAATCTGATTGCTCAAAATCTACACCGTTCATTAAAATCGACGACACCGTTGGATCAGCGAATCGCTTGTGAGACAACAAGGAGCACTGGGTCTTAAGTGCATTAAAATATACTCTATTAATTTGACCCCATTCGAAAATGGCCATTAAATCCTGGCTCAGAGAGTCATCCATCAATAGCCTTTTGTCTTCAATTTCTTGACGAGTTGGTCTATGATCGAATGTATGAATGTAAGAATGACAGAGGTTGCTGTCATCCGCAAATGAGTATATTGGATTCGAAGTCCGATCCAAGAGGTCGTCGATGATACAATAAAAAAACACCTATGGTGGAAGTGGGTAAGATATGCTCACATTTAGATATAGCCCCAATAGAAATGTTGTTCGCAAATGTTTAGCCGATTTTGGCCAAACTATACATATTATATTTCACTTATTGCGTTCCAGGTTTCAATATACCTCCATACAAATGTCCTTCCCGATTTAACATTTTTTGTCAAACACATACATTTACAGGATACACAAATCCTTCCCGTTTTCACTTTATTACCGAATTGAATTGTATTCGGATAGAAAGTGGAGTGTATCATATAGTCGGCCCCGTCCGAGTTTAGCCTTTTCTTACTTGTTTTAGTATGGAACCCCTCTTAAGGAGTGGGGATAAGTATTATGTGTGTTCGAACATAAAGTTGGGGAGGGATAATTGATGGTGGTTGGTCTCACATTTAACACCTCTGGGGCGACAGTTTTGGAGATTTTTTGTATTTTTACCCCTTTTCCATTACCCGGATGAGAGCCGACTTGCAATACACCCAACCACCCACATTATTTTTATACCCTCCACCTCCAGGATGGGGGTATATTCACTTTGTCATTCCGTTTGTAACACCTTGAAATATTCATCGGAGACCCCATAAAGTATATATATTCTGGGTCGTGGTAAAATTCTAAGACGATATAGCCATGTCCGTCTATCTGTTGAAAGCACGATAGCGGCCGAACGAAATAAGCTAGGAGGTTCAAATTTTTCCTAAATGTGTCTTATGGTTGTAGATCGGTTGGGATTGAAAGTGGACGAAATCGGCCCAGAGAGAAATTTTCCCTCACAAGGACTGAAAATACCCCCAGTATTTAGAGTATTTCAGCATGTTTTTTGAACATATTAGCTTGTATTTACTTGACATTTGCAATGCGCATTCCCTTTATAGCATAAAAGGGCACCATAGAGTGATTTTTATTTATTTTTATTTGTAATGGGATAAAAATGGTACCTATCAAACGAGAACAGATAGAAACACGAAATTCGGCGTGTACATTCCTCTAATAGAGCAGATACATGATATAAAAGTATTTTTTCTAAATTCGTACTTTTAAGGGGTTAAATGGGGATAGAGGGATAAAAATAGTACCAACCTATCTATCCTATCTATACTCTCTATCCCCCAATATTTAGGGTATTCATGATTGCTCCCTTATATTTACTTTATGAATTGAAGTATTATATCCATTATATATATAGTATACAAATATTGGTAGCCTTGGCTTATTAATTAAATTTCTGATTTTCATACATTTGCAATTTGTTGCGGACATTCCTCTTGTAGCTTGGAAGCGAAAGAAAATAAATGTTTTAGCGGGCGAAATGGGACAAAAATGGATAAAATACGGTACCCATGATACGACAACAGCTAGAATCATGAAATTTGGTGTGTATATCCCTCTAATTACATAAACACGTAAAATAGAGGGATATAATTAAAAAAGAGGGATAAAAATGGGACCTTCCAAACCGCTGAAGTTGATATCATGAAATTCGGTGTATATATTCGGTGGTCTGACTATGAAGACTCGAAACAAAAAGGTTTTTTCCAAATTTGTACATTTGGGCGGAGAATGGGGCGAATAGGGATATCGTTGTACTTTTCTTATCAAAATAATGCAGTCACTTTGTCTGTATCTGAAAATGCTTCTCCCTAATGGCGACTGACAATCGACTAATATTTTCGGCATGTTCACTTTCACAATTACAGCATTTTACAGCAATTATTTATAGTAGTAGATATTAAACAGAGCGCATAAGTATACATTATAGTTTGAAATATTCAGTGTCTAGTAATTGTTCTCAACCAAGAAGTTGTGGGAGATTTAAGCGCTATTGCATTATGTTTATTTTTTTAAACTTATCTTAAAATTATTTAAACCTTTTTTTGCAATATTTTAGGTGATATTATTATAAAGGAAGGTACTATTGGTACAAAAATGTATTTTATACAGGAAGGAGTGGTCGATATTGTTATGGCCAATGGCGAGGTAAGTTATAAATTGTTTTGACGTAATTTTTTAGAGAAAATTTGAAATTATTTTTTAAGAAATTATTATTTTGTTACAATTTTCGAAGAATTAATATTGAATATAATTTCTAATACTCCCTGTCTGTCCACAGGTGGCAACATCTTTATCCGATGGTTCATACTTTGGTGAGATTTGCTTGCTAACCAATGCCCGACGTGTGGCCAGTGTCCGAGCCGAGACATATTGTAATCTGTTCTCACTGAGCGTGGATCACTTCAACTGTGTGCTGGACCAATATCCACTGATGCGCAAAACAATGGAAACCGTGGCAGCGGAGCGTCTCAATAAGATCGGCAAAAATCCCAATATAATGCAACAAAAGGACGAACAATTAAGCAATCCAGAATCAAACCAAATAACAGCAGTGGTCAATGCTTTAGCGGCGGAGGCGGATGATTGTAAAGATGAGTAAGTGTTTCACACTCCCAAAAAAAATCAAAGAAAATCTCATTTATTTGTACCTTTTTCTTTGTGCAGCGACATGGATGCTAAAGAGAATTTATTGCATGGTTCGATGTCAAGCATAACGGAGCCCATTCAGACCATACGAGAAGGTTTACCCCGTCCTAGAAGTGGTGAATTTCGTGCTTTATTCGAAGGCAATACTCCATGACACTGAGAAAAGCTTTCATCGGCCTCCACGCCAACACTACAATTGCAGCATTATCACAAGCAGTTGCTGGCAATCAGTGGTGGCGGTGTGCGCAGGGCTACACTGTGAAAATATCCACACCATTCGCATTCGCATTCACATCAACATCAAGATCTACATCAACACCGACATCGACATAAACATTAGACTCAGCATCACCGCGCGACCATTATTTTAGGATAACTATTCAGAATTCACCATTAGCATCATCTGCCGCAGCAGCAAAACAAAAAAACAGAAACAGCATTAGTGACAAAACAACAAACGCAGCAAACATGTTTATATTTAAAACAAACAAAAACAAAACAAAAAACCAAGCCTCATTAGCTATTAAGCAGCCTGAAAAGAAAACAAAGAAAACAACTAACAAAGAAAAACCACAAAAAAACGAATACAAAAACTACTAAAAAACCAAAGCGGGGAAATTGTAACACAGAATGGGGAGATTTTCATGATTTCAGTGGGGGATATTAAACACCCACGTGTGATTTGTTTACGTGCTGTTAAACTCCAGTTAACTCTTGGTTTATTTTTTTTTTTTTTTGAAGTTTAGTTATTTTGAGAGTGATGAGTTTCATTAATCCTATTCTCTTTTAAATAGTGACTATCGCAACCTCTTTAGTATATAAAATTTATATATTTTCCCCATGTTGCGATTTTCAATTAATCTCGAGTTTAACCAAACTCGGTTTGCTATACCCAACCAAAAAAACGCTGGATTTTATCAGCTTTTCTTATGATGTTCCTTTAAAATCGAATAAGTTTTTCAAAATTCGGTCTACCAGAATTTTAATACTTGTTTTCATATTTTTCGTAAGCCGAGAATAATGTGGCTCCGTTAGCCATAGAAGTGCATGGAGCTAGGATTTTTTATTTATGGTTTAAAACTCTAATACCGAAGTTAGTTTAACTTTTAACCAAAGGAAATTATAAATATTTCAAAAACAATATATTTTTGAGTTGCTTTGGTCTTTTTTTATTTTTATTTTTTATGTGGTTAAACTAATCTAGATAATGTATTTAAGAGAATTCTTCCAAATTTCTTCTTTTCCGGCACAAAATAGCGAAATAGTTTACCCAAATGCCGGTCTTTAAACTAAACTGTATATTGCATTTTGAAGAAGTTAGTTTAACCGATATTCTGGCTTATAGTTGATACCAGAACTTAACTATTTTCACCGTCAGCCTGAAAAGAACCAGTTTTTCAGTCAGAGATCATTTCGTAAACCACATGTAAAATCATTGTAAAAACATGTCAGTCTGAAAAGGACAAGTTTTCAGTCAGAGATTATCTAGTAAGATTTAAACCACTGAGGACGTATATAAAATGAATGTAAAAACATATGTCGGCAGAAGTTTAAACCTAACTACGAGATGATATCTGACTGAAAAACGGGTCCTTTTCAGACTGACAGCGAAATCAAATTCAGCTCATCTGTAATCTATAAGCCAGAGAGTGGTTTTAAACTGTTCTCAAAGGTGCTCTCAAAGGAATTGGTCAGTAAAAGAAAGCAAAAAGTCAGCTGGAAGAGCAGATTTTCTGCTGAAAAAGAGACAGCAGATTTATATGTGCTGAAATAGCAAACAGCTGTTTGCTGTTTTTAACAAGAAATAAAAAACGCTATTTTGAAAGATATTGTGATGCCTAATGATAAGCATAATGTCCCAAGCTAATATAACAGGAAATTCTGGCTAAATTCGTTTTCGCCGTCAATCTGAAAGTCTTTTAAATAATGAACGCTTATTATATATATTATATTTTAATTAACAGCAGACTGCAAGCTCGTTAGCAGTGGGAATGCTGATGCGAGATTGCAGAAAAACTGCTGTTATGGCAGAAAAACTGCTGTTATGGCAGAAAAACTGCTGTTATGGCAGAAAATCTGCTGTTATGGCAGAAAAACTGCTGTAATAACAGAAAAATGTCTGCTGATATGCAGCAGACAATCGCTGCTGTTTATAACAGACTTTTTTCTCTAAGTGTGTAAAACTAACTAGAAAAATGATCTATGTCTGAAACATTGGGACTTACACATATATGAGACATTTAATATTTTCGAAATTTTTCGTATGAGTATTTATGTTTCCCCCTCTGAAATCATTGATCTAGCCAAATGGTTGTTGCAATTTCCCCGACATAAGCATTCTTAAGCATTAAAAATAGAGTAACTTAACACCAAAATTCTAGTGGTTGCATTATGAAAAAAAGAAAACGTTTTATGTTCGACAAAGCGAAAACAGACTATCCACAATCAAAAGAAGAACCTCTTCCTCCTCCGCCCCCACTCAAAAAACACACACACACATACATCCAACAAACAGACAATTAAATAAATAGACACTTTCATTACTAAGCCATAGAAAGAAATTTATGTTTTAAATACAAACACACATTTACACTCTCATCAAGAGCCACACCCCTCCGCCCCCTCAAGCATTGAGCAAAAACTGCAATTATTAGGCCCAGTTGGTCGGCTCGTTGACCCAGCATCGCTGTCATAGCTTTAAATTGCTGTGGCGATCTAAATCTATTTCGCAGATGAACTCGGACTGAACAACTGGGCCTTTTCAACGACACCAAGAACAACAACAACAAAGTCCTCAAATAATTTAATAACAAACAAAAAAATATTTTTCAGCTCCGCAAACTGTGATGACTTAAGTATAAGAAAAACCAAAAAAGAAAAAAACAAACGAACATTAAATTAAAAAAAAAACAAGTGAACAAACAACCAACACTCAAACATATTACATAACAGAAGACGAAGACGAAGAAGAAAAAAAGAGAAATGCGTTTAAAAACGACAAACGACGACTAAAAACTAATTGAAAAACAATTCAATTCAATTCAATAATAAAAGAGATGAATTCACAACTATTGTCATTCACATGAAAACCGCAAACTGCATTCACATCCGCATCCTCCTCCTGCTCCTCGACCCCCGGACCTTTGTTTTTGTCAATTAGAAAGAAACGTTATTTGAAATTTGTTTTTTGGTTTTCAAAAAATGTAACTGAAACTGACACACACGCGTACATTTGTTTTCATAGAAAAATTGTAATTATTTTCAAATTAAAATGTAATTATTTATGAAAAAATATTATTATATACACACCCATATATATATATATATATAAATAGTAGAAGAAAATCTTATAGCAAACAAGTTGGCAAACAACATAAATATAACTAGAAAATTTTTAGACCAGTTACATACATTTTTAGAACAGTTAGATGAAATCTTTTATTTCCAAAATTTCTCCGTTTCTGTCTGTCCCCTTGCCCCTCAATCAAGCCACTTCATTGCATATTTCCGCGAATGTGATTTGAACGTTCTTCAAAAGTCCTCCTTTAAATCTCAGCTAAACTAACTAAATCTTTCAAAACCTTTCCTTTAAACATTCTTTAAATAAAACGTAACCACATTGTCAACTTTGTAATATAACACTGACAGAGATAAACTCAAAACGAATTGCTAACTCTTGGTAGAAATCTGTAGAAGTTCCGCTGAATTTATTTTATTTGAGGAAATGTGAAAGTTTTCTTTGCTGACCTTTTCTAAATAAATAAATATATATTTATATAAATATAAACAAATGTAATAACAACAAAATAAGAGGAAAAGAATACAAAATTTTCAAAATTCTAATCAATTATCAGCTGTTTGAGAAGATTTTCCAACTCTTGAATGAAACTAAAATGACGTACATTTCCATATTTACAAGTGGTGTTTATAGATGAAGATTGACTGCCATATTCATAAATATATATCAAGGATTTAAAGTTTTGAAAATTCATCTTATAAACCTATGATAAATGATTATGAATATAGCCTTTATTGTGCAACTTGGAATCTAATTGTGGTCCTGTGAATACTTTTCGAAGAATAATTTTGCTTCATTTAGTAGATATAAGTACTGAATAATCAAAAAAATACTTATTTTCATTTATATAAACTGATGTAATAACAACAAAATATGAGTAAACAAATGAAAGTATACACTTCTTCCAAATTCTAAATAATTAGCAGCTGTTTGTGCAGATTTTTTAACGAGTTGGCTCTTTAATGCAATTAAAATGAGGTACATTTCCCAAATTATAAGTGGTGTTTATACATGAATACTTTTCGAAGAATAATATTGCTTCATTTAGTAGATATAAGTGCTAAGTAACTTAAAAAAACTTATTTTCAGCAGAAAAATGCTTCAAGTTGTAAAATAAGTCTACATGTGTAAACAACCCCATTACACGCAGACAGCAAAATCGAGCTTAACAGCTCCCATTGAAACTTTACACTTGAAATCGAGTTAATCGAACGATTGTGAACGATTCGCCAGAAAAATGATTCAAGTTGTAATATAAGTCAACATGTGTAAACAACACCATTGCCTTTTGACACAGACAGCAAAATCGATCCCATTGTAAATGTATGTAAACATATGGAGCTGCATACAATAAAAGCATGCATCCCAAAAGTGTGCATCATACATAGAAAAAGTTGGTGAACTTTTAACTTTTCTATGTACTTCGTGAAGCAGATACGTACAAACAGCTGATTTTGTTGTTTTCATATCTTACATGCGTACTTTTTATGTGTCTTACAAACAGCAAAAGTACGTATAATGCATGTATGACCGATATGCGTGCTTTGATGGTGTTTTGGCCTTCATTGAGATACAGCTGACAGCGGTAAAACCAATCTTCTATCTTAACCCATTATCGCACTCTGTCCCCATATGAGAACACCTGTTTAATATAAGGCAACTGGACAACAAATTTCATTGGTCGTACATGGGTTAATCTCCATTACAACAATAGATTATAATGTTGTGTTTACATTAGAAATGTTTAATGTGAATAAAGAACTGTCTACACATGAAAGTCGATTCAAGTTCTGTAAAGAATTTTCGGAGAAAATATTGCATCATTTACAAAATCTTCGTGTTATAGAAAAATTCTAAAAAAATTAATTTTTCGTCAATATTTTCTTTCATCTTTTAGTGTAAACTCACCTTAACGTTCTAGGTGTATTTCTTCCTGCATTCACAATAGAGCGATAATCACATTGATAATATTTGATGTGTCCGAACGATTACGGAGATAATCCCGCATTGGAGTTTATCTACTTTTTGGCATTATATTATGCAAAAGACTTTTGTGGTGTTACGTTTATTTTAATTTTTTCTTCTTCATCTCTTTCAACCACTGTCTCACACTACCGGGGTCCGATTTTTCAGAATGATATTATATTCCGATTGGCGATTAAAAATCTGTTTAACGCTATCAAACTGACTGTTCTTCGTAGATTTATTCAACCCTTCAAACACAGTGTTCTGACAACTGTAGAATTTACATTGAGTAACGTTTACACTTTCAGCAACGTTAAGACTTGTCAGAGAGATAAACTATTCTTTTTCTATTGATTTTTTTTTTCAAAATATCCTCTTCCATCAGAATTGATAAGCAATTTCTAATCTGATCCCCAAACTGATCATTATGTCACTCTAAAAATCGGAATCTCTCCCCCCCAAACACAACCCCAGCCTCTCAACACAAACTGTCTCATGTTGCTACAACAACATAGCAACAACAACATAAAAACCAATAATTAACTAGCCCTCCTATAAACATTTTACAAAAACAACAACAAACATAAATTTCCTATAAAAACAAGCAAAAGAAGTAAACGAAAATAAAATAATAATAAAAAACAATTATTTTCATTAAAATCAACATATATACAACAACAACAAACAAACAACAACAAGAACTAACATTTTTAGAGAACGTAAATTAAACAAAAGGAAAATAATAAACAAAAATCATTAACCAAAAAACAACAAATAAAATAAAACAAAACAAAATGTTAAATAAATACATACATATATGAATATAGAGAAACAAACCAACTATTCATTGTTATAAACTGCAAAAAGAAAGCATGACACATTTGTTTTTAGTACACATTGTAGAAAAAAGCGGCAACTTAAAAAATGTTATAAAAAATATTGAAAAAAACCAAAAAAAAACTTAGGAAACAAAAACCACACAATTACCAAGAATTGTATCAAAAAATAAACTAAAAAAATAAATAAAAAACCGAAGAAGAAGAAGAAAAACTATATAACAAAACCAGCAACTGACATCTTATAAAAGAAACTTCTTATTATTTAACAAATCTAATTTAATTTCATATATATATTATTTATTATCTTTTATATATACAAAAACATATACATACATAACGACGTACATATATAACGACGAATAGTTTAAATTGTTTGTTTATCTTGTTATAATCTTTATATATTTTATTTTTTATTTAGCATTTAGTTCTCAATAACTCTTAGTTGCTTATCACCTTTAAACTAAGTACATTATAATATTGATTGATTCGTTTTATTATTATTATTACCGATATTTTTTGTATAATTATTATATATATTTAACTACCTTTAATTTAATATTGTACCTACAATATATGTAATACTTGTTAATTTTAGTTTCATTTTCGTATTCCGTTTGTTTTTAGTTTTAGTTTTTGTGTATAATCATTAAATAGTTTTCATTTTTAGCTAAGCGAAATGTCTTTTTATTGAAAAACAACCAAAAAAACCGAAGAAAAAGTATTTAAATAATAATACCAACAACAACAACAAAAACTGCAAGTTGTATTTGTTCGAATTGTAAGCAAAAACAACATATAAAAGATGAAACAGAAAAAAACCAAAAGAAAAATGTAAAAAAATATCTTGTATTTTATTACACGTAAACTAATAAAAACCAGAAGGACAGCGTTTGCCTTATAAAATAAAAATGAAAATTGTGTTTTGTCTCTTTTTAAATCATGGTAGTTAGTGAAGGCGTTAAATTCGATTAGATTTTTTGTTGTTTTTATACCTTGTGTTAATAAACTACTGAAAAAACGATCATTATGAAGATTATCATTATGGAAATTTAAAAAAATCGTAAAAATAGAAGCCATCATTTCACCACTTTCAAACTCACACAGTCACTAAACAAGACATATAAGAACACTACTTTAAAGATTCAAAAATAATTAAAGTAATCTTTTCCAAAATCAAAATATAATAAATAAAATTGTAAAAACTTTAAAAAAATATAACGCGGATGTACCATTCCACTTCAATATTTTGAAAGTAATTGAAATTATCTTCAAAACAGGGTATATCACAATGAAATCGGTAAAGCATTTCAACTATTTGAAAAATTTTATTTTCTCACTGTTTAATTGGTCATAACTCGTGAAAAATTCTAATTTTTTCCAAAATATTTTTATGGAAACTACTTTTTTGATTTGTTTTAAACATTATGTTAATAAACTACTAAACTAAACTAAATCATTCTGAAGATTTTTCAATTAAATTCTGGTCGATTTTACAAGAAAAAAAATCATAAGAAATAGAAGCCATCATTTCATCACTTTCAAACTCACACAATCACTAAAATAGAGATCTAAGAACACTACTTTAAAGTTTCAAAAATAAAACATTTGTTTCTTTTCGGTAACTACTGAACTGGGATTTTTGGGTGTATCATTACACCACGATTACATTTGAGACCAACCTGTTCTTCGTTCCAATTTTGTACTGTTAATAAGAGTTTTTCAAACTCTCTTGCTATTAAATGGTCATGTCTTCGAAATGTTTTGAGGTACCACTTCACGATATTCATTAATTATCTTTGATATTGTCGAATTATACATAAAATATTTCATTGAATATTTCAGCCAAATTTCATTCACCTTTAAACCAACATTAAAATCAATTATTAGTCTTGGCTTTTAATTCATCTCAATATTTTGCTCTTGTCACACACGAAAACTTGTAAACGTGCAAATGACAGTTGTGTTAAAATAAATAATAAATAAAGCATCGAGAAGGAGATAGAAATCGTCTCTGAAAAAATATATTTTTGAAAGATTTTTTTTTAATTTGTGAGTGTTTGAAATAAATATTTTCTAATTTTATTTTCGAAAGATTTTTTATTCTTTTAAGGAATTATTCATTATAGTTCTAATTCAGTTGAGTTTACGAGGCAGATATACAACCAATAATTAACCAGAGTAGCTGTTGCATTGCACTGGGCATTGATAAGGGGGAGTAGCGTCCCTAGAAACGGTCGTCTGCCCTGCTAGCAACCGAACCAAATAAATGTCACAAACTTCTATTTAAAATACTTTGTTTTCGGTTTAAGAAAACAAATTATCTCGAACCTGAGTAAGAGTTACAACAAAAACTATAAAATGGATTAATGTCATCATTTCGAAAATCAAAAAAAAAAAGAAATAAAATTGTAAAAACTTAAAAAATATACAAGGCGGCTATACCATTTCTCTCCAATATTCTAAAAGTAACTGAAATTGCCTTCAAAGCAAGTACAAGGTTTCCGGCAGTGGTCACTCCGCCTTAGTGTACTTTGTGGGTAACGAAAAATCTGCTCATCTACAGGAGTTGATTATGGGACAAAAGAAGTCCCGGCCTAGAATTAAATCCAAAATCCATTTATGGCGCCTAATCATCAACCTCAACCTCGTCGTATGCAAGGACAACAGCTATCGGCTTTTGACATTACCAACAGAAACAAACAAAAACAAATGATCTCGAACCTGAGTAAGAGTTACAACAAAAACTATAAAATGGATTAATGTAATCATTTCGAAAATCAAAATAAAAGAAATTAAATTGTTAAAACTCAAAAAATATACAGTTGCGGTCAAAAATAATAGCAGCGCACCACAGCTTAGCATACATTTTCATATATTTATTTGTGTGATAATTTTTTTATTACTCCTACTGCACTAAATGCTGTGTAATGAGGTTACAAACACAAAATAGTTGTTTATTTGGTGATATGATTTTAATTGTTTTAGAAATTTCACATTTTTTGGACTATTCGACATTTTGGACCGGTCAAAATAATAGCAGCATTCAAAAAATCTCAAGAAAAAATAATTTTATCTCATTTTTTTCAATTCGATTTTATGTTATAAATAAGATATTATGAAATGTACACTATTTCTTAAATTTTATTGTTTTATTTTTCTTCATAAGTAGGTCGAGGAGAGCATTGTGGAAAACAAAATCGAGTTCATTTAAAAGGTTTGAAATATGAGGGTAAATCATATAATGAAGTTTTTTTCCAGTGTTCCATTAAAATGATCAGATACCATTCGCCGAATAGTAACGCCTAGTACAAAAAAAAAACTTACGCCCTCCACCGAAATAAAAAACAATGCCTATCCATCTTTGAGAGTTTAAAATGTTCGTAGAATACTAAGAAAACATAATCAGTAAGCTAGAAGTCCGAGAAAAGTCCAACTTAAAAATAAAAGACATGTCACAAAAAATTGCGATTCGCAAAAACACACCTGGTGTAGCCAATTAAGAAGTGGGTGCACGTTTTATGGTCAATTGAATCAAAAATTGTTTTATATGGTGGGACAGTCCCTCGACAGTTTGTAAGACGTCCACAGAACACGGAATACATCTCCAGGTATAATACTAAAACTGTCAAGTAGGGAGGATCAAGCATAATGGCTTGGGCTTGTTTTTCATATTATGGAGTTAAGTCAATACATTGGCCCAGAAATACTATGGACTCTGTCCAGTACATCAAAATGCTGCCTAATATTATGCTTACGTATGCAGAATATGGAATGCCACTAAAATGAGTCTTCAATTATCCCGAAAACACCAGCCGACTTGCAAAAAGGTGGTTTGAAGTCAATAATATCGATGTTATGGAATGGTTCGGGCAGACAGCACATCTCAATATAATCAAAAATTTTAAGTGTGATGACTAAAATGAGATCTCACTAGCAATACTGAAAGACAATAACGATATTTGACACGAAATTTTAGAGGCAAGGGCAAGAAATAAAATATGAAAGTTGCAAAATACTAGTTGACTCCAAGAAACGACGTTATGTAGCAATATTAAGCAATAAAGTCAGTACAACTAAGTGTTAAATTCAAGAAAATATCGTTATTTAAGTAATTATTCAAAACAGTTTTCAATTGAAACAAAATTTGTTTAGTTTTTATTAGCGTTTTATTTAGTTTAGTGTATTTAGCGCTATTTTTTGACTGGTCTCATTTTTGACATAACTAGTTCTAATGGCTTAATCTCAAAATTACAAAAACTTATTTTTTATTTATCGCCGTAAAAACTTTTAGGATTTTCGAAGTAAAAATGATATTTTTCTTTGTCGACATTTTTTTATTTCGTCTCTGCTATTATTTTTTGACCGCAGCTGTACAAGGCGGCTATACCTTTTTACTCCTACATTCTAAAAGTAATTGAAATTGCCTTCAAAACAAATATTTCAGGAGTTACAGGCGATTGAATGAACACACCTTTTTGAAAAGATGTTTTTTTTCACTTTTAAATTCGCCATAATTCGTGGAATTTTTTTTTCTAATTTTTTCCAAAAATATGTAAACAATATTTTTTAGAGAAGAATATATACACAGACTTTCAAAACGGTATATACTTCTAAGCCTGATTTGATTGTTATAATTGATACATACGACATGCAACTATGTACATCCGCTTCTGGTCTCTCACTACTTAATAATTTGCAAGTTTTTCCTTGCAAACTAATGCTTCATTCAAAAACATTTCATCTCAACAAATCCAATAAATTTGGAATCGTCCAGAAAAATTACGATATTTCCATTGTCTTCCCCAAACAACCCACGAATTGGAAACTCTGCAGTTTAAATTTTTATCAGAGTTGTGCTTCTTTTATTGTTCTCGCATATACACACATGTCCATTTATCTACTAATAAAAGTTTAAACTTAACTAAAACTAAAAAATATTATCCATGTTAGACAGAAAATCAAAATCGTAAAAAAAGAAACTTAAAAGTCAAGTAATTCACAAATGTGTTTAAAATTAGTTTGGAACATAAAAAACTGCATATCACTTAGTGCTACTTTTCTAGTACTATTTACTATACATATAGTAGATATTCATGAGACCATTAATGATACTAATAATAAGAAAGCTTTAATATCATGCTGCCTTGTTCTTGCTATTTTCTTTGCTTCTATTTCTTTAGGTATATATTTTCATGCCCGACAATTCCATAATAATATCCGCACGGAATGGATTACTGGTCAAGAGAAAGAAGGGCAACTGGCGTATCTGTTCGGGAACATTATCGTATGTATTTAAAATGGCATATTTATTGAAGATTACACGATCGTATATGATCTCGTAGTCAATGCCGCGCATTTGCAGTTCTACTAGCTCCGCGAAGGTAGGATATTCACCAGATTCAAGCATAGCGAACCTATTTTAGAAAAAACAAACTAAACTTAGGATTTTCAATTGGACTACACATTTACAGAAGAAAAAGGGATTTAAAACATTAGTAGCTAAGGATTATGGAACTAGCTCACGTCGGGAAATCTTCACGGGGATGATGAACTCTTCGACCACTATTCTGCAAATATTAAAACGATTCTTAAAAATATATTATTACGAAATTTACTTGTTCTTACCTTTAAGATTTTAGACGGCTGCCAATCTTCATTGTACAGTGCATAATTCCTTTCTACCAAATGTTTATTAATTTGCACAACTTCATCTTTGTGTGTATCACACAATATCATATAGAAGACCAGATTCTAGGCAAATAAACGTAATTGAATCAATCATTCGTTTTTTAGTCTGCAATGTGTTAAATTACCTCTCGGTCGATTTCAGTTATTTTGGCATACAGCATTAGTTCCGACACCGCGGAAAGAAAATACGTGGTGGACTCATGACTCCAGTGCAGACCACGCGGTTTAATGTGCGACAGACAACCCCTTAAAGCTTGAGCGGGCAGCTGTGAGAAACATGTACCCAAATATTTAATTTCACTAATATTTACATCGGCCACGGTGCCATAGTCAATAAAAGAAACCTAAAAACCAGAGTTTAAAATTAAAAGAAGTCATATATATTAATGACAGGCATACCTTGACTGTGGCATTCACAGGGGGTGTTAAAATTTCTCCTCGATGCCACATTCCATTGAAACTGGCTGCACAAATATGACCAGGTTTTAGACATATGACAGGAATGCAGAGTTCATTAGGAGTCATGTTAGTATAAAAACGTCTAAGAAAATTTCGAAAATATTTCAAGGGGTTATTTATTTGACAAATAAGCTTGAATTAAAAATTATGAACGGGGAACACCATATCAAATGCATTTGCGTCCCTTTCAAGGAACATCATGCCTTGATGACCTAACTTGCATTTATCTACTGAAGAATTGTGTTATTATAATATATAAGCGTCTACTCACTCCATTTGATGCATTAATATATCCAACTCATGTTCATCTTTGTGAATGTGAAACCAAAATTTGAAAGGATTATGAATCTACCGGAAAAAGAAAAGTAAAAAATCAGCATTTCAAAATGGAAAGAGAATATATATTTGTAGTAAAACCTCAGCAATGAAAACCCCAATGCGTGATCCGACTACAATGTCTTCTGGGATTTCGTAATGCTCGATTTTACGACCATATGGGACGGTATACTTGGGCAGGTCGACACCGAAAACTTGATGGTTCTGAAAATTGAAAAAATAATAAATCTAGTCGTTTTTTTTGCCGCACAAGAACATACCGCCGCAAATTCCGGTACAGCTTCATCGATATCATTCACAACGCTTTCCGGTATGTCAAATAGCTTTTTGACTTGGTTGACTACGCTTTTATTTTCTTTAGCTACAGTTTGCTTCGCAACTGCCACTTCTGCATTATCGCTTATTTTTATTTCCTCTATGGGATTACATTTCTTCGTTTGCACCGGTCCATTCAGCAAGCGCTCTACATCTTCTGATAGTTTTACTTTAGGTTTGGGCGCATTAACGCCAACCAAAGGACTAGTTGAGACACACGATTGTGTGGTGGACATTTTCAATTCATTTTTAACTTCCGGTGAGAATGAAACGGTCTTTATTGCATGCGAAGGTGGTGTTACATGACACGACGAGGTCATTAGACTTTCCAACTGTTTTATATGCTCCTGATATTTTTTGTTCATGTCCGAAGAACATGCTTTTGCCTCATCATCGGCCACTTTTGATTCATGTTGGCGGTTAAGTTGTTTTCCGCCAACCGTCACTGTTCTTTGGCGGGGCGTTCGATTAGTTGATTCTAAATCATTTCGTATATTTATCTTGATGCCACTTGGCTGCGGAAGGGCATCAAAATCCGAGTTGTGGATACTTGGCGCATTTAATGCACAGACGTTCCTGTTCATCGGCTGTCTGTGTGGGCAGGGTATGTCTCTGACAGTTACCGTTCTCGTCGACACGTTTCTGTTGGTAATGTCAAAAGCCGATAGCTGTTGTCCTGCCATACGGCGAGGTTGAGGTTGATGTTGATGATTAGGTGCCGTAAATCTGTTGTTGTTGCGTCCCCTATCAAAGTGTCGGGGCTGATTCTGTGGCGGTAAATAATATATATTTTTGGGCTTGGATTTAGTTCTAGGCCGGGATTTCTTTTGTCCCATAATCAGCTCTTGTAGATGAGCAGATTTTTCGTTACCCACAAAGTACACTAAGGCAGAGTGACCACTGCCGGAAACCTAAAATTACGAACTACTTTTTAACACAGTTGCCTCTATACTATAATAAATATACTTACAATCACCGTGTCTGATATTTGACGTAAAAAATACTCCAGGTTTCTATAGCCGAGCCGGCGAAATGGAATATCCTCTCCTTCAACATCACGATAATCCCGGTTAAGTTTGTCAATTGTAATTTTGTCTGGGAGTGATAGTACAAGGGATTTAATGATAGCTTTCACTTGGTTTAAATAACCAATTTCCATTTTATATGTGTATTTTTTATTGTAAGTGAATAAAAAATCTTCGAAACACGCGCGAAAACAACCCGTTGTTTTCTTTTTTAAGTATTTTATTCTCCTCTTCTTCTTTTTTCTTGTAAACAACAGCTGTTTTTTCGGACAAAGTTGGCAATGTTGCATTCAATGTGTTATCAACTAGAATGGAAACGGAAACGCAACACTGTTCAACTAAATTAAGAGCGATGCGACAACGCAAAACGCCGAGCGACGTTTCTCGGCGTACAAACAAAAAACACTACATCGGGAATAAAACGCAACGACACTTTTCTTCAATTTTGTATCAGCGTGTGAAATCTAGCTGAAATGGCATATAATAGGCTATAGACTGCATACGAGATCCAGCTGAAATGGCATAAGGTTGATTTTTAAATGTCAGATCCCATACAAATTTGACATTTGAAAATCGACCTTATGTAATTTCAAGCTGAAATCGATTGTATTCGCATGCAGTAAGAGAGTAGCTATAAACTTTCTGGTTAAGCGTTAAAAAATTAAGCTAGTAAGCTCAATCTAACAGGTCTATTGAAGCATTTACGAATTTCCTTTATTTTCCTTCTGCGAATGAGATTGTGAATGTACCAAATATGCGACCAATTATTGTAATTCGTAATACAAGTCCAAGTGGGACAAGTCCCTTGTGTAAACAGGGTCTTTAGTGTACATGGGCCTAAAGGCTCGCTCTCTTGAAATCGTGATAATAGGGGGTTTAGACTAATCAAATATTTTTACAAACTTCTGTTTTCACAAATCCGATTATTCACCACACACATCTGATTTACGTTTATTGCATTTTCATAAATTAAAGGACTGTTGGGCAAATATTTTGAATTTGTGAGTGCATTTCTGTGTTATTGTGCAAAATATTGAATAAAAATCAGAATTGTTCGATAGTTGCTAAATTACTGCAATTGCTTTGTATTTGCAGCTTACATTTACCACCAGAGTTTCAACGTGAGCATACGTACATGCGTGAAGCTGAAACATTACAAATTCGCATTTAAAGAAACTACTGATATGTATGTGCGAATAAAAATGCATGAAAATTGTTGACGAAACAAATAAATGTACGGCTGTTGTTCTTAATATTTCATTCAAATAAACAAAATATTTTCTCACAATAAAAATATTTGTATCACAACAGATTTTCAGAAAAATATTTTGTGTTGACTTTTTGGACTTAGCCTCGATAACCAAAAATTTGACATCGATATTGCTGTTGGCGACAATTTTAAAAAATAATTTTTTATTTTTAGTAAAATTTTAACCTTTTATTTAGGTTTGCAGCTTAGTTATCCAGCAAAACAGCCTTACAATTATTTGTTATTGTGTCGTTTATGAAGAATTGCAACAAGTTTAACTTTATTAAAAAGTTACCACTCAGGAAAATGGTAAAAATGAAAACATAGAGTAGAAATATTTTGGATTGGCATTGTTCTACAAACATTTTTCCACTTTACTATTTTCCAAGAATGTATTTTTTTGCTTTTTATAGAATTTTGTAATATTTCTATCAAATATGCATTCGTGTCAAATATGTGTAAACAAGACTTTCTGAACAGAATTTATTGAAATGTACAGAAATGTCCATGTTTATGTGTAGATTAGTGCAGACAAACCTAATGTAAACAAACAATAAACAGCAAAATTTAAATTTAAATCCACACACCAACATTTAATGACTGTTTTCATAAATAATTAATATATATCGAGCAAACAATTGTCACAACATTACATTTCGTACAGAAGCAATGAAAGCAAAAATAAGAAAGCTGTAATAGAAAATAAATGTCAAAATTTCATTTCGATGTGCTACAAGCTAATGAAAATTTCAAACCGAAATGTTTGCCATGCATTTCATATGGAAGTGAAATTTTCGTGAGTGGTGGGTAACAACCTTATTTATCAAAATAAATTTTCAAAAAAATATTTTGTGTTGACTTTATTGGACTTAGCCTCGATAACCATAATTTTGACTTACACTGGATAATTATCCAGGCTAAGTCCAAAATTTTTAACACAAATTTTTTTTTTCAAAATTTGTTTTCACTCACACATTAATATTGCTTTTGGCGACAATTAAAAAAAAAAATAATTGTATATTTTGATTGAAATTTTAACATTTTACTTAGACTTTTGTTATCGCGTCTTATCCAGTCTTAAAGAAAAACTGTCATAGTGTTGTCCTTTAGGCCACACACAAAATATTTGTGCAAAACACCGCTTTGCTCAAAATTTTGTATTTATGGGGCAACACGAGTGTATAGGCCTGTTCGATTAGACTTACTTACTTAATTTTTGTATGGATTTTACTCGCTTAACAAGAAAGTAGCTTGCTACTCTCTTAGGGTTGCTGCCAGATTTTTCTTGTTGATTCATTTAAGTCCCCTTTTCCACAGGCAAATTTTTATTTGGCAAATTCTGAGTTTGTAGGCGAGAGGGGTGCGAGGAAGAGAAACAAAACTTTGCCTGTTCAGAATTTGCGGTACACGCAAATTCTGCTTTGCTCTGTTCGTTGAAAACAATTTTGTTGACATTTCCTTTTTAACCTATTCGTTTTACTGGCACACAGCCGGCTTTTGTTTACAAACCTGTTGCTTTAATTTGTGCAAGTGAAATTTAATTTTTAATTTTTACAATTTATATAATAAAATAAAATGTCTTTCAAGTGGACCCATGAGGAGGTAGAAAAAGTGATTCTTTTGGTGCAGCAACGTGCCTGCATTTATAATGTTCGGTCTAAACAATATCTGGACAAAGAAAGCCGAAGCATTTAATGCAATTTGAAATGCAATTGTTAAACCAGGCATTCACCGTTCCAGAAATTAAAAAGAAATGGAGCAACCTAAGGATACAGTATATGGCGGAAAAAAGGAAAATGGCCAATTCCAAAAAAAGTGGATCCGGGGCGAGCGATGTTGTTAAACCTACCTGCTTTGACCAGCTAACATTTTTGAACAGCCACACTCAACTGAAGGAAAGTCGTAGCAATATAGAGGTAACTATAGTTTTCTTTAATTAATGAAGCACAAACATGTTAGTGTTTGTTTTATTTTGCTTCCAGGACAATTCACTCAGCGAAAGCTTCCTGGATGATTCGACCGATCAGCCGAGCTCCATTGATTTAGAGGACTTTTCTCAGTCTTCTAACGACAAAAGTTTTGAGGGAGCTCCTAGGAAGAAGAAATCAAAAACATCTCATCCATTCGCCAAAGACCTAGCTGTGCTAAAGCAGTTAGCAGGGAAGCGTTCAAATAATGGCAAAACGTACGCCTGGCTGGGTACAATGGTCACAAACCAAATGGAGGATGTCGATATTGAAGATCGAGTAGCAGCGAGTTTGGAAGTGCAGAGAGTAATGATGAAATACGTACAAAAAGCGCAGCAAAAAAAGGGCGTTATCCATGTCCATTATCATTGTCCATTATTGCACCGATTTTAAATTATGTATACAATTCTTCGAAAAATTCTTTAAAATGTAAACACTTTTGACGTTTCTTTCTTTCTTTTGTATTTTGATTCGCAAATTTGGCAAAGAAAAATTTGCTAGTGGAAAAGCAAGCGAAAATTTCAAAAGAGAAAACAAAAAATTTGCCAAATAACAATTTGCCTGTGGAAAAGGGGACTAAGAGAATAAATTTACAATGTTAAGCATTAGTGTTTTTCGATTCTAGTGACGCCATTGGTTTTTCTTGAATGGATCATGATGAAAAATCTGGCAGCACAACTAAGCATGTGAGGTCGATTTACAAAGGTCAGATCCCATACAAATTTGACATTTGAAAATCGACCTTATGCCATTTCAGCTAGATTTTGCATGCAGTGTGACGAGGATAATAATCGTAAGATGGTAGACTGAACAGGCCTATTATGCACAACGATGTGTCCGTCTTGACGTAGACGCCTAGAGTTCATAAATTTTAAATTCATGACGCTTCGAAGGCTAACATTTGTACAACATAAGTACACATTTTTTAATGGCGTCGTCAAGCGCAAAAGACGCCTCAAGCTATGCGTATCAGCTTGTATTGTATACTTTTTCCTAAAAATCATGCATACTTTGAATTACAATAATTTCATCTCAAGGTCGATTTACAAATGACATTTGAAAATCGACCTTATGTCATTTCAGCTAGATTTTGCATGCAGTGTGACAAGGCTAATAATCGTAAGATGGTAGACTGAACAGGCCTATTGTGCACAACGATGTGTCCGTCTTGACGTGGACGCGTAGAGTTAATGAATTTTATAAAATTTCATGACGCTTCGAAGGCTAACATTTGTACAACATTAGTACACATATTTAATGGCGTCGTCAAGCGCAAAAGACGCTTAAAGCTACGCGTATCAGCTTGTATTGTATACTTTTTTGTCTTGTACACTTTTTTTCTAGAAATCATGCATACTTTGACATTACTTTGAATTACAACAACGTCATCTCAAGGTCGATTTACAAATGTCAGATCCCATGTTATTTAAATTTTTGCATATAGTTTGAAAAGACTATAGCTCAGTATAATCGCCTGACCTTTTTGTTTTGGTTTTACAATTTACTTTCCTTTATTTCAATCTAGTTATTAAATTTTTGCTTTCATTTTCAACATACATGTTCTTTCCCACAACGTTCCCACATCAAATTCACCATACTTATATAGAAAATACAACCCTGTATATAGCAGTTGGCAACACCACCGTGAAGTTGGCTGCCAATGTACATATGTCAATCGATTTTTTGTTTTTTCTTTCTTTTTTGACTTCCTTTTGATTGTGAACCAGCTAAAATGTCTAAGAGAGGTGATTTTTTTTTAAATTTTAATCTATTGAAATCCAAAAAAATTTGCAAATGATTTACTAAATGATTATATAAGATTATGTGAAAATATGTGAAGAATATAATTAAAGTGATATTTTTTTTGGTGTCTTCTCTTTTGTTATTGAACAGGACGTGGTGGAACTGCGGGAGGAAAATTCCGCATCTCCCTAGGTATGCCTGTTGGCGCCGTCATGAACTGTGCTGACAATACAGGTGGGTACAACGACAATTGTGCATATAATTGGTGTGGAAATAATTGAAATTGTGTCCATTCTTGTGTTTTAGGTGCCAAGAACTTGTATGTCATCGCTGTTCACGGTATCCGTGGTCGTTTGAATCGTCTTCCAGCCGCTGGTGTCGGTGATATGTTCGTTGCCACCGTCAAGAAGGGTAAACCAGAATTGAGAAAGAAGGTACGTACATTGGGACAGGCTGTGTGTTCTTCGGATTGCAGTGAACTGCATCTGTTGATTTGTGTTGGTGTGTCCGTATGATGAGTGCAACGTGATTTCTCGTGAAGGTGGTGTATGCATGTTGATGTTTTTGGTTGGCGAAAAAGTGTTTTTTAGGAATTGTGGAGCTTGGATATTTCAAACAAAACAAACAGATCAATAGAATTTTCTGAATCATGGTTCTTCTCAGACTTCGCTTAGGAAGAGGGTCAGGGTCTATGTCGTGTGTGTTTGGAAGAGTTTATGTTTAGCAGGTTCTTATGGAAACTATTGGCTGTTTTTTATAACAAAATGCTAGATTTATGGGAGGGGACAGGTTGTGTTTTCACCAAAGGTATTTATAGTTATTGATAAAAGCCGGTTTAGAACAATTTGTATTGGGTCTAATCAGGTCTTGAATTAATTCAGAAATGTTAGTTATTTTATCATTTACATTATGCATTTCAGTCCACATGGGGACATGGTGACTGAAGGGATTTTTGTTATTCAGTTAATTGATGGGAAAATATGCAGATGTCTGGCCGTATAGATACAATTAAATATAAAAGTCAATTACTTTTTTATAGATATTAACCTTTTTACGGGGAATGTATGACATCAGTTCGCCATTATACTTTCAGAAAAATAACAAATCCGCGGGTCACTATTTTGTTAATTTTTTTTCTGTCTTAACAGATTTTTGGGATTAGAACGAAGTTAATATACAGCATAATATTTTTCCATGAAAAACGAGCATTAAATTAATGGTAAAAAGAAATTATCCAGAAACGGAACACATTAAATCAATGCAGGCCGCCAAACATTCGAAGCATGGATAAATTTATGAGCTACAATGGGAAGCAAAAGCATAACTTGGAATCCGGTTCTTTTTATTTGAAAATGTTTATCATTTAGTAGATCCATCGAAAAATGCCAAATTTATTAAGTTTTCGTCAAAATCTATTGTTCTACAATAATGTTCAGTTTTTGGGTGGTTAATTTATATTTAAGTTAGGTTTAAATCACGGTGAACATATGTTATATCAAACAACATCTTCTAGTCATTTAACTCAATGAGGTTCTGAAATACCCACCCAAAAACTGGACATAAATCTTAAAGTGTAAACAACACTATAGGTTACTTTTTGCTGTCGATGTTAACCTTGCAATCATGTTTCCATTGAACTTCATTCACAATAGAACCGTAAACACATGTTTGCACTTTGTTTGCGTTAATAGACAAACACTTGCACTGAATGTGAAACCATTTAATTGCTATCTGTTAACATTGTGGAAGATATTTACCTGGAATACCAACAATGCTTTTAATTTATTTATAAAGCACGTGCTTATCACCCTATTGTGAATTAATTTTTGGCTTGGCAGCACTTTTCAGATGTGTTTTTTGTCCATCTCTAGTATCGAAATTTTACTTGGACAAGAGATTGGGTGATACAGCGTCAATATTGACCAATCTTTTTTATACTTTCGATTTATTTTTAGAAGTTAAAACTGAAGTTCCTGCTATGATTATGTTAAAATTTTTGCTGTCAAAAACCCACTCAGATTAGGCGTATTTTCGTTACAAGCTATCTATTCTAGGCGATTGTAGTTAGGAATTAACGGAATAAGTGGCCTTTGTGAGAAACATGACATCATTTTTAAAGAAGTAAATATTTAAAATCTGCATAAAATTTGGAATTGGTCTTGTTTTGGTTAGACCGTTTGATAATATTTATACCCCTCTAGGATATTATGGCTGTTTTTCTTTAAGACTGAATAACTAAGCTGCGATAACAAAAATTTAAATAAAATGTTAAAATTTCACTCAAAATAAAAAATTCTTTTTTAAAATTGTCGCCAAAAGCAATGTCAATGTGTGTGTGAAAACAAATTTTGAAAAAATAATTTAGTGTTAAAAATGTTTGACTTAGCCTGGATAATTATCCAGTGTTAATCAAAATGATGGATATCGAGGCTAAGTCCAATATAGTCGAATAGTTTTTTGAAAATTTTTTTTGATACATATATTTATATTGTAGTTGACGACAATGTGAAAAAAATAATTTTTTATTTTGAGCAAAAAATTTAATTTTTTATTAACGTTTTTGTTATCGCATCTTGTTATCCCGGCTTAAAGAAAAAACAGCCCTATTATGTATTTGTGCATTTGTTTGTAACAATCAAAAGGAAAAAAAAATTAGTCCTTTATTGTGCCGATCGGCTCAAAATCACTTTCTGAGTTGATTTAGCAATGCCAGCTTGTCCATTTATTTTAATAATCAAAGTACGAGTTGCAATTATTGCCCGATCCTAAAAAGGACGAATGCTATTTAATTTGAAGTATATCGGTGAACAGGACGTGGTGAACATTAGATTAGCACCCACACAAATTTCGCTCTCAATTTGACTTTTTCCACTCTATAGACCACATATTTTAACAGATCTTTTCAAATTTGGCAAAACTCTATATTTCAACTAGAGTGAACTATGGTATATATCATTCCATGTCTTGATATAGCCCCCATACAAATGTCCTTACCGCTCTAGAAATCGCAAACTAATTGAATTGTAATGGGTTAGGAAGTGGAGGGTACCCCGACTTTAGCCTTTTCTTACTTGGTTACTTTGCCATCTACAGTTAGTTCAGTGTTAGCGATAATCTCCATCGCTGCTTACATCTTATCTCTCGAAGCACACGGTCCATGCAAATCACGAGTGTAGGCAAGGGGCTTGTCACAGATTCAATTTGGAATTGATGTGATACCGTAACAACAATTCCGAACGTTTTTGTTTTAGCTTCTGCAGATTCCGTTCGATTTTTTTTCTGATAAGTAATTATTAATAGATGTATTTTATCATTAACAGATAAGTAGTATTTTCTATACTATATTTTACTTCAAATCATGTTAGGGGGTTAATTAAAATTTGGAAATTGAAAGTGGTTTTATTTCGGAATAAAAATTTATTTTACATTTTCTGTAGAAACAAAATTCGGAATTAATTACACATCCGAACGGATGGCCCAAATTTCCAAAAAAAAAAAATTCTGTTCCAAGATATTAGATTCATTCGAAAGTTATACTTCTTTTCAAAAACAAATTTGATTTTGTTATATTTTCTTGATATCGAATTCAAGTGAACTGTAATATTGTATAAATAATTAAACTGTAGTCCAAACTAGGGTTAATTAATGTTCTAATAATCTACACCTTATAAAAAGCGTTAAGATCCTGCTACATATTTTTCTGAAGCTCCATAACAATCCATTTAAAACCTTCAGAATTATAAGCTAGCATTATCATCTGTCTACCTCATTCCCCGCTGAGTGTGATGTTAAACACAGTAAATCGCTTGTGTCCCAGTGTCCTATGCGAAAACCAGTTCTCTAACCCCCATATGACATTCGCAAACCAGCAAGTAATCTTTGTGAATTGTACATACAAGCCAAGCCACCTTTTCACGTTAAATCTACTGTGACTTATCCTTGCATAAAACCATGTATTGTCGCCGCCTCTATTATTTTTATTTTATAACCAACATTTTTCTTCTTCTTCCTCTTACAGGTAATGCCTGCTGTGGTGATTCGACAGAGAAAACCTTTCAGAAGGAGGGATGGCGTGTTTATATACTTTGAGGACAATGCGGGGGTAATAGTGAATAATAAGGGTGAAATGAAAGGTTCCGCCATCACTGGTCCCGTTGCTAAGGAATGCGCTGATTTGTGGCCCCGTATTGCATCCAATGCCAGTTCGATTGCTTGAATAAAATACGTGTTTTTTTAAATATGAGTAAATAAAATAAGAAGAGACCACAGAAAACTATATCACTCACTACTCGTCTTCTCTCTTGTCTGTTTATTTTTTATTGGAATTTAATTTAAATCAGCTCAAATCTCGTCTTACAAACTAAAATTACAAGTTAGTTAGGACTGGATTTTGGATGATGGAATGTGTAGAGTTTGCTTATTCAAAAGCTTATGTTCACTTCGCCGCTTCCGTGCGCACAGTGGGCTTGGGTCTGGTCACTTCCAAGGATATTTTGCCCGTGGCTCCTTTGAACAAAGCATAGCACACTTCGTAGGTAGAACCTTCCAGGGAGTCGCCATTGAATTTGGTAATAACATCGCCGCGTTGTAGTTTGTTGTCGATGTCGGCATAGCCAGCTGAGGTCTGCAAATATAAGAAGTTTTAGTAGGATTTCATATTGCTGTTTGCATTGTGTATATTACGATTTCAGAAATTGTGCATCCTTTCTCATTGGGAGCCAACGAGAGGCCAAAATCTTTTCCGGGCTTTTTCACAAATTCCACTTTCAATGTTTCCAGTTCCGATGGGTCTGGCCGATAAACCTGTATGGTTAATAACTTCTCGTAGCACATGTGGAAGACCTGATGGACTTTCAGCGTTGTCATTGATGTGCAATCCATTTGTTTGCCTTGCACCTCAATGATGTGGTCAAATATTTTGAGACGGTTGTCGCCAGCTATTGCGCCCTCCGGATAAATGTGGGTAATCACACAGCCCGTCTATAAAAATGATGAAGAAAATAAACAAGCAAATGAAAGTAGATGGGTAAAATAATGGAAAATGTGTTATTTTAGGAGGAAATCATTCACCAAGAGAGAGATTCTATTATATTCAAAGAATATAAATTAATTGTACGTGTTGTGGAATTAATACATCTGATGTTATGTTCAAATGATAGCGCATCAAATATATTTCGACCTGTGCAAAAAAATTTCGTTTTGGTCGCGTTCAGTCTATGAAAGGAATTCGATCTGAAAAATATACACACCGAATTTCATGATTCTGGGCAGTTATCGGTCCATAAGTCAGTCACTGAACAGTTTTATATTAGAAGAAAGATATTCGTCGTTACCTCTTTGTGGAGGAGGCACAGTTACTAACCTTAACATAGTTATTTTTGCCACCGACCACAATGACGCCCAGCGGCTTTTTCTCCACTTTCATCTCAATGACAATCTTCTGATTTGGTGTGATTGCTACTGTGGCCGGGTCAATCTTTTCCGGCTCCTTGGGTTTTTCTTCTTCCTTTTTGGCTTCTTTTTCGTCTTTTTTCTCTTCGGGTTTCAAGGTCATAACAACTAAATTAACTATGCCCTCGGCTCGCTTCAGCAGCGATACTGCCTGAAGAAAGACAAAAGAAAATCATCATCATCATTGAGATGTAATCATTGTATCCTTCACTCACTTCATCGTAATTTGATTCCAGAGTTACATCTTTGTTGACGGCCAATAGCATGTCACCTACTTTAATGCCAGCCTAAATTAAAAAAAATATATACAAAAGCGAGTAATTTTCCACATTGCATCCCGTTTTAGTTTCAAGGAAGACTTACCTCTTCAGCGTTGGAGCCTTCACGCAAATCGGATACGAATATACCATTGCCCACCTCAACATGTTTGCCGTAGATGATCATTATGCCGATGAAGCCCTCCTTTTTCACAGCTACCGTTCGGGCTTTTGAAAACTGTTCAAATAAGAATTTCGTCTGCGGAAAGAAAAGCCAGATCATTATCATTATTTCTGTCCCTCATTCGCCGCAATTATTTAAACTTACGTCGTCAATTTTCGGGGGAAACCGTTTCACGGGCTTAACACTCATGCCATCGTCGCTGGGTTTTCGTCGTGACGTAATCAAAACGATTCTTTCACAACCGATATTTTTGAAGACTACCGAGGCATTTAAATGGCAACGATTCTTGAGGACCATACCATTCACTTCCACAATCTCATCGCCTGGCTTCATGTCCAGCGTAGCCACCAGACCGCTGGGATCTACGCCGGCCACGAAGCAAGCCATCTTCTGGCGATCTACGTGACCGGCCAACGCCAAGCCTAGGGCTACATTTGGCGGTCTGATTAGTTCCAGTCGGCGAATATCCTTCATCATGTTATAGCGTTTGTTGATTTTAGCTGAGGAAGGAGACACAAAAGTTCAAGACTATCTGGTTGGGAAGCTGGTTGTTGTTTACCCACCCATTGTGTAGCCAAATTCATCTTCCGTTTCTTTGTCGCGATCCTTTTCCATTTTGTTCAGTTTGCAATTACCGGCAGAAGCTCGATCAATCTAACCACAAACGAAAACGAAAACAGAACATAATGTTTTATCCTTGACCTATGCTTGAATGCCTACCTCTATGCCCGCTTCTGTTCGTATGCGGCCGGTCATGTCGCGCTCATCTTCTTCGTCGTCATCATTGGCATTGGCGCTGGATTTCTTTACCGACGTGGTATAGCTGGTATTCTTCAGCATGGCATTGACATTCGGTGGCTTGGGAGCGGGTCCTTGTTTGATAGAAGCTAAGCATACAACTCATTTAAAATCACAATTTTAAGCGATGGCAATTGTCCATACCCACCTTGATTGAATTTATTTTTATTGAAGGCATATCCATTTTCGACAGGTTGCGCAGCCGCATTCTTGTTCACATCCGGTTTGTCTTGTTTTTCCGGTCTTTCCTGTTTGTCCTGTTCGAATGTTTGAATTTCCAAATTGATAACAATGCCGGCATCCTTGATTAGTAAGATCACTTCCTGTTCGGTAGCATTTCGCACATCGTTGCCATTGATCGAGAGTATGCGATCACCCACCTGCAGGAGAAGACGGTTAAATATAAAAAGTCACCAGTATTCTGGTTGGTAGGTTCACACACTGGATACCTTTAATTTTCCACATAACTGAGCGGGACTATCGGGCACTATGCCCTTGATAAAAATGCCATTCGTTTTGGTATTGGGTGAATCCTTGATCTGTAATTAGACGAATAACAACGCAATGCTAGTTCATCGTGTACATTAGGATGGGCCACTAAAACAAAATTACAGCGGTTCACCCTCTAGAAATGAAGTTTGGATTGTTTAATTATGATCTGCAAAATATTTCGTCACTGGGTCAAGCCGTCTGTGAGCTAAACGCTCCTGAAAACACCTCTTTCTTACTTGTAAGCTTCAGTCGGCTAAACCGACTTATATATACCCTCACTCTCTGAGAACATATATGTGGTAGTTATAATGAATTAAATTTTACATAGGGTAGGATAATTTGTGTGGAAGGTAGCTAGGAGGTTCGTGTCACATGGACCCAGCTTCCACATTTATAAAACAATTGTAAAGACATGATCAAATATCAAGTCATAGTGGATTCCATGCACCAGTATAAAAGTTGTATTATTATAGGATTTAATACCACCTAGGATAGATACAATTGTGTTGGATGTACAAGAAGGGGCGTGGCTAAAGCGTAAATATTTTTTAGGATTAAAGTGATTTTAAAAACATTTTTAAATATAAAGTTGCGAATGATTTTGACTACCCGTATGGATGTTTTATTGTAACCAAAGTTTAGGCCACTTTGTGTGGGAGGTACCAGAAGGGGTGTGGCAATTTCGCCCATATTCCATGCGAATGTAATTACTAAAAAAGCGTTGCTAAATATAAAATTTCACAGTATTTCGATCATAAGTATAGCAGTTATAATAGCTTTAATTTTACGTTGTTTTGCGTGATTTGTGTGGGAGGTACTGGAAGGGCCGTGTCAAACCCCGTCATATTTAGTACGCTTAAAGTGACTGTAAAAACATTATTAAATACCAAAATATAGCTGATTGCGATTATCCGTGTGGAAGTTATATGGGTTTTAATATTTCATTGGAATATGGGCTATTTGTGTGGGAGGTACCAGAAGGGGCGTGGCAATTTCGCCCATCTTCGAACTTAAACTAAGTTTGGGAAAAATATTACGATGTGCAAAGTTTTAATCGATTCCTTAACTCTTTTCGAGAGTTATTGTGCCAACCAGACGGATGAACATTAGAGCGTACCAGGTTACAAGTAAAAAAAAAAAAGTTCGCCGTACACCTTCGAATGAAGTATTATTGAAAGGTAGTTTCAAAAAATTTTTTTTTATTTTTTTATGCCGAACGTAGGGGTCGCGCTTTTACATTTTTCTATATAACTTCTGCATTTATAAACGGATTTTAAAGTGAGATACATCGATGTTTTTGTCTCGACGAGGCCGATTTTTTTGTCTTTGAAGTCATTGAGCTCAAGCATGATTCATGATTTTATGCGAGCTTTAATTTTCTGATATTAGAGTGGTACATTAGGGTAGTAGCAACTGATATATGATGGGTAAGTACCAGAAGGGGGTGCTTGAGCTCAATGACTTCAAAGACAAAAAAATTGGCCTCGCCGAGACAAAAACATCGATGTATCTCACTTTAAAATCCGTTTATAAATGCAGAAGTTATATAGAAAAACGCTTTAAAATCCGTTTATAAATGCAGAAGTTATATAGAAAAATGTAAAAGCGCGACCCCTACGTTCGGCATAAAAAAATAAAAAAATTTTTTTTGAAACTACCTTTCAATAATACTTCATATTCGAAGGTGTACGGCGAACTTTTTTTTTTGAGGTGCGCCCTAATGAACATGGCTCAAACACTTTAAAAAGTCGTGAAACGGATTTGGTTCAAACACACTTAGGGTCTTAAGTCACTCCTTCAATGTGTTACACTTTTTTCTGTCCCAAATGATATATACCCTCCTACTCTGTAGAGTGAGGGTATACAAAAATCATGGTTTTCCCGTGAAATTTTTTTATGTTTGTTTTTTGTCCAAATTTTTTATCTGAATTAATAAAAATAAATTAAATAAAAAATTGTATTCTTGTCTTAGAATAACTCTTTGGCCGTATTATTTGACGTTTATATAGACTTTTTGTGATTTTTCAAGGTGACAGCTAAAAACTCATATTTCTTGGAATTATTTTGTAATTATTTTGTTATAAAAAATAAATATGTAGGATTCCTTCTACCTTTCGAATGATGCCTAAATGATGAATATCGGACGAAAAATGACGTTACTGACTCCATGTTTGTAAAATAATTTAATACAGAGCCAACATTTTCAAACTCTTTTTACAAAAATGAGCGCTGCGGCATCAATTTTCATCCGATGTTCATCATTTAGGCATCATTCGAAAGGATTGACTGCACCTATTTATTTTTTTATAAAATACTATTACCTAATACGAAAAATGTTTCAGTTGCCACTATGAAAAAAAAACACAAAAAATTAATATAAAGGTCCAAAAATTCGACCAAAAAGTAACTCTAAGACAAAAATCAAAATTTATATTTAAAGTGCTTTCAAGCTTCCCTTAATTCAAAAAATTGGCCAAAATGTAGCATGAAAAAACTACTATAAAGGTCCAATAATTCGACCAAAAAGTAACTCTAAGACAAAAATCAAAATTTATATTTAATTCAAAAAATAAATGGACAAAAATGCAGCATGAAAACAATTACATGGGAAAACCATAATTTTTAGGGGTATTTTCATGAGCGTTTAGCTTGATCTAGGAACGAAATATTTGTTGCAAATCATCATTAAACAATCCAAAAATTTTTTTTGTGGGGTGACTGGAAATGGTTTTTCCATTTGTATGGACCGCGACCCAGCCTAGTACATTAGACTGATATGAATTTGAATTCTAAAATGGCTAGTGCGGTATGGTTGGACAAGAACAATAAAAACCAAATCAATTTTGATATTTTGAATGCTTATAAAGGGTGATTTTATAAAAGCTATAGGAAAGTTTTTCAAAAAAAAAACACATAAAATTCAGAAAAATGCATGAAATATTTTTTGGATCGATAGTACGGTCCATATAATTTAATGTTTGAAGATTATTTCATGTAAATGTTGACCTTGTCTGCGCCTCAAATGGTCCATCCGCTTAGTCCAATTTTGGCATTTCCACGTTTCTGAGTAACAGAGGCCCAATTGCTGCGAACGGCGACGAATCGATAATTGATGGTCATCATTAACACTGGCCGATATAGCTGCGATATTTTCTTCAGTTCGCACTCTACGTAAGCGTGTAGGTGGTTTAATGTCCAACAATGTAAATTTGGTGCGAAATTTAGTCACAATAGGCCGAATAGCCGCTTCAGTGGGTCGATTAAACTGACCATAAAATGGAAGCGCGCGATGAACTTTCTTAACAGAGCACGCATTTTGATAATAAAATTCAATAATTTGCAAGCGTTGTTCGTTTGTAAGACGATTCATGGTTAAATTGTAGACCAAACTGAAGATGTTTGACAGTGAAACAAAACACGAAACGTGCGTCAGCTGTTTAAACCAGTGTTGCCAAAAAGATAATAGCTAAAATATCACCCTTTACATAAATAAAGTTGTCAAATCCATGTTCAAACATTTTCAGATATTTTCGTATTCTGATTGATCAATTGGAGCCGGTTTTATTGTTGTCCAGTCATTTTTTATTTTAATTTGTAGTGAATTAATGAAATTATTTCGCCATAGCCGTTTTGAATACCACTCCCGATGCAATGAATTATGAATGTACTTACCTCACCCCTTACTATACTTATGCCGAAGGATTTCTTTCCGGTTTTATCTAAGGCAACAGTGTGCACGTGGCCTTTGGGGAAGAAATTTAAAAATAAAAATATTTGAAAGGATAACATATTTATTTCAAATAATTAGTATTGTGTATTCAATTAAGAAGTTACAACATTCTTAGTACTAAGCTCATGAGTGCACAAAAAGAAAAACAAATAAATGTGAAAGGAAAATTCCCAAAATAAATAAAAAGTATACGAATATTATAGGGAAAGCATCATATCATTCCACTAAAGTAGTTGTTGATGAGAGATGGTGAGAGAACATTTGAAATGAAGGGGCATATCAAAGATTCCCTTCGGAATTGATTTGATTCTGTAGTAAAATTCCGAACGTTTTTGTTTTAGCTTCTACAGTTTCCGTTCGATTTTGAAAACACTTTCGATGAACATATTAATAGAAAATTTGCTGTTCAATAAGTACAAAATAGATTTGTATAATTTTATTAATTACTAGTATTTTGTAACCGGCGTTGCAGGGTTTGATTTTTCTTTATTTCCCTACTTCATATGCTTTGGAAAATAAAAATAGTAATTTTTGATAGTTTTAAAATATTTTTTGTGTGGGAGGTGCCACCCCCTTTGTCCTATCATGACCTAGTATATCCAGGAACCATCCTATGTCCAGAAGTTAGCTACAGTAAGATTTTCAGACGAATCGGTCCACCGGTTTGGCGTCCTATACGCAACATACAGATACATATTTTTTTATATATATATAGATGTAGTATTTTCTATAAAGCAAGTTTTGGGGTTTTGATTGACTTGACAATTCCACCTTGGAGATCGAAAGTGGTCCAATCCGGAATTCGTTTCAGAAGCAAGATTCGGATTACATTTTATTTAAAAACGCAATTTCTCAACAGAAAGCCACGTATGGTGTGTGCGATTTTTTTACAGATATACTGGCGTATAAGTAATTTTTCAAAATAGCTCATACGCCATATAAGCTGCACAAAATGTTACCGAGTCGTAGTGGAATTCGTTCCGCAGTGCACGCAGGGACAGGGTAGAGGAGAGTTACAATGTTTCTGCATCTAAATGTTGTTTCGCCTTTATACACTCTGTCGAAACATCCCAGTCAGTCCAAGAGTTAATTTTTCACTCAAAATAAAAAATATTTTTTCACATTGTCGCCCAACCATTGGAGTAGGAGGGGGTGGCAGCCCCACGGATAATAAGGCTGTTTTTCTTTAAGATTGGATACTTAACCTGCGATAACAAAATTCTAAACAAAATGTTAAAATTTCACTCAAAATAAAAAACAAGTTAAAACGGCGTTAAGTTCGGCCGGGCTGAACTTTATATACCATCCACCACACATTAAAAAAAATAATTTTATAAATAAATATAATATTTTTATTATTTCGCTTATAAGGCAAGGCTACCAATACGAAATAATAATTTTTCAAGTCAATTCAAAAAATAAATATTCTTATATTTATATTTTCAAAAAAGCTTATATATTAATATTAAAAAAATAAATATTGGTAGATAGTAGGTCTACAGTTGGTTGTATTTCCATTCTATTTTAATTCCAAAAGTACAAATTTTGAAAATCCATAGTGCAAAATAACCTAACTTCATGATTCAACCAATTTTTTCCGTTAAAGTAAAAAAATTAAGAATTTGGAGAAATCTTTTTATTTTGTGTGTTTATGCAGTCAGAGGAATGTAAACACCGAATTTCATGGTACCATTTTTATCCCCCTTTTCCTATTTTACCCCCTTAAGAGTATGACTTTCTAAAATCTCTTTATTTTGCGTGTCTACGCAATTAGAGGGAGATACACACTAAATTTCAACATTCCAGCTGTTGCCGTTTAGTTGGTACTATTTTTATCCCTCTGTACCCATTGTACTCTTGAAGGTACGAGTTTGGAAAAAAACATTTATTTTTCGTGTCTACACAGTCGGATGAATTTATACTTCGAATTTCATGACTCTAACTGCGGTCATTTGGTTGGTACAGTTTGTATCCCCTTTTTCCATTTTAACCCCAAAAAGTACGAATTTGGAAAAATTCATTTTATTTTACGTGTCTACGCAATCAGAGGAATGCATACACCGAATTACATTATTCTAGGTGCAGCCGTTTGGTTGGTACCATTTTTATTCCTCTATTCCCATTTTACCGAATTTGGAAAAAAAATACTTTTATATTATGTATCTACTTTATTAGAGGAATGTTCACACCGAAATTCGTGTTTCTAACTGTTGCCGTTTGATCCCGTTTATCTCATTTTGCCCCATTTCACTGCAGGTTAATATGTATATTCAACTAACCATACTGTTTTGTACATATGGGCATCTCCCAAAAAAGGTCTACCAAAAAAATGAAATCAGAAATCACACTAATAGCTTTTAACTTTATTTTTTCCTTATTTCGACAATTTTTTATTATGAAATTTGAAGTTCACTTGTTCGCTTTTATTTTTATTAAAAGTTGAAGTATTATAACGAAAATTACTATTTTTTTACTACGAGTGGACATTTTTGTCCCGTCCGTTTTGTCGCGTCCGTATTTCTGCTGTACCTAATTAAAAAAAATAAGAGATAATTCTCATATTTCATAAATCTACGAACAAAATATATCCTCTGACTTTCATTTACATGTATATAAGGAAAAACAAAGTTCTCAAAAAATCGCTGATCTTTGTATATTTCTATAAGACCTTCAAAAGTACTTCTGTTTTTTGTCGCGTCCGTTTTGATGTAAATTTGTTTATAATTTTGTACTAATTTGTACTAAAACCTGACAATATATTTTTAAAATGTAGTACTCTTTAAGCGCTTTAGAACACTAAAAAGGCTGATCGACATTTTCCGTTTCTTTCTTGTTTTTGGCGTACTTTAAGGCGTGCGAATGTCGCGTCCGGGCCACTGGGAGATGCCCATATGCTTAAAGTTTTTTCTTTTTTGCTGAAAACAGCAAACAGATGTTTGCTATTTCAGCAGACACAAATCAGCTGGCTCCTTTTCACCAGAAAATCTTCTCTTTCAGCAGACTTTCTGCTTTATTTTACTGACAAATTCATTTGAGTGGAGATATGCATTTCTCAATATTCTGAATATTCAATTCACGATTTGTGGTATTAGTCGGTAGGTAGTTTTTATACCCTCCAACTCCAGGATGGGGGTATACTAACTTTGCCATTCCGTTTGTAACACCTTGAAATATCGACCTGAGACCCTATAAAGTATATATATTCTTGGTCGTCATAAAATTCTAAGACGATCTAGCCATGCCTGTCCGTCCGTCCGCCCGTCTGTTGAAAGCACGCTATACATAATATAAAAGTATTTTACCCAAAATTCGTACTTTCAAGGGATACAATGGGAACAGAGGGATAAAAATGGTACCAACTAAACGGCTGCAGCTAGAATGATAAAATTCGTTATGTACATCCCTCTGATTGCGTAGACACGTAAATTAAAGAGATTTTAGAAAGTCGTACTCTTAAGGGGGTAAACTGGGGAAAAAGGGGATAAAAATGGTACCAACTAAACGGCTGCAGCTAGAATGATGAAATTCGGGGCGTAGATTCCTCTAATTTCGTAGACAAGTAAAATAATGATATTTTAGAAAGTCGTACTCTTAGGGGTAAAATGGGATAAAATCGGTACGAACCAAATGGACGTAGCTGTAATCATACATTCCTCTGACTGTATAGACACGCAAAATAAAAATATTTTTCCAAATTTGTATTTTTTACTTTTAGGGCAAAATGGACTGAATCACGATGGATTTTCCAATTCTGTATTTTTGAATTAAATAAATACTGTAGCACCCACTATCTACCAATATTTATGTTATTTTTTGAAGATTTCTGTTTTATAAAGGTCCGCCATCTAACGTTTTTTTTTTAACTATTCAACCGTTGGACTATTATTTGTGGGGAGCCGAGGCAGCCATTTGAATGAAATTATTTTCCATTATTAACCGGAAGGATTGTACTTTCAAATAAAAAAAGAAATTTGAGAAAATATTCAGTAGTTTTTTTATAGCATTTTCAAAAAAAGTTATTTGGCGGACCCTTTATTTACGTCTCTGCTAAAATAACAAACAGTTGTCTGCTGTTTTTTGGAACAAAATTATACTCATAACTCGAAAAGAAAAATATATAATGAATGAAAAATACGTTATCTTGAAACTTTGAGCATATGTATAGAACAGTATGACATATAAATATAAAGAAACGAAGAAGAAATCTTGTTTTTAAAATTGTTATGTTAATTTTTTTAATTAAAAATTTCTATTCTTCCCCTTAACCATCATTGTCATAGCATTCAAATAACTTTTAAAAGAGTTAAAGTTCCTAAAAAATTCTAAAATTTGTTTACAAAATACAAGTTGTATATAATATTAACGATTATAATAATATTTATAGTCATATTGTTACGAGCTAATATAAATTGAAGTTCCGTCAGTCCGAATGGCTTTTAACTCCACAACGCTCATTCTGTATCTTATTTTTATATTTTAATTAACAGCAGTAATTTTTAGCAGACTGCAAATTCTTCAGCTGTTTGAAGCTTGATGCAAAACTGCAGATAAACTGTTTCTATGGCAGAAGACCTGCTTTAATAGCAGAAAAAGTGCCAGCTGATAGGTAGCAAACAATCTCTGCTGTTAATAACAGACATTTTTTTCTTACTGTAGTATAAACGTATTGGTAGCCTTGCCTTAGAAGCGTGATTTGTAATAATAACAATATTATATTTATTTTTAGAATTATTTTTTCAATATTTTTATTTGTTTGGGTTTGGCTAAATTAAAAGTTTAAAATTTACTGTAGTACCACTGCACTTCTACGAAAATCGACAGCCTCTGTGGAATGCAATCCATGGTGGCCGGTATATAAGGTTCGGCCCGGCCGAACTTAACGCCGTTTTTACTTGTTTTGATTATATTTCTCAGCATTCAGTAATACAGATGCTAACTCTGTGAAAGCTTACATTAATGTGTATTTATGCGTCTGAAAATGGAAGTGTTAGTACATAAAGAAATCACAGTGATTTGTCGAATTTTCCAGGATTTTAATGAATTTTAATTCGGATATTCCTCCAGCTATTGAAAGAAAATAATCGGATTTATTAAAGGTAACCAAGGATTTTGTTTTTAATTATTTTTAATGCACTTCTTTGTAATAGCATTCTATTGGCACAATACACATCTAATTTCCTAGAAATTCAAATAGGCGTATTTGACAAGAGCGCCGCACAAAACTAGAATATCAACATTAAAATTGAATAATGTTAATCAATGGGTGCGGTCAATGGGCAATTTACAATATTTTTCTACAAAAACTTTATAACTCCCTTAAAATGATATTGGTATTGGTCGCAATGATCTCTTCTCACTAATCGAGTGTAACACTGCACTATGGTCCCAAATCCATATTTTTTGGCAGAAATTCAAAAAATTTAAATTGAAAATTGTTAAATGTGTATATATTTTCTTAATGGCAACACTACAAGCTATCAAGAAAATGTATTAAAGAAAACGAGGTGGCAACGCCGCAAGCATGAGAGACATCTAAAGTTTGCCGTTAAAACAAGTGGTTTTAATTCGGGCCTAAAGCTGTTATACAAAATACTTAAAATTAAGGCGTAAAAAGAAAATAATGAAGTGACTGTATTGAAAATTATTGAAATTGAAGGCCGGCGTAAGTAGGTGAAAAATTATATTTAACATTGTGTGGTTACTGTAGTCTTGTCAGTTTTCCTAAGTGTTGTAATTTTGTGATTTGTAGTGAGCATAACATATAAATGTCGTGGACCAAAAGTTATATGTACGACTCAACTTGACTCAAAGTGTAAAGGTGAAAGTGTTCGTCTGAGTGTATAGTTTATGGTGGAATTAATATCTCGCCAGCATTTTTCGGCAAACTCCTGCAATTGCCACTTTATTTTAGCACAATTTTCGATTGCCATAGTACAGATATTTGATCATATCTCTGAATCAGATTTGTGTATGAGACCCATCAATACCTCATTTTAAAGGTATTGTAAGTACCTTTAAAATGGTATATAAAGTTATTCACTTTTCTATACACATGTATACATCTTATATTATTTCCTGAAATAATTATTTAAATTGCAGTGTCAAGTAGAATATTTGTATGCCATATTTATGCTTTTGTAATAATGTTCAGAAAACATTTTTCAAACGTCATAGCGAAATAAGTTTCATTCTTTTAAGCTTTCATAAAATGTTGTTTTTGGTCACCCTGTACTAATACAGGGTGATAATTATGTTTGTTATATATTGAGTTTATATGGGAGGTAATAGAGGCGTGGTCCGATCGGCCCAATTTTATTTTTTATTTTTTTAAGTATGATATGTCTAGCAAATGTGCAAAATTACAAGATTATATCTTTATTTTTCGACTTTATGCCATAAAAATGGATTTGGGACCAGTGTGCACTGTTAACTGCACTTCATTTTATAAAAATAATTCAAGCCAAAAATTTGGTCATTTTAACTAATAATTATTAGTTTTATTATTATTTTTTTTGTTCTTATTATAAAGTTTTTAATATACCACAATTTTCAATAACTCATACAAGAGAACTATTTTTTTTCCTAAAATTTACAAATTTTCTAAAATTTACAAAAAGTTCTTCTGGATTTTTTCAAAAATTTAATAGTTTTTTTTTTGTTTTTTTTTTTTATTTTAATATTGCGTTTATCATATATGCTTTGAACAATTCTGAATCACTTAGAAATTTGCTGCTCGGCGATTTGTTCGTTCTTGGATAAATCGTGGCAACTTAAGAAAAATACACATTTTTAATTTATTGATATGATTTTTTAATCTGAGCCTCTTTTGGGGATTTCGAAAATGAAGGCTGTTTGCTGTTGTTTTAAAGTAACGTTTAAACTTCTGCTTTTGCATTTTTGTTTGTTGAAGTTTAATTTGAATTAATATCTTGTACAGTTTTGATTATTTGTGATTTTTCCAAATTAAAATCATATTCTTATAATTTCCGTTAACACTGTAACTACACACTTTCTAAATTTCCGCATATTTCTAGAGTTGTTAATTTTCCAGTTCTTGTTTGTTTCTCAAACAAATTACAATGACGATTGCATAAGACCTTTAATTAGTGTTTTTTTAACGTTTAGATGTGAATTTGAAACTCACCACTGGACGTAGAATTAAGTTGCACCATTTTTGTTTGTTTGTTATTATTTCAAATCAGATGCCACCACTCACACGCATTAAGCCCGTTTAATTTTAATTAATTATTTTTTTTTTTGCTTATTAAATGATTTTCCTAGATTTTATTGGAAAATCCCATCGAAAGTATGGCTAAAACCACGTTCCGACCGTTTCCGAGGAAGTTCTATAGCAAACTAATTTGCAATTAGACATTGGCCACATAGACTAAGTGACTTAGTGGGCATTTTCTATTCGCCTGCCTACGAAGAATGAAGAATCCGGCAGAACAAGTATCGATTGTTGTTATAATCTCTTGGAATGGGACAACAGCGTGGCTGTGTGCCGCCAAACGGCCAACAGCCAAGAGTGGCTGGCCAAAGAGTGTGGACAGAGGCAAAGGTTATTTAAGTTATTCGGTAATCGAATCTAATGAATTTTACCCCGCCAACGCTATAATCGATTGTCGGCTGTCACGTAAAAGCCCCCAAATCGTACGAATATTGCAAAGTTTGTTTAAGATGGTGCGTTTGCGTTTGTTTGTTCTGTCCTTTTTTCGTGCGAAATGTTTAAAGACAGTGCACGGACGGACGGACGGACGAACGTACGGGCGGCCTAGTGTCTTTGCATTAAGGTCAAATTCTGGCCATTTAGCCAATGTCTGCGGGGGCACTACACGCACGCAAGTCAATAGACCCTCGGCTGGGGAAGCCTCACAAGTTTCTGCTTTGTTGGTTGTGCTTTACTTTATGACCGCAACGAAATGGAAATGAAAGCAAAGCGAATATACCTGTTAGGGATGTCAATCGGGATCGGGGTTTTGGCAAAATCCCAGCATTCTGGATTGACAAAATCAAATTGCATAGTCGTTGGTATTTCGAGATTCTGTAATTATTAAAAAATCTTAACTGTGCCCTAAAACTTATTTAGGATAAATATAAAACTTTATTTACAACTAGACGGCAGGATATGTCAAGAATAAAACGCTCTGAGAGCCTCAAAATGATAACAACGATTTACGGTCCTAGTATGTTATTTTAGAATGTTTTCAATGATTATATGAATGATAGTGGCCTAAGTAAAAAATTGAAAAAACAAGTAAAAACGTCGTTCGACCCGGTCCAACTTTATATATCCTCCACCGTGGCTTGCATTCCACAAAGGCTGTCGATTTTTGTAGAAGTGCAGTAATATTACAGGAAAATATATTCTTTTTAATATAGCCAAATTAAAATAAATACAAATATTGAAAAAAAGCATTTTAAAAATAAATATAATATTTTTATTATTTCAAATCCCGCTTATAAGACAACGCCACCAATACGTTTACATATCGAAATAATACTTCCCCTACAAACATTTGGACGATATAAAGGGTGTTTTTTATTGGGGTATAGAACCATTTTGTCAGCTGTCAAGTGATTAATATTTAGTTTGGTTTGCCATTTCATCATGAACAGGTTGACAAAAGAACAACGCTTGCAAATCGTGCAAATTTATTTCGAAAGTAATGGTTCAGTTCGCGAAGTTCACCGCAAGCTCCGTCCATTTTATGGTCGACATAATCGTCCATCAGAGCAATTAATTCGGTTAACCATGGATCGTTTTCGCACTACGTTTACTCTATGTGATAATACACATCCGCAGCGACGTCGAACAGTGCGCACCGAAGAAACAATTGCCCTACGCCAACAAACCAGAAACGTTAGGGGACTTGGAAGCCAACATTCGTGGCGTTATTGCCAACATACGGCCCCATATGCTGGAAAAAGTGGTTGAAAATTGGACCTGTAGAATTGGCTATATTCGAGCCAGCCGCGGCGGCCACATGTCCGAAATCATATTTAAACATTAATGGCATAAAATTATCCTTCCAATAAAGCCAAATTGATGGACATTAAAACGATTTTCTTGTGTTTTATTTCAATTCGAAGTTCTATACCTCAATAAAAAACACCCTTTATCACCAAGAAGATATTGCGACAATATCTTCCATTTATCATTTTGAAGAATTTCATCCAAATATTTTTTTGCTTATCACCCTTGTATCATTTTGAAGAAATATTGGCGATATTGATTTTGTTGTCATTGTTCGTTTGAATGTTTCGGAAATAATAAAAGAAAATTTCTCTTTCATTAGAAATCCGTTTCGTGTTGCAAAATGAACTAGCACGCTATAGTAAAAGAGAAGCTGTAAGTTGAAGTTCTACATGAAATCAGTACCAAGTGATGAAAAGCCAACTGGTAAGTTGATTATTGATAAACATCTTTCGGGTATCACATTTATCAGACATTTACTTTTTTGCGTTTCACAGAGGCAACCTTTTCAAAACGAATGGGAGGAGTGGCATACAGTTTTGATAAGACACGCTCTCAAAAAGATTTGAACTGACCGCTTGGTCAACAAATTTACTTGGATGGGAATCAAGGAGAAGCCATCGACTCAAAATTATAACATTTATGCATTTAAAGGTATGTAATCGAAATTTTGAATAATATAGCTTGTATTATATGCATTTTATTTGTGTTATTTCCAAGTATATGATTTGGTTCTTTGGTGCAAAAACGCCCAATTGATTAACCAGAAACATATTTAACATGCGAAAGACCGAAATAATAAAGAACATTTTCTGTGATGTCCATAAATTTAATTCCTAACTATTAGTTGTTTTGTGTTTACTTATCGTTTATAATTTTTGTAATTATTAATTTTGAATTAAATAAATATTCTTATATTTATATTTTCAAAAAGCTTTAATACCTTAAATATTGGTTGATAGTGGGTGCTACAGTTGGTTGTATTTCCATTCTATATTAATTCCAAAAGTACAAATTTTGAAAATCCATTATCTCACGTACATAGTGCAAAATAACCTAACTTCATGGTTTAACAAATTTTTGCAGTAAAAGTAAAAAGTACGAATTTGGAAAAATGTTTTTATTTTGAGTGTCCTGCAGTCAGATGAATGTATACACCGGGTTCCATGATTCTAGCTGCGGTCATTTGGTTGGTACCATTTTTATCCCCTTTTCCTATTTTACCCCCTTAAGAGTATGACTTTCTAAAATCTCTTTATTTTGCGTGTCTACGCAATTAGAGGGAGGTACACACCGAATTTCATCATTCTAGCTGTATTCGTTTAGCTGGTACTATTTTTATCCCTCTGTACCCATCGTATGCCTTGAAAGTACGAATTTGAAAAAAAACCTTCTATTTTTTGTGTCTACGCAGTCAGAGGAATGTATACTCCGAATTTCATGACTCTAGCTGCGGTTATTTGATTGGTACTATTTTTATTCCCTTTTTCCATTTTAACCCCAAAAAGTACGAATATCGAAAAATCCCTATATTTTACGTGTCTTTGCAATCAGAGGAACGTATACACCGAATTTCATCATTCGAGCTGTAGTCGTTTAGTTGGTACTATTTTTATCCCTCTGTACCCATCGTATGCCTTGAAAGTACGAATTTGGAAAAAAAACTTTTATTTTTTGTGACTACGCAGTCAGAGGAATGTGTACTCCGAATTTCATGACTCTAGCTCTAGATAAAAGTAGTACCAACCAAATGCTGGTACTATTTTTAACCCCTTTTTCCATTTTAACCCCGAAAAGTACGAATTTCGAAAAATACGTTTATTTTACGTGTCTACGCAATCAGAGGAATGTATACAACGAATTTCATTATTCTAGATGCAGCCGTTTGGTTGGTACCATTTTTATCCCTCTATTCCCCTTAAGAGTACGAATTTGGAAAAAATATATTTTTTTATTATATATCTACTCAATTAGAGGAATTTCGTGTTTCTTAAGGTGACCACCCATCTCGCTTTTCGCGGGACTATCCCGCTTAAATTTGCCATCCCGCATTATCCCGCTTTTTTACAAAAAGTCACGCTTTTTCGATTTACATTATTTTTTGTAAGTTATCGATTAAAATTTGTCATTTGTAAAAGCTGTCCACAATTTCTAAATTATTTAAAATTTGCCCTTATTCTAAATTTTGGCACTAGTTTTAAGGGAACATTTAAGATTATTAATAGTAATTTAATGTATACTATGGTAAAATAATATAATGTCGTTTGTTTGTCAGGTTCACTAGCACCTGTAGAGCGCTTTTTCTACTATAGGGTCCGCCAAATAACTTTTTTTTTTGAAAATGCTATAAAAAAACTACTGAATATTTTCTCAAATTTCTTTTTTTATTTGAAAGTACAATCCTTCCGGTTAATAATGTAAAATAATTTCATTCAAATGGCTGCCTCGGGCACCCCACAAATAATAGTCCAACGGTTGAATAGTTGAAAAAAAAAAAACGTTAGATGGCGGACCCCATACCAATGTCCCCTATGATTTACTTTTTCCGCTCTAGAAACCACATATTTCAACAAATAACTTTTTTTTGAAAATGCTATAAAAAAACTACTGAATATTTTCTCAAATTTATTTTTTTTATTTGAAAGTACAATCCTTCCGGTTAATAATGAAAAACAACATTATTAAATACAAATTTTGAGATTGAGCAGATTTCTTTACATTTTAAAGTAAATTTTTAGTAAAAGGGCTGAATTTCACAATATTGCCGATTTAAGGCTGTCAAATTTGTGTAGAAGTCAACCTACATGCCGACCTATGATTACTGTTTTATATAAATTGTGAAATATTGGTAAAATTAAAATAATATTAAAAAACACTCCCGAAGCAATCTTCAAAAAATGTGCTTAAATACCCAAAATATTGTTTATTTATTTAGTTATTTTCAGTCCAATATTCTTCTGTTTGCAATAAGTTTTTCCTACTTGATACCTCGCCACCAGTTATAACTAAAGGGTGATTTTTTAAGAGCTTGATAACTTTTTTTAAAAAAAAAACGCATAAAATTTGCAAAATCTCATCGGTTCTTTATTTGAAACGTTAGATTGGTCCATGACATTTACTTTTTGAAGATAATTTCATTTAAATGTTGACCGCGGCTGCGTCTTAGGTGGTCCATTCGGAAAGTCCAATTTTGGGCAACTTTTTCGAGCATTTCGGCCGGAATAGCCCGAATTTCTTCGGAAATGTTGTCTTCCAAAGCTGGAATAGTTGCTGGCTTATTTCTGTAGACTTTAGACTTGACGTAGCCCCACAAAAAATAGTCTAAAGGCGTCAAATCGCATGATCTTGGTGGCCAACTTACCGGTCCATTTCTTGAGATGAATTGTTCTCCGAAGTTTTCCCTCAAAATGGCCATAGAATCGCGAGCTGTGTGGCATGTAGCGCCATCTTGTTGAAACCACATGTCAACCAAGTTCAGTTCTTCCATTTTTGGCAACAAAAAGTTTGTTAGCATCGAACGATAGCGATCGCCATTCACCGTAACGTTGCGTCCAACAGCATCTTTGAAAAAATACGGTCCAATGATTCCACCAGCGTACAAACCACACCAAACAGTGCATTTTTCGGGATGCATGGGCAGTTCTTGAGCGGCTTCTGGTTGCTCTTCACTCCAAATGCGGCAATTTTGTTTATTTACGTAGCCATTCAACCAGAAATGAGCCTCATCGCTGAACAAAATTTGTCGATAAAAAAGCGGTTTTTCTGTCAACTTTTCTAGGGCCCATTCACTGAAAATTCGACGTTGTGGCAGATCGTTTGGCTTCAGTTCTTGCACGAGCTGTATTTTATACGGTTTTACACCAAGATCTTTGCGTAAAATCTTCCATGTGGTCGAATAACACAAACCCAATTGCTGCGAACGGCGACGAATCGACATTTCACGGTCTTCAGCAACACTCTCAGAAACAGACGCAATATTCTCTTCTGTACGCACTGTACGCATTCGTGTGGTTGGTTTAATGTCCAATAAAGTAAACTGAGTGCGAAACTTGGTCACAATCGCATTAATTGTTTGCTCACTTGGTCGATTATGTAGACCATAAATCGGACGTAAAGCGCGAAACACATTTCGAACCGAACACTGATTTTGGTAATAAAATTCAATGATTTGCAAGCGTTGCTCGTTAGTAAGTCTATTCATGATGAAATGTCAAAGCATACTGAGCATCTTTCTCTTTGACACCATGTCTGAAATCCCACGTGATCTGTCAAATACTAATGCATGAAAATCCTAACCTCAAAAAAATCACTCTTTATTAGCCAGTTAGTCTTAAATATTCTAAAGACAGCAATTATAATAATTATATAGCTTAGTTTTTTATGTTTATGTTTTTTGGTTAGATTTCCACGATCCCACTTTTTTATACAAAATCCCGCTTTTTGTCCAAAAAGAGATGGTCACGTTAGTGTTTCTAGCTGTTGTCGTTCAGTATGTACCATTTTTATACCTGCTTGCCCCATTTCTCCCCCATGCGAATAAGAAGCACTTTAGTGCGCTTTTTTGTTATAAGGGTACAAGCAGACATATTGAAAAAATATGCTTAAATACTGTAATACTGTATTTTTAGTCCCAGTTTCAACCCCAACCGATCTACGACTACAAGATGCATTTATGGAAAATTTGAACGTCCTAGCTCCTTTCGTTTAGATGCTAGCGTGCTCTCAACAGACGGACGAACGGACTTGGCTAGATCATCTTAGAATGTTATGACGATAAAGAATATATATACTTAGAGTCTCAGGTCGACATTTCAAGGCGTTACAAACGGAATGACATACATAGTTAGTAAACCCCATCCTGGAGTTGGAGAGTATAACAAATAGTGTAATCAACTAGGTTACAGGCTTGCAAATACGCAAAGGTGCTCAAAACGGGCCTCTCTGAATTAGTGAGTTGACCCTTTTTGCACTGTTTGGTGCCGGCACCAAATTTAAAGCCAGTCATCTTATTCTGAGCTAGTGCTCAGTTATACTGCAGGGAGAATTCTGCGATTGACAGCTCTAACACCTGCATAATGAATCGAATGAAAGTAAAAATAAAATTGGTTAAATGTGTCTGACGGCAGATGTTGTTTAGCTTTCGAAATATTTCCACAATTTGCACATACATACATATCACTCTGTGGTGATACATTTGTATTTGAACATTAGACTGACTATAAAATATTCCGATTGCAGTAATAATAAGTAGTAGTCACAGCGGTGCCTTAAGGCAAGTAATAAATCGTGATGAATTGAATCCTCTTGAAAAAGCAGCAGCACTGCAGTCAGATATGTACCCAAAATCCATTTTTTCCCGATTCCGCCCGTCAAACACCATGAAAAAAAAAATTAAAAATTCCAAAATCTGGTAATAGTGGATAATGTCGGGATAACAAACTGCGATAACAAAAGCTTTAATAAAGAGTGAATGTTTTACTCAATTTATTATTTAAATATTGAAAAAAGGTCAAAATTGGCCTCGAGCTTGAAAAATTTATTTTAAAAAATATTTTCTCACATTGTCTTCAACAATATAAATATTTGTATCGAAACCAATTTCAAAAGAAGATTTGGTGTTGACTTTTTTGAGCTTAGCCATGATAACCATAAATTTTACTTATGCTGGATAAATATCGCGGTTAACTCAAACATTTTTCACACAAAATTATTTTTTCAAAATTTGTTTTCATACACACATTGATATCATCACTGTTGGCGACAATTAAAAAAATATTTTGAGTGAAATTAGTTATCCATATTTAAAGGAAAACAGCTTTATTATAAGCCATCGGACAATTTTTATATTTTTTTAGATACACTTAAAGAAGAAAGCCTGTTTGTTAACAGCAGCGATTGTCTGCTGCCTATCAGCTGGCAATTTTCTGCTATTACAGCAGTTTTTCTCCCGTAACAGCATTTTTTCTGCAATCTTGCATCAGCATTCACACTGCTAAAGTGTTTGTAGTCTGCTGATAATTAAATTATAAAAATAGATAAAAATAAGTGTTTATAATTTAAAAGCCTTTCAGACTGACGGCGATATGCGTATCATTAAAAAGACAATCACAATATCTTTCAGTGGTAATAAATTTCCTTATAATAATATTTAGAAGAAAACGTTTTTATGCACTCCACGGGAGTGCATTTGTTTGTAACACCCAAAAGGAGGCGAGATAGACCCATTTTTAATTATACCGATCGATTTAGAATCACTTTTTGAATCAATTTAGCAATGTCTGTCTGTCTGCCTGTCCATCTATTCTTGTAATCACGATACAGGTCGCAATTATAGCCAGAACCAAACGAAACTTTGCACAGTGAAGTTTTTCGGGACAAGGACGAACGCTATTTAATTTGAAGAAAATCGGTTCAGATTTAGATATAACCCCATACGAATTTCACTCCCGATTTGACTCTTTTCACTCTAGATACCACATATTACGACAGATTTTCTTAAAAATTGGCAAAACATCTTATATTTAAACTAGGACCACCTGTGGTGAAAATAGTTCAGATCGGTTCAGATTTGTATATAGCTCCCATACAAATTTCGCTCCCGATTTGACTTTTCCCGCTCCAGAAACCACATATTGTATCAGATTGTCTTCAGATTTGGCAAAACATCTTATAGTTAAACTAGGAACAGTTATGGTGAAAATAGGTCACATCGGTTCAGATTTATATATAGCTCCCACACAAATTTCGCTCCCGATTTGAATTTTTCTGCTCTAGAAACCAAATATTGTATCAGTTTGTCTTTAAATTAGGCGAAATATCTTATATTTGTACCAGAAGCAGCCATGGTGCAAATGGGTTAGATCGGTGCAGATTTATATATAGCTCCCACACAAATTTCACTCCCGATTTCACTTTTTTCACTCTATAAACCACATATTTTAACAGATCTTCTTGAAATCTTGCAAAATATCTTATATTGTGCAACTAGAAACAGCCATGATGAAAATGGGTCAGATCGGTTCAGATTTTTATATAGCTCCCATACAAATTTCGCTCCCGTATTGACTTTTGCCGGCCCAGAAACCACATATTTTCACCGAATTTCTTCAAAATGATTGTGAAAGTTAGTCACTTCATTCCATGTCTGGATATAGCCCCGATACAAATATTCTACTCGATTTGACAAATTGGACCAGGTCATATTAGTCCAGAGTTACAAGCCGACCCAGAATTATCGGCGGCGGCGGCGTTACTCAAAATGGGTCGGCGGCGGCGGCTTTCGCCTGATTTGCCGGCTGGTTCTGTTATTCGATCACCCCTATTTATTTGACAGTTTTGGGAAAATAGAACGAAAATTTGTTGGCAAGTTATTAAATATTCATTAATATTAGCAAATGTTCCCATAATTTCATATTATTATCCCATACAACTATTTTTTGGGAGTGGACTTCATTCGCAAAACTTAAAATGTGGTTGAATTTAATAAATATATTTGCTGAGGCATATTTGACCAGACACCTTGAATATCATAATCCTTCCAAAGAAGGGTAAATCTCTACCTACTTTGACACACTAAAGAAGTACAATAGAGTTGCTGTTGTTTATTGTTTTTTATAGGAACACATGGCCAAATGCGACTTTCAAATCAAAATACAATCATTCAACTTTCTATAGACGCCATCATATAGTAGGATACCAAATTCAAATAAATATCCACATATTTCACAGTAGTAGGTTGTCTAAGTCGACAGTTATATATTATTTTGTAATTTTAAGTGTGGTTGAAGTCGATGTGAGCCGTTGAAATCTGCGGCGGCGCGGATCGTGCAGAAACATGCGGCGGCGGCTTAAAATCGGTCGGCTTGTATCTCTGTATTAGTCTGTGATTAGGAAACATACAAAAATTTTTCCCGTTTTCACTTTTTTACCGAATTGAATTGTATTCGGATAGAGAGTGGAGTGTATTATATAGTCGGCCCCGCCCGACTTTAGCCTTCCCTTACTTGTTTTCTTTATTGCTGAAAATAGCAAACAGCTGCTTGTTATCTCTTTCTCAGCAGAAAATCTGCTCTTACAGCAGACTTTTTGCTTTCTTTTACTGACAAATTTCTTCGAGTGTATTATTCCACTTTTAGAGTTTCTACGACCAATTGACATTTTTGTTAGCGATGTTTTATAATTTCCTGGTGCTATTTTGCAGAATATTTCGATACATTCTGTGATTGGCACAAAAATTGAAGATCTTCGACTTTATCCTCCAGTTATTAATTATGAAGGAAATATTGGAAAGGTAATCTTAAATCGAATGGATTGATTACATTCAGAACCTTTTTGACTCCACGATTCAGTCTAATGTTCGTATTTGCATGTGTGCCAGGGTACATATAAAAATAGTATACATTGGTTGTCGTATGTAAACATTTTCATAAGATTTACACAATTTTCCGCTTTCCACTTGCTTTCGTCAAGTTTTGTTTTGCTGCAAATAGTTCATACAGATACGTCATAATAATGTACGTACGTAAATGTATTATATAGTATGTTCACACATACACATACACCGTTTGCATACATACGTTTGCATATACTGAACATACTATACGGTATGTAATTCCACCTTGTGCCGTGTACTTAAGTCTGCACATAATAAACTCACGAACGACCACATTTTACATCATTTCCTTGTTTATTTCGAGCATTTTTTCTTTCACTTTTTGCCTTTCTTTCTTGTTATTGTCACCGTCACCATCATTGCCTTCTGTTGCTTTCTTAGTCGATCGTATGCACTCTACTCTACTAATTCTCTAATTCCATTCATTCTCGTAAACTACAAGTACAGAGGGTATATATGTATAATAACATTCATACATACATATACATATGTACACAAATGCATCTATATTTAGTCAGTCGTCGTCTATAACTGTCACAACAATCCATCTTTAAATAGCGATTTTAATTTTAAAATCAGTTGTAAGTTATTCAACAAATTTTAAAGCATACTTTTAGGATTGTCACAGAAATGCAATGAAAGTTTAGCCATATCCGCCCATCTGGTACTGGTATCTAAAGGGTGATTTTTTAAGAGTTTGATAACTTTTTTTAAAAAAAAAAACGCATAAAATTTGCAAAATCTCATCGGTTCTTTATTTGAAACGTTAGATTGGTCCATGACATTTACTTTTTGAAGATAATTTCATTTAAATGTTGACCGCGGCTGCGTCTTAGGTGGTCCATCCGCTTAGTCCAATTTTGGCATTTCCACGTTTTTGAGTAACAGAGACCCAATTGGTGCGAACGGCGACGAATCGAAAATTGGTGGTCATCATTAACACTGGCCGATACAGCTGCGATATTTTCTTCAGTTCGTAAGCGTGTTGGTGGTTTAATGTCCAACAATGTAAATTTGGTGCGAAATTTAGTCACAATAGCCCGAATAGCCGCTTCAGTGGGTCGATTAAACTGACCATAAAATGGAAGCGCGCAATGAACTTTCTTAACAGAGCACGCATTTTGATAATAAAATTCAATAATTTGCAAGCGTTGTTCGTTTGTAAGACGATTCACGATGAAATGTCAAAGCATACTGAGCATCTTTCTCTTTGACACCATGTCTGAAATCCCACGTGATCTGTCAAATACTAATGCATGAAAATCCTAACCTCAAAAAAATCACTCTTTATAAATTGAAATGAAATAATTCTTCTCACAAACCAATGAGGTGAAGTAAGCCAAGAGTAAATAATCTAGAGACATTAAATCGCTATATTTCGGTGGCCAACTGATTGGTGCATTTGGAGAAATAACCAAAGTTCCATTCAATAAGTCGATTGTTTGAAATGCTGTAAATGCCGAATTTGTGACTGTTTAATCGTTATCGGGAATTTGGAACCTCTGATAAAGACCCGGTATTTATACAATGATCCCACGATTTACGTCTGATTTGTTGCGTAAAAATGGCGACGTAAATCGTATTTGAAAATTTTCATACTTTAACAAAGTTCAGTTTATTAACAAATAATATGAAAAACGAAAGGGCAATTCAACTGTATATTGAAAATTAAATAGCGGGTGATTTTTTAGCTATTATCTTTTTGGCAACACTGGTTTAAACAGCTGACGCACGTTTCGTGTTTTGTTTCACTGTCAAACATCTTCAGTTTGGTCTATAATTTAACCATGAATCGTCTTACAAACGAACAACGCTTGCAAATTATTGAATTTTATTATCAAAATGCGTGCTCTGTTAAGAAAGTTCAGAAAGAAAGAAATTGTGTTCAGCGACGAAGCTCATTTTTGGCTCAATGGGTACGTAAATAGGCAGAATTGTCGATTTTGGAGTGAATATCAGCCAGAAGCATTGCAAGAGCTACCAATACATCCAGAAAAAGTCACAGTTTGGTGCGGTTTATGGGCTCGTGGCATCATTGGACCGTACTTCTGTGAATGGTGAGCGCTACCGTGAGATGATATCCAACTTGTTTGCCCAAAATGCAAGAGCTTGACCTGCCTGACATGTGGTTTCAACAAGACGGTGCCACATGCAACACAGCACGCGCAACAATGCACTTATTGAGAGGCGAGTTTGGTGAACATTTTATTTAACGTTCGGGACCGGTCAATTGGACGCCTAGATCGTGCGATTTAACGCCTTTAGACTATTTTTTGTGGAGCTATGTTAAAGCTCATTTCTATACATACAAGTCCGCAACAATTGACACATTGCAAGACAACATTGAAGCATTTATTCGTGAGATACCGGCCGAAATGTTGGAAAGAGTATGCCAAAATTGGACTAAGCGGATGGACCATTTGAGGCGCAGTCAAGGTCAACATTTGCATGAAATAATCTTCAAACATTAAATTATATGGACCGTACTATCGATTCAAATAAAGATTTCATGCATTTTTCTGACTTTTTTTTTTTGAAAAACTTTCCTATGGCTTTTAAAAAATCACCCTTTATAAAAACTATGTTTAGGTACACATTAAGCAGTAAAATAATAAATCAATAGAAGATATCATCAGAATTATTGTATGAACAGATTTCAGAAATCAACATTTCGAGCATCAACACGATGAAACATGTTTGTAAAATAAGTCAATTCGCTGCTGAGTTTAGGAGAAACAATACTTATAATCACGTAATTCGAAATGACGTAAATAGAGGTGAAGCAAATCGAGGGATTACTATAAATAAAACACAGTGTGTTTTCAAAATTCTGAATATAATTTCTGTCATTATTATAATTATTTATATTAAAACTTTTATTATTTATTTCCATTTTTTAAAACTCTACTTTTTAAATATATAAAATCCAAATATGATTATCGGTTCGGTTTCGCATTCGGTTAATCATTAATTTGATAAAATACATTTATCGAAGGAATTGGTCTATCAATAATATTTAGTTTGCAATACGCTGCGTCTTCGCTGGTTGGCAGACAATTTCCAATTTTAATGATATTAAGGTGTAAGGAAACACCAGAAGCAAAAGTCTAAAAGGGTCATATTTCACGATCAATTTCCATTAGGGAAAACTTGAGATCATTCAATTTTGGCCAAAAGAAATTGATTACACCATTAAAAATGTTGTCGAAAGGCAACATTTTTTCTCAATCCTATTCCTGAACCACTGTTTCTTTTTGAAGGGGAAATTCGCAACATTTGTAGCAATCATAATTACCTTTAATTGGACATAAAAACAGATGTGATTGGTCCTATATTTAAAAAAGAATACAAATATTAGAGATAACCAACATTTTAAAAAGAAATTATCCATATTTTTTAAATATCGCCAAAATACATCTGAAAATGTTATACATAGGCCTATGCCATGTGTTATCATCGATTGGTGTTACGCTCCATTATCTCCGTGATAGTAATACCATCAATGTTTCGCAGACATGCGGATCGACGATTCTGGAATTCGAAACACATAAAACACATTTCTTATTAAAATTCCAATACATTTTTGGCCCGATTTATGTTTAAAAGGGCTCACTGGAAAGGCACTAATCGCTAATTCAGATTTTTGGAATTTTCTAACCCAATTGACAGGTTGTGGCTATTTTCGGGACAAATTTTGCACAAAATTCAAATGACGTTATGCTAGGATATTCAAGGATAGAAAATATTATTAAATTTTCAACTATATCGCCAAAATTTTGACGTCAAAAAATTCGTATGAACGAGGGGAACAAAAAAATTGTATCCACATGAAAAGGGGTCTGGTACAAAAAGTGTGTTATTGAGAAAATTTAATTTGATTATACCCACACTCTACAGAGTAGGAGGGTATATATCATTTGGGACAGAAAAAAAGTGTAACGCATTGAAGGAGTGACTTAAGACCCTAAGTATGTTTGGACCAAATCCGTTTCACGACTTGTTAAGGTGTTTGAGCCATGTCCGTCCGTCCGTCTGTCTGGCTGGTGTACACTATAACTCTCGAAAGGAGTTAAGGAATCGATTTAAACTTTGCACATCATAAAATTTTTCCCAAACTTAGTTTAAGTTCGAAGATGGCCGAAATTGCCACGACCCTTCTGGTACCTCCCACACAAATAGCCAAAGGTTAACTTAAAACCCATATAACTTCCACACGGATAATCGGAATCAGCTATAATTTGGTATTTGATAATGTTTTTATAATCACTTTGAGTGTACTAAATATGGTGGGGTTTTCCACGCCCCTTCCCGAACCTCCCACACAAATCACGCAAAACTACGTAAAATTAAAGCTGTTATAACTTCTATGCTGATGATCGGAATAATGTAAAATTTGATATTTTGCAATGCTTTTTTAGTGGTTACATTCGCATGGAATATGGGCGAAATTGCCACACCCCTTCTGGTACCTCCCACACAAAGTGGCATAAACTTTGGTTGCAATAAAACCGACATAACATCCATACGGGTAGTCAAAATCATTTGAAACTTGATATTTAAAAATATTTTTAAAATCACTTTAAACATAAAAAATATTTACGCTTTAGCCACGCCCCTTTTTGTACCTCCCACACAATTGTATCTATCCTAGGTAATATCATAAATCATTCATAACTTCTATACTGGTGCATGAAATCCACTACGACTTGATATTTGATCATGTTTTTACAATTGTTTTATAAATTATCCTGCCCTACATAAAATTGTATTCCTTATAACTTCCGTATATATGTTCTCTGAGAGTGAGGGTATATATAAGTCGGTTTAGTCGACTGAAGCTTACTTACTTGTTTTTTTTTCTGATTTAAATCTTTTTTACGAATGATGAATTATTTTTTCTGACTTCTCTTTGCCCACAAATTGTAAAGAAGACGTGCAATGTTAAAGAGTTTGAGAACTGAAGACCTGAATTGAAGAGCAAAAAGAACATGAAATAATGAACTGCTACCCGCAAAATTTGGGTTCAAATGACAGAAGTTATTATCTTATGTGGAGATAATTTTTGTATTTCAGTTATATCTCTTATATTAGATACTCGATGTGTTTAGCGATCGATCAATTTCGAGACTATTCGTAATTAAAAATCATCACAAAAATAATTCAAAACTTGAAGTGCTCTCAGACATTGAATTGTTCCTTTTCGGCACAAATATTTTAATTAAAACTAAAAACTAATAACTCTCCTTCGATAAAATACTGCATTATTTTGTCTGTACTTGCAACTTTTATATTTTCCAATCTCAAATTCAATTAATTTGCAAACACCACTTCACACAGAGTGTCATGACATTAAACCCAAAACAAAAACAACAACAACAAGGACGACTGCAGAAAAAGATCACAAGAATTTTTATTAAAAATGTTGCTGTAAATTATATAAACTTTATTTAATGTTGGCATTCCATAGGATACACTCCAACATAGCTGCATATACTAGATACATACATATGTATTTGTATGCACATACACATCAAATAAATATTTAGACATGCCGACGTAAACACACGCGCACACATTCGTAAATATGTACATGGATATAGATATATGTACAAACAGTGTTGTTTTGTGTAGAGTAGTGTGTGTACATTGCTTCATATCCGTTGCCCGATACAATTGTGTCATTTTGAGCAAATCCAAATACGCAAAATACACAAAACGAAAATGTTATTTTCTTTATTTGCCCAACAGAGGGGCCATGGAGGAGGTGGTTGTTGGCTGTTATGATGGAATTCTGGTTGGATGCTGTTCAACTATACTCTAGTAGCAGTAGTAATTCTCCAATCCACTCCACTCAAATCCATATCAGCAGATTATTAGCAATTTTAATACAAACACAAATAAATAGTCGTAGTATAAACTACACTTCAATATTTATTTTCAAGGAGTGCGAGAGCGAGTGAGAGTAGAACCTTTGTCATGGGTATGCGTGTGTGTGTGCGCGCCTCCCAAACTTCAGCCGAGTCGTACATTCACACACACCCCCACGGGGTGGGTGTGTGTTTATAGATGTACAAGTCAGAAAAACATACACATTGATTGTGTTCTCTTACAGCGCAGCAAACACACACACCACGCACACTATGTTCAGGGTTGCCATTCAATGGTAACAATGTAACGGGAATATTTTGGGGTAAATCAAATTTTTAATATTGTGAAAATCACTCACTATTTTGTAACCTTCTAAAAACTAATATTAATTAATATTTTTTTATTTTATTACAATTATTATTTTATACAACAGTTGAATTCAATTTAAACTTACAATATATTATCACAGATTAAATAATTAATATTTAAACATTGCTACACTGAAAGAATTATCTTCATAATATTTGTGATTTTGTCTTAACATCAGTGAAAATTGTCATTAAAAAAACGCCAAAGAAACATTTCAAAAAAGGTATGAAACATGTTTCATAAACCACCAATCAATGAAAAGAGTCATAGAATTTATGAAACATTTCGTAAAAACTATGAAATGCAGTTCTTCATTCAAAGAGATTTTGTCATAAAAATTCATTATTTTCAAAATATTATGATTTATGAAAATTTTCATAGATTTATGAAGAAACTTCATTAATTTTATGAAAGAGTTTCATAAATAAAGGGTGATTTTTAAAAGCTATAGGAAAGTTTTTCAACAAAAAAACACATAAAATTCAGAAAAATTCATGAAATCTTTATTTGAATCGATAGTACGGTCCATATAATTTAATTTTTGTAGATTATTTCATGCTAATGTTGACCTTGACTGCGCCTCAAATGGTCCATCCGCTTAGTCCAATTTTGGCATTTCTACGTTTTTGAGTAACAGAGGCCCTATTGCTGTGAACAGCGACGAATCGATAATTGATGGTCATCATTAACACTGGCCGATACAGCTGCGATATTTTCTTCAGTTCGCACTCTACGTAAGCATGTTGGTGGTTTAATGTCCAAAAATGTAAATTTAGTGCGAAATTTAGTCACAATAGCCGCTTCAGTGGGTCGATTAAACTGACCATAAAATGGAAGCGCGCGATGAACTTTCTTAACAGAGCACGCATTTTGATAATAAAATTCAATAATTTGCAAGCGTTGTTCGTTTGTAAGACGATTCATGGTTAAATTATAGACCAAAATGAAGATGTTTGACAGTGAAAGAGAACACGAAACGTGCGTCAGCTGTTTAAACCAGTGTTGCCAAAAAGATAATAGCAAAAAAATCACCCTTTAGTAATAATTTATACTGAAGTTTCCAAAATAAACAAAAAAGCAAAAAAGTTCTGACTCGTTTACTATACTGAAAGAATTTTCCTTCATTATATTTATGAAGCTATTTCATAAAATGTTTTTCAAAAATTTACTGAATTTTTTCTTAATATTTATGAAAATAACATGAAATTCATATTTCATAAAACAAAATTGTTAAATTAGTGAATCTTAGTATCATAAGATCAAATAAAGATTTCATAGTATTGAAGAAAAAATTCTTAAATATTATGAAATATGTCATAACTAGACAGCGTATTTTTATGCAAAATCGTATTTTGAAGGGATGGTTATAATTGAATACCATCTTCACACAAATTATTTTACTTATAAAACAATTTAATAAACCGATAGCAATATGCATATTTTATACAATTGGGTATTAAAAATGGAATTTGCATAAAAATCCGCTGTCTAGTCATAACCAATAAAATATATGTTTTATGAAATGTCTTCATAAATATAATGAAGGATTTCATAGTTTCTATGAAATGTTTCATAATTTACAACTACATTTTTAGTGTTTTGACTTTATTCGTTGAATGCTAGCAATTCTCATTTGAACTCTGTTCACTCTGACATAAGTATGAGCCCTGATTTAGGTGAATGACATATTCATTGCTAAGACTCTCCCAATGGTGATGTGTGTTGATTGATTATTAAACTAGTCAGAACTTTTTTGCTTTTTGTTAGTATTGGAATCTTCTGTATTAATTAATACTATTTATGAAATTCTTTCATAAAATTAATGATGTTTCTTCATAAAATCTATGAACATTTTCATAAATCATATTATGAAAAATAATGATTTTTTATAAAAAAAATTCTTCGAATGAAGAACTGCAATTCATAGTTTCTAAGAAATGTTTCATAAATTCTATGACTCTTTTCATTGATTTGTGCTTTATGAAACATGTTTCATACATTTCATGAAATGTTTCTTTGGCGACTTTTTAATGAAAATGTTCACTGAGGTTAAGACAAAACCATAAATATTATGAAGATAATTATTTCAGTGTGGAGCATATCTGGTACATTTTAAGGGCACCGTCCGTCATTAAAAATTCGCCAAAGAAACACTTCATAAAATGTATGAAGCGTGTTACACAAAGCACAAATCGTCATAGAAACCATAAATATTATGAAGATAATTCTGCAGTGTGTGTGCGATGATTTCCAAGAGGTAGAATGTGGTATGGATGCATAAGCTTCCCTTCTATCAGCATTTTTCATAGTCCCAAATTAAAGTCGTTTCCGACACTCAGCTGGAGCGATCGTTGGGCTAGACATCTTTTTTCTTCATCACTCGAATCAGAATTTGAATCAGAAATAAAAAATATTTTTCCGCAAAAATACAACACAATTATCGATAAACAGTTGTCGTCGACCCAATAGTCTTACAGAATACCAAATTAGCATTGAATTAATGCTGACGTTGATATAAAGTGACGTTGACACAAAATCGACGACTACAATTAGGGTTTGGGGTCCGGGAATTCCCGAATCGAATCGAAATTGAAAAATTTTCCCGGGAATTTCCGGAAAAATTTGGAGGAGAAAATTTTCAATTTCCCGGGAATACGAGAAATATTAAAAAAAAATAATTTATTTATTATGTTGATCAATAATTTAATGTTACTATATAAATTGGAATTTTTAGATTTATTTCAAATTCATATATGTATTACTTACATTACTGACAATAATGACAAATACTCAACAAAATTTGTTTATATTATATTATTACAAACAAAACTATTTAAATTCGCTAAATAGCCATTTTATGCGAAACCCAGCTAGGGTTTCAGGATCTTTATTGTGAAATAAAAATATCATGCCGACAATACATAATGTAAATTTCTTGTTTTCCTAGATGAATCGAGGTGAATATCTTCTTCAAGAACAATTTACTTTACATATGTAGTCAGAAAGAAAATAGGAATAAAATAAAAATTGTTGCCTGGAAACTTTCAAGAGAAATCTAATAGGAATATAAATATATGCTACGGTGTATTTAAATGGTGCTTTGTAAGAATTAATGACGGGACTATTTCAATATTTTTATTTTTTATGAATTTATTAAATTAATATTAATTTTTTATGCTTCTATTGTTTTTACAGTTTAGAGTATTCCCCCTGTTTCTATAAAATATTTTTGTCTCCAGACGAATCTAAATTAAATTCTAAATTCTCCGTCATATGAGTTATTTGTTTCCTTAATCGTTTTCAAGTTTGAATCTAGTGTAGGTGTCAGTCACTTCTAACTGCGATATAAATGTCTAATTCTGACGATTAGTCTACAACTTTTCAAGTTTATATTGAGAAAATGTAATTTATAATTGGAATATGTTCACGATGAGAAATGTAAATTCATAACAGGAAATGTAAATTCATAATAGGAGCAAGATAATTCATAATCAGCACTGTAAATTCGTAATGTGAAATGTAAATTCTTATTGAGAAATATAAATTCATAATAAGAACATACAAATTGATAATGAGATATATAAATAACAAATGAGAAAATCCAAATTGATAATGAGAAAATATAAACTCTTATTCAGGAATATATATTCATAAAATATAAATTCATAATCAGCAACTCTAAAATTTATAATCGAAGCTATGTATGGAGGTTTTTCTATGGATATTTTCGTAGAAACACATATTTTATCAATGTTCTCATTATAAATTTACATTTTCTCAATATGATTTTATATTTTCTCATTATGAATTCATTTTCTCTGAATATGAAAACGCATTTTCTGGTTATGAATATGGATTTTCTGATTACAAACTTGTATATTTCATTATGAATTGGTATGTTCATATTATGAATTAATTGTTCTCAATGAATTATTATTATTATTATAAATTTACATTACCCATTATGAATTTATATGTCTCTAATATGCATTTACATTTCTCAATATAAATTTGAAAAGGTGTAGAGTAAAATATTTGTAAAATGAAAAATAATTTGTAAAATATTTTGACAATAACATTCGTTTTTAATTTGTAATATGACAGTATTGAAAAAAAACACACCAGTTATTAAATGTTGATATTTTAAACCATATTGAACATACCTATAAATAAATTACTTTTTCCCGGGAATTCCCGGGAATGAAATTTTTCATTCCCGTTTTCCCGGGAAATGAAAAAAGTCCGGGAAACCCCAAACCCTAACTACAATATAAATCAACAACATTTTTTTGCGTTGACTTTTTTGGACTTAGCCTCGATAACCATATATTTGACTAGTTAAATATCCCGGCTAAGTCCAATATTTTTAATAGTTTTTTTTTTCAAAATTTGTTTTCATACATGCTGTTGGCTACAATATCAAAAAGGATTTTTTATTTTGACTGAAATTTTAACTTTTTATTTGGGTTTTTGTTATCGGACTGGATGTCTTTGTTCTTTTAAATTCTGCCATTTTTGCTCATTTTTAGGATTAAATTTAAAACTGGTTAAATTTCTCGCTGACCTCTCTTTTCGTTGAGTTATAAAAAAATGCTCCCAAGTATTTTTAAAGTATTAGTGGTCATTTTGGAAAAACAGTCCCATTATTTGTGGCAACTCTCTACTCGTACTCTGCTCTAGAGTAAAGACTACTGAAAATCACTTGAGCCAACTAACTACAACAACAACATATTCGGATATAAACAACCGTTGGTGGTAGTACCCCCAAAAAATTCCAACGGGGTATTGGTAAAGTAGGTAGTATCTCATACTAAACGCAAACAGGCAACAACAATGACGACAACGACAATGGAGGCACAGCAACAATAGCCATAGCCGCAGTTGACAGCGACCATGTTGTTTGTTATTTGTACGATGTAAGGGTGACACTGGCGGCGGCGGCGACGGCGGCACATGACAACAGATGGTGATGGTGTCTGTCACACAGCATCCTACTCAAACCTCCATCCATCCATTTTATGCTGCCTGCGAGGCGAGTCTTCTCAGCATGTCTTTGAGCATATTTTGGCTCATTTTTACCACGAAGTGAGATACGGAGATTCGTGTTAACTTGTATTTCGGCTGTACACCAAGCCGAGAAATGGGCGGTGGCTTCGTTACGATGGCATGAATGTAGTTTTCGGCAACGCCTTTTTGTGAGTAATTTTTCCGTTACCTGTGAAATTTGGATGGATGCTGCTCGCTCTCTCACTCTCTCTCTCTCTCTCTAACGTGGTTGCTCACTTATGTCTCTCTCTCATGCACACACACATTTTGTCTTTCTTTCTTCTTTGCTAACGAAAGATGTGTGCGATGGTGGGGTGGGGATTTGGGTTGGGGAACTTGATACGAATGGGGGGTAACTTAATCGTTTAAACAATTGTGTTGATTTCCTCGGTAGAGACAGTTGGTGCTGATTTTTTTGCAACCAAAGTCATTTTTTCGTTTGTTTTACTTCAATAAAAACATGACTAATATCAACGTTTATACTACATATTTGGCAGTACATAGTTGCTGTTATTGTACTTTTTATTCGTGTGCCATGCCACTCGGTATCCGTATCAGTGTCCGTGGCGGTGAGTGGGTGTGTGTGCGTGCGAATAATGTTAATCGGCACTTGTGAGAGAGAGCAGCAGTGGCAGGCAGGCAGAGGCAGTTGTGCGAGTGAAAGGCGTTGTTTGTGTTTGTGTGACTAAAGGAAATTGTTTTATTTGAGGGTATTTATGTATTATTTTTGTTTAACTTGAGCAGAGTAAATTTTGAAAACCTTTAACGGCTTTTGAGGTTTGAGATTGTTTTAATTACACAATCATGTAATTACAAATACATACATGCACATGTATGTGTACATACCTACAACATACACATTTGTCGGTATTCTTTGGGTATGTATGTATATACTATGTATGCATTTGTGTTCAGACCAACGAACGTATATTTTAATTAAGTATCACGAATACATGCTACTCACATACTTGTGTATATGTATGTATGTATATCTGGAAATTTGTATTGTGCAAAGTAGTCGCCAAGTGTAATGAATGTAAAAGGACCCCAAGGATTTATAATGTCACCACAAGGACATGAACATTATTTTAGTGACAAGTAGCCCGCAATAAATCACAGAGCTTTCTTTAAGGCCATCTAATTGGTAATTAAATTAAAATGTTGCAATTACTTTTTTACCTTTGAACAATAACAGTGTTCAGCAAATGTTTTAATGGCCGAAGAAACCATAAATGTTGTGTATCAGCATGATTTTAGCGTAAATCAAAATCAAATTGAAGCGAAAGGCGGACGAAAATAAAATTAAAATTGTTAATCGCCTCATAAAGGCGGATGAAAGTAAAATGGCACACCTTATGTCGTGAAGTGATTGAAAATCCATAAGGTTGTGTTTCCTTTTAAAAAATAATGTTAGTAATAATTTTTAAATATTGTTTTAATGTTTTTTAAGAGATTTCTAACTATAATTTGTTATATATCATATATCAGAATATAAGTCGAATTAATAATCCAAACATCTATAATTTGTTATTTTATAATTTTACTTTTATTGCACTCAGAAAAAAGTATGTCACGGATTAGGTAAATATGTACTAAAACTGAGGAAAATTGAACTTCGTATAGCGCCAAGGCAATAATTTCTCACAACAAGTATAAACTTTTTCTTGAAAATAAGACATGCCTTGAACTTGATTCCAGTTCAACTTTTCCTCAACGCAAGTAAATTTATACTCAAACTGAGGAACATTTTTATTCAAATCAAGTAAATCTTTACTTAATCTGAGGAAAATTTTTAAGAAATTTTACTCAAATCAAGTAAATTTGTAATCAAACTGAGGAAAATATTCCGATTTTTATCCTCAATTCAAGTAAATTGTTACTCAAACTAAGTAAATTTGTAGTCATTCCAAGTAAATGTATACTCAATCTAAGGAAAATGTTCGGAAATTATTCCTAAAACCAAGTAAATTTGTACTCAGCCTGACTAAAATTTTCCTTAAACCAAGTAAATTTGTATTCAGCCTGACTACGACTTTACTTGATAATTGAAATAAATTATTTTGCTTCAGAGTATGCAACACTCATATGAAAAATGACAACATGGTATAGTTCTCGAACGGTTCATCTTACTCATACCATAAAGAGTTGAGATATTTCACCATGACTGCTGCGGAGGCTAGGTAGGCGCGTTCGCAGTGATTGTTCAGAGTAATATTTGAAGTACTTATGAAGAAAGTCTCGGTTAACGAACGAGAATTGGTTCTTAGACTACTATTCATGTATTTTTCTAAACACTCTGAAGTATTTTTTATAAGTACATTTATACTTGAATGTATGAAGAACATGGCATAAATTTAATTACATTTATTTACTCTATTTGAAGTTATAAACACATTTTTGAGAAAAAACATCCTAACTGGAATTTTTCTATACAAAAAAAATCTGCATTATTTTCTTTCTTAAACGCTAGTAAATTTTCTTCCGCACAAGTATGAATATACTTACTTGTAAGAAGTTTTTACTAGATCCAAAAAAATGTTTTTAAGTAAATTTACTAATACTATTTTGAGTATATGTACTATTTTTTCTGGCTTTGAAATAAGGAAAGTGTACTCATATCTATTTAATTTTCCTTCTCGTAAGGAAATTTTACCTAATCTGGAGTAAAATTGTTAAACTAAATTGGAGTATGTATTTTACTCAGATTTAAGAATGCTATTTTTCTGAGTGTACTTAATTCCTACGACTGATGAAACCCAAGTGAAAATAGGAGTGAAATAGAACAAATGTGCCAGTTAGCATGATAGTGGTCTAGTCACACTTTATCCGTTTTGAGATATGCAATGGTTTATGTTTGAGTTAATTTAAAAATATTTTTCCACCGAAGCACTAATTTTTTTCTTAGAATATCCTACTACTATATATCGAACTTTTATAAAATAAAATCGACAACGTCTAATGGAATCACTAGTTTCAGAGGATGTACTGACTTAGACCACTTTCATTCTTCTCAAAATTGAAAAAATTGAACATACAAAATTTTTACTTTTTTCGCAAAAGTAATATTTCCTTACCAAAAATGAAGTAAAACAAAAATATTTTATTTCATAAAATTAAAAAATATACATTTACAGGTTCTTTGCCTAGAACAGAGATACAAGCCGCCGCCGTTTCTGCACGAGCCGCGCCGCCGCCGATTTCATCGACTTCAACCACGCCGCCGCCGATTTCATCGACTTCAACCACGCCGCCGTGATTTGACGGAGTTCTAACTCAGTCAAATCTTACTACCAAAATAGACAACCCACTTAAAATTACAAAAGAAAATATAAATGTCAGACAACCTACTGCTGTGAAATATATTGATATTTCTTTCATTTATAAAAGTCAATTCCAGTATGTGTGGCCACGTGTTCCTATAAATAACAATATCTATTGTGCTGAGTGTGAGTGTGTCATCAAAGTATTATCATTCTTTGGATGGATTATGATATTCAATAACGTCTGATCAAATATGCCTCACATGAAAAGCTGTAATTGCAAAAATATTTATTAAATTAACCATATTATACATTTTGGGAATTGATTCCTTCTCCCAAAAATAATTGTATGGGTTAACAATTAGGGTATTCAACCGATTAAATTTTATTCGATTAATCGAATAATTTTTCTCAAATATTTATTCGAATAATAAAAAATCATTATTTTTGATTAACGAATAATTCGAATAAATTGTCCCAAATAATCGATTAATCGATATTATAAGTTTTGTCTTAAAAAACTAATGAAATCGTCATATGCTTTGTATGATAAATTGATTTTGAATAACCAGTTTGCTCCATTTGGGTACACCAAATATAAAACCTCATTTTTTTTGATTTTTGATTTGTATGCTCCACAGATATTAAAATAACGATTTATCCGACTTCATTTAAAAATAGCAAAAACTGGCCAATAGCTTCGAAATTATTTAAAATTTAAAGAATAGTAATTTCATAGAATAGCAATTCATAGAAAAATTGATAATAACGTCAGTTCTGTTATAAATCATATGATCCATATTCGAAAAAAGTCAATGGATAACTTCTGATATTATGCTCATTTAAGGGAAGGTTCTTTATTTTGATAAGATAATAATACGATTTTTGTCAACTTCTAATGAATTTCGAATTTGATGTTACAATTTTTAAATAAAATTAGATACATAATAAACGTCCAATATATAGTTGAACTACCCGTAAATATATATATATTAATTAGAGTTATATGTCTATATAACTCTAATTAATTATATTTTATTTAAGTGGACAATTGTTCGATTAATCGAATAACTCTCGACTTCATTATTCGATTAATTGGAAATTTTTTGTTTTCAAATAAACGAAAAATCCGAATAATTGGATACCCTAATAACAATATTAAATTATTGAAACATTGGCTAATATTAACGAATATTGAACTACTTGCCAAAAAAATAAAAGAAAATTGTTCCTTCCATTTTCAAATAAATAGGTGTATTCGAATGACAGAACGAGCCGACAAATCAGCCGAAAGCCGCCGCCGCCTACCCATTTTGAACAGCGCCGCCGCGGATAATTATGGTTCGGCTTGTAACTCTGGTCTAGAAACTTTATATCAAAATTATTTTTTACTTTAGTTTTTTCGTTTGTATTTTTTTGGTCTGTAATCAATATTTGACTTGAGCTGGGATATTGTCCTGGCTCACGGCCATTTTGCATCTATATTTAATAGAATGCAAATTTATTTACAAATGGCATGGTGACATTTATTACTTGGCTGCAGACTACCATGTCAAAAGTCTTTTCAAGTGGCTTCGCAGCGACTTTTCAACATCAAACCCGGCCTCTATAAGGAGACGATTCTCACAAAAGAACGAGAAGTACAACTCACTTGCCGAATTTGCGTTTAAAAAATCGCACCAAGTAATAAAGTACACATGGCATCTTACAAGCATCTCATTGAGTTGCATATGTAAGTATGTGTATAGTTATCCAGCAATACTTCTGCCGTGCCAAAGCTCATATTTAATACCATAAATATTGGTAGATAGTGGGTGCTACAGGTGGTTGTATTTCCATTCTATGTTAATTCCAAAAGTACAAATTTTGAAAATACATTATCAGACGTACATAGTGCAAAATAACCTAACTTCATGATTCAACATTTTTTTTGCCGTAAAAGAAAAAGTACGAATTTGGAAAAAACTTTTTATTTTGCGTGTCTATGCAGTCAGAGGAATGTATACACCGAATTCCAATTCCAATTTCTACGCAATTAGAATTTCATCATTCTAGCTGTAGTCGTTTAGTTGGTACTGTTTTTATCCCTCTGTACCATTGAATCCCTTGAAAGTACGAATTTCGAAAAATCCGTTTATTTTCCGTGTCTACGCAGTCAGAGGAATGTATACTCCGAATTGCATGACTCTAGCTGCGGTCATTTGATTGGCACTATTTTTATCTCCTTTTTTCATTTTATCCCCAAAAAGTACGAATTTCGAAAAATCTGTTTATTTTAAGTGTCTACGCCATCAGAGGAATGTATACACCGAATTTCATTATTCTAGGTGTAGCCGTTTGGTTGGTACCATTTTTATCCCTCCGTACCCATTGTATCCCTTGAAAGTACGAATTTGAAAAAAAAACTTGTATTTTTCATGTCTACGTGGTCAAAGGAATGTATACTCCGAATTTCATGACTCTAGCTGCGGTCATTTGGTTGGTACTCTTTTTATCCCCTTTTTCTATTTTGACCCCAAAAAGTACGAATTTCGAAAAATCCGTGTATTTTCCGTGTCTACGCAGTCAGAGGAATGTATACACCGAATTTCATTATTCTAGGTACAGCCGTTTGGTTGGTACTATTTTTATCCCTCTATTCCCATTTACCCCTTAAAAGTGCGAATTTGGAAAAAATACTTTTATATTTTGTATCTACTCAATTAGAGGAATGTACACACCGAATTTCGTGTTTCTAGCTGTTGTCGTTTAATATGTACCATTTTTATCCCTTTTTTGCCCCATTTCACCCCCTACAAATAAGAATCACTTTATGGTGCACGTTTTTGCTATAAGGGGAATGCACATACCAAATATCAAGCAAATATAAAGAGACATATTCAAAAAGCATGCTTAAATACGCTAAAATATTAGGGATTATTATGGGTATTTTTAGTCCTTGTGAGGGAAAAATTGTTCCCTTAGGGCTGATTTCGCCCCGTTTCAATTCCAACTGATCTACGACTATAAGACGCATTTATGAAAAATTTGAACGTTCTAGCTCCTTTCGTTTAGATGCTAGCGTGCTTTCAACAAACGGACTGACGGACGGATGGACATGGCTAGATCGTCTTAGAATTTTATGACGATCAAGAATATATATACTTTATAGGGTCTCAGGTCGATATTTCAAGGTGTTACAAACGGAATGACAAAGTTAGTATACCCCCATCCTGGAGGTGGAGGGTATAAAAATCGGATAATATACTATGAGTTTGACATTGAGGAAGGTTTATTAATTTGAAAGTGCAAAAGTTAATTTTCAGCAGTACGAAGGATCTTTTTAACTCAATTTTATTTTATTGCTAGTACCACATCCTAACCAGCTAACCTTTTTTGTGATTGGCGCGTATTAAATTTTCTCTATTCTATGTGAAATTAAGTCATAACTAATATGACTTGCTTTTGATCTTTTCAAAACGGTGCTTAATACACTACTTGTAGACTTAATGAACATTCCGTCCTCTTCGTCTTTTAACTTTCCACGTGTGCAATTATTATTTATACTTCCGCTTTATCTCATAAGCAGCAGCATTGAGTTGTGCTTCTTTTTTTTATTTGTTGATCCTGTCAAAATATTTATAAAAGTCCGTTTGCTGGCAGCAAATAAAAGGTTCCTTTTCATGTTTTACGAGTATTACTTTTTAATGAAAATATTACAAATGCAATAAATGTCGTGCCCTTTCCTTAGGCCACGCTGTCTGTCCGTAGTTTGTACTTTTACTAATCTATTTGCTTACGGATTAAACACTCTTCCGGAGGACGACAAAAACGCACAGATTGTTGTCATAATCGCATTACAGGAGAGAAGCTGCTGCTGTATACAGCAAATACGGATACGAAATACGGGGCGAGTATTGTCTTTATATTCCATTTCCCATTCAGCCACTCCCGTTCAATTCAGTCATTCAAAAATTTAATTTAACAATTTTACATGACAGCATTTAGAGACAAAATTTGTGGCCCGAAGCAATAATAAACAAATAAAATTCGAAAGCGGCACAATGATGATGGCGACGACAACGACGACGATGGTGTTGTTTGCCGAAAACAACGAAAACTTTTGGGGAGGGGGGGTGGTTGATTTTGAGGATGCGGAAGTATATTGCGGATGATGTTGACGATGATGGTGATATTTCAATAATATTATGCAGAGTTCTTGAAATGTGTTATCGAACTAAGACCACCAACGAGGGTGGTATGAGAAAAGGGCTGCAACTTAGCCCTTGAACATTGAACTCTTGGCTACGGCAGCTAGACTCTCGTTGCGAACAGCTGTATTAAACATTCTTAAATTTTATGAAAAATTAAAATTACACAAAAAGGCTCAAGCATTATTTTCAGATATTAACATTGAAAATCGGGCAAACGAGTATATTTTACAAATTAGTATTTTTTGACTTATTTTTAAGTATTTTCTCATAATGATCACATTACAGATTTGCACATTTTCATTTGATTTTGAAAATAGAAATTTGTACACTTAGAATAAAAAGACTGCTATTAACAGCAGACATTGTAATTGTAATTTTAAATTTATTGAGGCTTTTTTGGATTTTCTTAAAACTATAATGTATTGATTTAATTACAGTTAAAAAATTTCAGCATCTTGCTTTATCTTAAATCGTAAAAAATATATAAATATTTCAAGAGGTTTAGTATCTGTGTTTGCTCCCGACACTAACGTAACATGAGAGAATATCTCAACAAAAGAGTGGGCTTAAGATTACAAAAAACTAGTAATAAATCTAAATACTTAATCTAAATACATATACAAAAACAGATTTGACGTAAAATTGGGGACACAAGTTGGAGGACAAGTCCATTGTCATATTGATACCAACTGGTGATAGATAATTTGTATTATGCCAGATGAATGCTACTTGTTCGTTAAATACGTTCCGAATTAAAGGGTTCTCATGATTCGAGACTCTGTTTAAAAATCTTTCATCAGTTGCATCACGTACACAGGGATTGGCGTGACTGAGACATTATCATAAATAAATTTGTTTGAAAAACGCTTATTGTAACTTTGGAAGTTCTTCCCAATGCAAGATCTGAGGATTTTCCTTTCCATTATTCCGAAATCGATCAGCACAGATGGTGAAATTTGGAACCATATCGGGAAAGCATAAAGTAATGCAGACCGTATACTCCATTTATATAATAATAATTTTGTTACGTCGGGTAATCTATTATTGTAGAAAAGTCTTGCAAAGTAACCCTTAGTTCGGTAGGCCGTTTTCAGTCCCACCCGGGCATGATCATTAAATTTTACTAATTTATTGAAAGTAACTCCTAAGTATTTGAAACTGTCCCTGAAAGGTATTTCAATTTCGTTCAGCAACAACCTCAAACACTTACTCTCCGGTACAACCTTCCTACCACATTTACCAGACGCATTCCTCAAACAGAGCGCCTCACTCTTTGTCGTATTTATTCTGATTCCCCAATCAGCAGACATTGTTTGCTGGACATCAGCAGACACTTTTTTCTGCTATTACAGCAATTTGTCTGCTATAACAGTAAATTATCTGCAGTTTTGCATCAGCAGCCACACTGCTTAAAAGTTAGCTGGTTGCTGAAAATTGTTGCTGTTAATTAAAATTAAAAAAGATTAATGGCGCCGGGTCTTGTTTTTTTATTAGTCCGAGACAAATGTTAATGAAAAGTATTAGATTTTTTAAAAAGCATGGCTCACATTGGGTTGATGAATCCGTTTAATATTTATTCTCTAAATTATTTCCGATGATACCCATATTAAGCCGATAGGTTATCTTCCAAATTTCTGATAGTCCCCCAAATATTTTACTCCGAGTCCTTTACAATGACAAAATAATCTGAATTTGGTGGAAACGATCGGTTTTAGCTGTCAGTTAGTGTCACTAATTTAGCTATGCATATATCCATTAGGCACACATACATTTTACAATCTGAAACTGCAGTACAAATAATGATATGCTCGTTGATATAAATAATAGAAATTCATTGATATATACGCAAAATAAAATTTGCATGCCCTTAAAGTAATAAATAAAAAATTAATAGTTTTTTTGTTTTTTAGACTGCAATTTTTTGCGTGAGGTGGGCAAAGAAATGACAAATAATTTTGGAGGGAAATCTCTAGCCAGTGTTTATTCAATCAAGTTTTATTTTTTATAAGTGCCGTTAACAACAAACTGAAGTTAGTTCTATTCAACTGTAAGTTTAGTACTAACTTGACGTTACTTTATGTATTTAGCGGAGGAAGAAGGTATGCACAATTTAATTAATGTCAAATAATTATAATTTCTACTAAATATAATAAAAACTAATTGAAAATAATATTTGGATATGTGTTTATTTGTGAAAAGGTGATAGGCTGCGTAATTCGCAAAAAAATGTTTTATTGGCAGCTTTTGGAAATAATTTGATTCTATTCAATATCAGAATCATGCTGCTGAAACAGCAACAATTGCCTGCTGTAACAGCAGAAAAAAGTCTGCTAAAAACAGCAAACATCCACCTGCTATTTCAGCATCAAGTCTGCTTTCTCTTTTTCAGCAGACTTTTCTGCTGTTTTTAGCAGACCCCCATCCTGGATGCGGATGGTATAAAAATATATATAGAAGATTTGAAAAATCTCCTGTATTAAATTATTTCACAAAAATGGTGTCAGTGACGTCATTTTTCGTCCGATATTCATAACCTGGGTATCATTCGAAAGGTATTGATTCCTTCAATTTATTTTTCATAACACCTCTTATAGAATGTAGCCAAGAAATATAGGTATTTAGCTGTCACTTTGAAAAACCACATAAATTAATCTAAACGCCCATTTATACGGCCAATTAATTGTTCTAAGAAAGAAATAAAAATGTATATTTAGAGTGCTTCCAAAGGTCTCTTAAATAAAAAAATCAACATAAAAAAATTACAACGGAAAATAGCCTACAGACAGACGGCTTGACCCAGCGACGAAATATTTGGCAGATCATCATTAAACAATTCAATCTTCATTTTTGGTGGGTGACTGCAGCAATTCATTTTCGTGACCCATCCAAGTGATCAGCTGCCATTTGTATATAAATTTGCATTCTATAAATTATAATATGGTCATGGTACGGAACAATATACATACCGGTTGAAATCAAATACTAAATATTTTTCAAAGTTCTTCGAATATCTCCAGAAAATCCCCGAATTGAATCAAGAAATAACCACAAAAATCTCCATGTGCCCATTTCATATTTTGTTGGCCTTTTGGCCAGCAAAAATATTACCATGATTGGGGACAAATCTCCACCTTTGCCTCAAACCTTTAAAGTGCTTTAATTCTTTGTAACCAATTTTCTAAAAAAACTAACGTTCAAAAAGTGAACTATTCGACCAATTGTTGTCCCGTTCAATGTATCCTCGTTTGTTGTTTAAACACATTCAGATATTCACAGCTGACCCTTTTGTATTTGGCTGAATGTATGTATGTTTGGAATCCGAAACAACTTTTACGCAAATATTGTAAAATTTTGAATAGCTTTTCTTTGGCAAACTCAAGTGCCCACAAGTACGAGAAGAGAGTAGTAGCAGTGGCAGTGGCAATACAACTCTGCTCGTACACTGAACTGGCAGTAAGGATAAGACGAGACGAGTATGAATAATATGTGTGTTGTGCCGCCTCAACACAACACAGGACACCACCGTATCAAGAGAGTAGACAGTGCACAGTGGTTGAGAATCAATCAGAACCAACGGTCAAAATTCAATAACTTTTGTTCTAGTTGACATTTTTGAGTTCTGTAAAAAACCAAAATTATACAAGGACCCAAGGAATTTTTTGAGATGAAAAATCTGAAAATCGTGAATATCTGTAATACAAAGAAAAATACAATTTTTTTCTTCGCATTATGAAGAAATGCGTAAAAATATGTTAAAAAATCATAAAAACAAAAAAATAAAATTTTATTTTTTTCTAAATCGAAAAATACAAAAAAACTTTGGGCCGATTTCTGAAATATATCCGATTGCCCGATTTTTAATATTAACATCTCAAAATAATCATTGGGTCCTTGTCTAATTTTGGTTTTTTACAGAACTCAAAAATGTCAACTAGAACAAAAGTTATTGAATTTTGGCCGATGGATTTTGATTCTGAACCACTGTGCAGCGTAGCAGTAGTGTGTCAACCCGATTATTTATGAATGATTTTCTTGTCCTCCATCCAGTTGCTGGCAGCAACTCAAATAGAAAATTGTTGTTCTCGTGAACAACATCGAAATGTAGAAAGTTTTTGAACAACATATTTTATAAGTGAAAAGGCCACAACAACTTAAGCTCTTCTTCTACACATCGACGACGACGATGCGGATGATGATGAGCACTCCTCCTGGTACTGCTCTAAACAAAGGGGTTGCTGCCGGAATGGATGAACACACAGATGATGATGCTCAAGCTGCCAGCCACCGAATTTGTTTTGAAGTTTCAATCCAAAGCCAAAAGGGAGGGGAGAACGTATGGATGGATGGATGGATGGTTGTTTGGATGGATTTGATGAGTTTGAGGTAAATCCAATATTCAAATAAAACGCCACGACATGTTTTCATCTGCTCAAAAGCACACACACACACACACCGAGACACTCGAACATTTCCACTTCCTATTTGTACAACCACTCGACGACGATGGAGACAGAGGAGAACTCGCATCAGAAAAACAAAAAACGAAAAAAGAGAACATTTATTTGCTTAAACGATGTCATTGTCTAAATTGAGTTTTAATGTTGACAACAACAACGCACCATAATCCTGTGACACAAGGATATTCACCACCCATACACACACACTTGGTGGCGGCACTAGACTACAACGCTGGGACTAGTGCAGGCTGCCTCGAGAGGAGTATGAGAACCGGGCAAAGTGGTTAAAATTCATTCAGCGTATAATTGACCGAAAATGTTTTTAACGCTTTTGTGTTTTGTGTACAAACAATCGAGAGGACGAGGGAGAAGAGAAGATCACTTCGTAAGAACAATTGTAAATTGGTCATGGGGGCGCCTTTATTTACACTATCCGGAGTATTATCCACAGATTTACTGATTATAAGTCGTAATTGCTAAACATCGAAGTGCGTATTCACAAATACGCGCAACACATTGTGTAAGCGCACCACCCCGGTGGGGGGAGGTGTTTGTGTCAGATGAGGGTGTCAACATCAAATGACGAACAACTATTACATGATGGGAATTAGAAAGGTATTGTTGGCCTCTAACCAAATGCTGACTCTGCAGCCAGTGGAAAAATGAAAGGCATTCTCAGGATTACTTATTAATTCTATCAACATATATACTTAACTGTAACGCAATTTGTCTAATCTGTTGCGAACAAAAAAGAATAATATTCTTAATGTGCTGACATTTACAAAAAAAAAATAATAAATAAATATTAATTTAAAGGTTCCATTCTCCGATAACGATTAAAAGGTTAGATATTGGTCACATTTGGCAACCAGAGATACAAGCCGACCGATTTTAAGCCGACAAGCCGCCGCCGGATGTCTCTGCACGAGCCTCGCCGATATCATCGGCTCACATCGACTTCTACCAGGCCGCTGATTTCATCGGCTCATATCGACCTCAACCACGCCGTCGAGATTTGACGGAGTTCTAAAAAATCTTACTACCAAAATAGACAACCCACTTAAAATTACAAAAGGAAATATAACAGTCGACTTAGACAACCTGCTACTGAGAAATATATGGACCTTTATTTTGAATTTTGTATCCCACTGTATGATGACGTCTATAGAAAGTTGAATGATTGTATTTTGATTTGCAAGTCGGATTTATATTAGTCAATTCCAGTATGCGTGATCATATGTTCCAGGCCCAGATGGCATTTCAGCACTTGTCCTATGTAAGTGCTCTTCGACGCTTGCCCTTCGTAATCTTTTCAACCTTGCATACCGTGCAGGAGTTTTCCCAGCGTGTTGGAAGATTGCGAATATCCCATCCCTAAAAAAGATGAGGCTAATAACCCTGCTAACTATCGACCGATCGCGATTTGCTCAGCGCTCTCGAAGGTTATGGAGAGCATGGTTAACCACCATCTTGTGAGGTATTTAGAAACTAATGACTTACTTAATGATCGACAGTATGGCTTCCGTAGGAATCGATCTACGGGAGACCTGATGACATGCTATACGAAAAGTTGAATCGATCCATCCACCAGCTTGGAGAAAGTAAGGTCGTTGCTCTAGATATCTCCAAGGCCTTTGATAGAGTTTGGCACGGCGCACTCATATCAAAGCTTATCGCTTTTGGTGTTGGTAGTGACTTCTCTCGATTTATATCGAGCTTCCTCAGAGATCGCACTATACATGTTGTTGTTGTAGATGGGTTCTCATCACACAGGGTTCTGTCCTTTCCCCCTCCCTTTTTCTTATTTTCATCGACGACCTCTGGGATCGGACTGTGAATCCAATATACTCATTCGCGGATGACAGCAACCTCTGTCATTCATACTCATTCGATCATAGACCAAGTCATCAAGAAATTGAGGATAAAAGGCGATTGATGGATGAGTCACTTAGCCAGGATTTGATGGCCATTTCTGAATGGGGTCGAGAGAATAGAGTAGATTTTAACGCACGTAAGACCCAGTGCACCTTGTTGTCTCACAAACGATTCACTGATCCAACGGTGTCGTCGATTTTAATGAACGGTATAGATATTGAGCAATCAGATACTCTCGATGTTCTTGGCATGAAAATACAACATGATGTTCGTTGGACAAAACATGTATTTGATGTGTCGAAAGATGCCTTCAAATGTTTAGGCTTTTTAAAAAGATGTAAGAAATATTTCACACCCTCTGATCTTCTCAATATCTCAGACCAAAGATGGAATATAACTCCCATATATGGTCGGGTGCTCCAGCTTCATCACTGGAGCTACTTGACCCTGTCCAGACGAGGGCGATGGTGTTGATAGGTGACGGTAGGATATCCAATTCTATTGTCTCCCTTGAACACCGTCGTAATGTTTGTTTTGTGTCATTGTTCCATCGATACTTTCATGGTGTTTGTTCTTCGGAAATTCGTGATCTTATACCACCCGTGAGAACGTGCGGTAGAGATACGCGACTCTCCAGGAACGCTCACCCATTTGTTGTCGATTGTACAACCGGCCGCACTACACATTACAGAATAAATTCGATCTTCGCCCGTACTATACGTATGTGGAATCGACTTTCCCTCCAATTACGACATTCAGAGATTCAAAACAGATGTCAACAGACACTACTCCCTCTATACTCCTTCCAATACCTGATCTTTCTTCCACGCAATGCACTGCATTTATAGGGGACATCCCCTGAGTGTTGGTTCAGTGAAAAAAAAATATATTATAAATTTTGGGAATGGATTCCCACTCCCAAAAATTACTTGTATGGGATAATAATATGACAACATTGGCTAATATTAACGAATACTGAATTACTTGTCAAAAAATAAAGAAAAAGGTATTAAAAACCAATACAGATTGTTCCTTCCCTTTTCCCAAAATTTTCAAATAAATAGGAGTGATCGAACGACAAAACGAGCCGAAAATCAACCGAAATCCACCGACCAATTTTGGGTAGCGCCGCCGTCGCCGCCGATAATTCTGGGTCGGCTTGTAACTCTGCTGGCAACGCTATTATCAAGATAGATTTGTCATTTCATCATGAATAATTGCATCGTGTTCAAATTTATTTCGAAAATCATGGTTTAGTTCGGAATCGCAAAATCGCTATATTCTGTTCACTCATGAGGGTCATTTTCGGTTTCGGTTCTATGGACATTGAGCAAATTGAGCTCATTGGACATCAAGCAAACTTGACGCATTTGGAGTTGAGAGATTTCACGACAGATGAGATCGACGAGTACTATAGAACCATGATGTTGTCATGGAATGTACACTGAAGACATATTTTCCCAATTTATTTATTAAAGGATATTTATTGAAGGATTCATATTGTGGACTCTTTATTTCTCAAATGGCAAACGAGATCGTGAGATTTAATTCTCTTAGATTAAATTCTCTGGGGTGAAGCCAAGTCATTGGTTTATTACAACAAAGCGCCTGGAGGACAACATTGCGCGACCCATTGTCGAGATACGACCCCCACAGCCTGAAAAATGGTCGAAACATGGCCACACAGAGAAAAAATGGAAACCAAATTCAATTACCAAAAATCGCCAAATTATTAGCTTCAATTATATTGGTAATCATTGCCAAACTGTAAATACATTTATAAATATTCATTCAATTAATTGAATCAATAATTATAATAATTGAATATATTTAAAAATTTTAATTAAAACCATAATTGAATTAATTGAATTGCCGCAATGGTAATTGAAAATATCTGAAATTTGTTTTAGTTTTTCGTTTGTAATCAATATTTGATTTGAACTGGGATATTGTCCTGGCTCAAGACCATTTTGCATCTATTTAAAAAAACGCAAATTCGGCAAGTGAGTTGTGCTTCTCGTTCGTTTGTGAGAATCATCTCCTTATAGAGGCCGTTTCGATGTTGAAAAGTCGCTGCGAAGCCATTTGAAAAGACTTTTGACATGGTCGAAATCATGATCGTGGTAGCCTGCAGCCAAGTGATAAATGTCATCATGCCATTTGTAAATATATTGCATTCTATTAAATATGGAAGCAAAATGGTCTTGAGCCAGGACAATATCCCAGTTCAAATCAAATATCTGAAATTTTCAATTATCATAATACTAGAATCAATTATAGCTTTAATTGAAAATATGCGAACAATTCGCTTTTTTAAGTTCTACATGTCTCTTTTCTGCAATCAACTCTGAAAAATCTAAAATTTCGTCATTTTATCTAACGAACATAAAAACTCGCCAATTACACAGTGCAACAAATATTTTGTCGAAGCACTGTGTAAACTTTGTTGATGTATTTTGGGGTTCCAAACTCGAAAAAATATTATTTTTCTTTGTGATGTTTTTTTTTTCTTTTTTAGTAAAATTCCTATATTCAATCATACCAAGATCTTAAACACTAAAATACAAATATTCAATTTTCTAATTTGTAAATAGGTTTTCATATTATTGAAATAAAAATTATGATTTTTTTAAATCGTTTGCGTCTACAAAGAGTTTTCATAACTTCTACATTTATTGATATCCCTATAAACATTTGGATGATATATCAGCAAGAAGATATTGCAGCAATATCTTCCATTTATCATTTTGAAGAAATTCATCAAAACAATTTTTGTCATATCAACCTTGTATCATTGTGAAGAAATATTGGCGATATTGACAAAAAATTGTTTTTGTTGTCATATTTCGTATAAATCTTTAGGAAATAAATAAAATAAAGGAAAAATGTCTTTTTAATGGAAATTCGTGTTTCGTTTCACATTTTGTTGGAGCATTGCAAAATGATGAACTAACACGTTATAAGTAAAAGAGAAGCTGCAAGTTGAAGTTTTAAATGAAAAACATTCTGGTAAGTTGATAATTCTTTTGGGTATGACATTTTATCAGACTTTAAACATTTTGTGCATTTCACAGAGAGAATGTTTTCGTGGGGTGGCATGCAAATTTTATTAAGCACGCTCTCAAAAAGCTTTTCACCGACAGCTTGGTCACCACATTTATTTGGATAGGACTCAAGGAGAAGCCATCGATTAAAAATTATAATTGCATTTGTGAAATTGTTATATGCATTATTTTTTCAGGTGTAAGCTTTGGTTCTGTCCCAAATCCAAGTGCAAAGATGTCAATTTTATTCACCAGAAACATTTTTTCATGCGAAAGACCGAATTAATAAAGAAAATAAGGAGAAAACAGCAGAGGTAATATAAGCTTAACATTTGTATTATTTTCTTACGATGTCCTTCTATTTAATTTGTAATTCTTATTTGTTTTCTGTTTACTTATCATTTATGGTGTTATTGTATTTGTTTGTCCACCACTTCATATAATAATAAATTTTGTTGAAAATACGGAAAAATATGAAAAATTTCATTATTGTCTTCTGGCGATATCCCCTTTTTATCTTCAAGGTGATATTATGGCGATATCGTCCAGATTTCTTCCGGATGATAATCTTGCAATATCGCCGATTTATCATCCGGAGATAACTTGAGATAACTTCCGCGATACGAATATTATAGTTGCCGCAATATTATTTTTCTTCTAAGCGATACGATTTCGAATCGTTTTCGTATTACTTTGCTTGTTGGGATTGTTTTATTATTTTTATACCCTCCACTTCCAGGAAGTTTGTAACACCTTGAAATATCGACCTGCGACCCTATAAAGTATATATATATTCTTGATCGTCATAAAATTCTAAGACGATCTAGCCATGTCCGTCTGTTGAAAGCACGCTAGCATATAAACGAAAGTATCTAGGACGTCCAAATATTCCATAAATGCCTCTTATAGTCATAGATCGGTCGGGATTGTACCTGGGCGAAATCGGTGCAAAGGGAAAAATGTTTCCCTCACAAAGACTGAAAATACCCATAATAACCCCTGACATTTTAGAGTATTTAAGCATGTTTTTTCAATATGTCTGCTTGTACACACTTGATATTGGGTATGTACATAACCCCTATAACAAAAACGAGCACCATAAAGTGATATTTATTCGTAGGGGGTGAAATGGGTCAAAAAGGGATTAAAATGGTACCTATCAAACGACAACAGCTAGGAACACGAAATTCGGTGTGTACATTCCTCTAATTGAGTAGATACATAATATAAAAGTATTTTTTCCAAATTCGTACTTTTAAGAGGCAAAATGGGAATAGAGGGATAAAAATGGTACCAACCACACGGCTGCACCTAAAATAATGAAATTCGGTGTAAACATTACTCTGAATGAGATTTTTCGTACTTTTTGGGAATTAGAATGGAAAAAGGCGATAAAAATAGTACCAACCAAATGTCCACAGCTAGAGTCAAGAAATTCGGAGTGTACATTCCCCTGACTGCGTAGACACGAAAAATAAAAGATTTTTTTCCAAATTAGTACTTTCAAGTGATGCAATGGCAACAGAGGGATAAAAATGGTACCAACTAAACGGTTACTGGTAGAATGCTGGAATTCTTTGTGTACATCCCTCTAATTGCGTAGATACGTAAAATACAGAGATTTTAGAGAGCCGTACTCTTAAAGGGGTAAAAAAGAAAAAAAGGGATACAAATGGTACCAACCAAATGGCCGCAGCTAGAATCATGGAATTCGGTGTATACATTCCTTTGACTGCATAGACAAGGAAAATAAAAAGATTTTTCTTACTTTTTAGTTAGGTAATTTTGCACTATGTACGTGATATAATGGATATTCAAAATTTATACTTTTCGAATTAAAATAGAATGGAAATATAACCAACTGTAGCACCCACTATCTACCAATATTTATGGTATTTAAGCTTTTTGAAAATATACATATAAGAATATTTATTTTTTGAATTAACTTGAAGTATTACATCGGTATATATAGTGTAAATGTATTGGTAGCCTTGCCTTGTAAGCGTGGCTTGAAATAATAAAAATATTATATTTATTTATAAAATTATTTTTTCAATATTTGTATTTGTTTTGGTTTGGCTATATTAAATTTATATTTTTCTGTAATATTACTGAACTTCTACGAAAATCGACAGCCTCTGTGGAATGTAATCCATGGTGGAACGGCCGAACTTAACGCCTCTTTCACTTGTTTTATTTTTTTTATGTTTCTATTTTTTGCATATTTTGGACATACATAATCTCACATAACTATAGGCCTCTACATCGAAAGATATAGAATTTATTAACAAGTTAACAATCTTCATAATGTAACGTTTTTTTGGCTTCTCCTGAAAATGTGGGTTTCGTCATTTTGAATTTTAGGTGACAATATGTATATTGTTTTGTGAAAGATATTGAGAAATTTGTTTTAGGAGATTTTGTTGGTTTTTACCGAACAATAAATATTAAATAAAGATTTTTTGAAAACAAAAATTTAAATTTAATTTTTGACATAAATATATCTTTATTTAATTTAATCCTTAATTTTCGGCACAGATAGCTACACGATGAAAATGTTAATTTTCTACGTAATGAAAATATAACATATTTTTTAAATTTAGTTGAATAAACCATCTTCCCCGAAAATATGAAAAATATCAAAGTGCCACAATTGCCGCAGTAATTTTCATCAAAATCCTAAAACTCGTCGCCTCGAAATTCCTAATGGATGTTGATATCGGAGATGGTCGTAATTGGACGTCTCCTCTATTTTACTTGAGGTTTTTTGTTTACGAAAAACTGGGGCTTGTTTTCGACTTCTCCACTTGGGGAAATTGCTATTTGCTTTGTGTGCAAATGCAAATGAATTGCTTTGATGCCGTCTTCTTGTGGGGAACTTTTCGCCTGCCACCAAAACTATTTTATTTACAAATAACCCACAAGACAACCAACAACTTTGCACAATTGGAAGACTTTCCGTTCCACTTCTGACAAAGAAAGAAATAAAGAATGAATGAACAAATACAAAAAACGTAATCAAAAAATACAAGCTAAGCTAAGTGATGAGAAGAGAAGTGAAGTGAATTGAAAACACGGCGACATAATAGCGACTTCTAATTGAAATCTTAAAAAAGCAATAATGTTTAGACGCACACGTGTCAGACGGCGCAACAATTTCATTTGATTTCATCAGCATCAGCACCAACCAACCAACGTCAACACTTTTGTGTGTGTTCTGCGGAAAATGGGAAATGGAAAACGGAAAACGGTGTTGTAATTCACACCATTCACACACGGCACGCCAGCCATGCCGACAAATAAAAATATTACCAGGAAACCGACAATTAATGAATGTACACAGGACACATGCACATACGCCTGTCTATTTATCTGACTGGCTGTCTGACGTGCAAGTGTGTGTTGGAGTGGGTGGGTGGGTTGGGTTGTGTGTGAATATTATGTAATGCTGGAATTTCATTAATGCAACGACGATGCGCCGTTTGCACAATCAATTTTTGCGACATCAAAGGATAATGTTGTTGAGTTAGTTGTTGATTGTGTCGTGTTGACATTATTTCGATTTAACGCTGTTTACATTGTCTATCCGCAAATCTCGAATGGTGTCAACAACCAACCAAACACCAAAACGATGTCGGCGAAAAATCGTATCATAACAAAGTCCTGTGGCTCGATGCGGCACAATCAACCAACTGCACAAGCATTGACACAACACTATTCGTAATAATAAAACGCCAGAGCATGGGAACTTGGGTATGGCGAAAACCCGGTTTGTATTCCTAAAACCGGTTACCGGTTTGCTTGTCCTTTATATATTTTTTAAAAGAAAAGGCTTTCATTTTCTTTGACTCTAAACAAAATCATGTGGTTATAGGGTCTACCCCCAAAAAAAAATTATTGGCCGATGCGATACATATCTACTGTAACTGCTCATGATGCTTGATGCAACAAGTTTATACAGAATCTTTTAAAAGAGCTAAATTTAATTCGACAGAGTCATTTGTAAGGGAACTGTCTGAGTCCTTCAGCATCTACACTATTTTCAGTTTAGATTGAGAAAATATAAATTGAAATTCAGAAATGCAAATGGAAATTGAGAAAAGAAAAATTGAAAATGAGAAATGTAAATTGAAATTCAGAAATGAAAATTGAAATTGAGAAATTAAAAGTTTAGATTCTGAAATGAAAATTGAAATTGAGCAATTACAAGTTGAAATTGAGAAATGAAAATTTAAATTGAGGAAATACAAGTTAAAATACAGAAAAGTTAATTGAAATTAATAAATAAAATTAATAAAAATTGGAATTGAGAAATGTAAATTGAAATTCAGAACATACAATTAGAAATTGAGAAATGGAATTTGTTGGAATTGAGAAATGTAAATTGAAATTCAGAACATACAATTAGAAATTGAGAAATGGAATTTGAAATCGAGAAAAGGTAAATTGAAATTCAGAAAAGAATGTTGAAATTGAGAAAATGAAATTCAGAAAAGAAAAAATAAGTATTTTAAGAGTTCTTAAAAATTCCAAACAAATGTTTGGAATTTTGATTCTGAGAGTGAGGGTATAAGTAAGTCGATTTAACCGACTGAAACTGAAACACAAACAACTTTAATTTTTTTATATTTTTATATTTTTAAATTTTTATATTTCTATATTTTTATATTTTTATATTTTTATATTTTTATATTTTTATATTTTTATATTTTTATATTTTTATATTTTTATATTTTTATATTTTTATATTTTTATATTTTTATATTTTTATATTTTTATATTTTTATATTTTTATATTTTTATATTTTTATATTTCTATATTTCTATATTTTTATATTTTTATATTTTTATATTTTTATATTTTTATATTTTTATATTTTTATATTTTTATATTTATATTTTTATATTTTTATATTTTTATATTTTTATATTTTTATATTTTTATATTTTTATATTTTTATATTTTTATATTTTTATATTTTTATATTTTTATATTTTTATATTTTTATATTTTTATATTTTTATATTTTTATATTTTTATATTTTTATATTTTTATATTTTTATATTTTTATATTTTTATATTTTTATATTTTTATATTTTTATATTTTTATATTTTTATATTTTTATATTTTTATATTTTTATATTTTTATATTTTTATATTCTTATATTTTTATATTCTTATATTCTTATATTTTGATATTTCTATATTTTTATATTTTTATATTTTTATATTTTTATATTTTTATATTTTTATATTTTTATATTTTATATTTTTATATTTTTATATTTTTATATTTTTATATTTTTATATTTTTATATTTTTATATTTTTATATTTTTATATTTTTATATTTTTATATTTTTATATTTTTATATTTTTATATTTTTATATTTTTATATTTTTATATTTTTATATTTTTATATTTTTATATTTTTATATTTTTATATTTTTATATTTTTATATTTTTATATTTTTATATTTTTATATTTTTATATTTTTATATTTTTATATTTTATATTTTTATATTTTTAATTTTTATATTTTTATATTTTTATATTTTTATATTTTTATATTTTTATATTTTTATATTTTTATATTTTTATATTTTTATATTTTAATATTTTAATATTTTAATATTTTAATATTTTATATTTTAATATTTTAATATTTTAATATTTTTATATTTTTATATTTTTATATTTTTATATTTTTATATTTTTATATTTTTATATTTTTATATTTTTATATTTTTATATTTTTATATTTTTATATTTTTATATTTTTATATTTTTATATTTTTATATTTTATATTTTTATATTTTTATATTTTTATATTTTTATATTTTTATATTTTTATATTTTTATATTTTTATATTTTATATTTTTATATTTTTATATTTTTATATTTTTATATTTTTATATTTTTATATTTTTATATTTTTATATTTTTATATTTTTATATTTTTATATTTTTATATTTTTATATTTTTATATTTTTATATTTTTATATTTTTATATTTTTATATTTTTATATTTTTATATTTTTATATTTTTATATTTTTATATTTTTATATTTTTATATTTTTATATTTTTATATTTTTATATTTTTATATTTTTATATTTTTATATTTTTATATTTTTATATTTTTATATTTTTATATTTTTATATTTTTATATTTTTATATTTTTATATTTTTATATTTTTATATTTTTATATTTTTATATTTTTATATTTTTATATTTTTATATTTTTATATTTTTATATTTTATATTTTTATATTTTTATATTTTTATATTTTTATATTTTTATATTTTTATATTTTTATATTTTTATATTTTTATATTTTTATATTTTTATATTTTTATATTTTTATATTTTTATATTTTTATATTTTTATATTTTTATATTTTTATATTTTTATATTTTTATATTTTTATATTTTTATATTTTTATATTTTTATATTTTTATATTTTTATATTTTTATATTTTTATATTTTTATATTTTTATATTTTTATATTTTTATATTTTTATATTTTTATATTTTTATATTTTTATATTTTTATATTTTTATATTTTTATATTTTTATATTTTTATATTTTTATATTTTTATATTTTTATATTTTTATATTTTTATATTTTTATATTTTTATATTTTTATATTTTTATATTTTTATATTTTTATATTTTTATATTTTTATATTTTTATATTTTTATATTTTTATATTTTTATATTTTTATATTTTTATATTTTTATATTTTTATATTTTTATATTTTTATATTTTTATATTTTTATATTTTTATATTTTTATATTTTTATATTTTTATATTTTTATATTTTTATATTTTTATATTTTTATATTTTTATATTTTTATATTTTTATATTTTTATATTTTTATATTTTTATATTTTTATATTTTTATATTTTTATATTTTTATATTTTTATATTTTTATATTTTTATATTTTTATATTTTTATATTTTTATATTTTTATATTTTTATATTTTTATATTTTTATATTTTTATATTTTTATATTTTTATATTTTTATATTTTTATATTTTTATATTTTTATATTTTTATATTTTTATATTTTTATATTTTTATATTTTTATATTTTTATATTTTTATATTTTTATATTTTTATATTTTTATATTTTTATATTTTATATTTTTATATTTTTATATTTTTATATTTTTATATTTTTATATTTTTATATTTTTATATTTTTATATTTTTATATTTTTATATTTTTATATTTTTATATTTTTATATTTTTATATTTTTATATTTTTATATTTTTATATTTTTATATTTTTATATTTTTATATTTTTATATTTTTATATTTTTATATTTTTATATTTTTATATTTTTATATTTTTATATTTTTATATTTTTATATTTTTATATTTTTATATTTTTATATTTTTATATTTTTATATTTTTATATTTTTATATTTTTATATTTTTATATTTTTATATTTTTATATTTTTATATTTTTATATTTTTATATTTTTATATTTTTATATTTTTATATTTTTATATTTTTATATTTTTATATTTTTATATTTTTATATTTTTATATTTTTATATTTTTATATTTTTATATTTTTATATTTTTATATTTTTATATTTTTATATTTTTATATTTTTATATTTTTATATTTTTATATTTTTATATTTTTATATTTTTATATTTTTATATTTTTATATTTTTATATTTTTATATTTTTATATTTTTATATTTTTATATTTTTATATTTTTATATTTTTATATTTTTATATTTTTATATTTTTATATTTTTATATTTTTATATTTTTATATTTTTATATTTTTATATTTTTATATTTTTATATTTTTTATATTTTTATATTTTTATATTTTTATATTTTTATATTTTTATATTTTTATATTTTTATATTTTTATATTTTTATATTTTTATATTTTTATATTTTTATATTTTTATATTTTTATATTTTTATATTTTTATATTTTTATATTTTTATATTTTTATATTTTATATTTTTATATTTTTATATTTTTATATTTTTATATTTTTATATTTTTATATTTTTATATTTTTATATTTTTATATTTTTATATTTTTATATTTTTATATTTTTATATTTTTATATTTTTATATTTTTATATTTTTATATTTTTATATTTTTATATTTTTATATTTTTATATTTTTATATTTTTATATTTTTATATTTTTATATTTTTATATTTTTATATTTTTATATTTTTATATTTTTATATTTTTATATTTTTATATTTTTATATTTTTATATTTTATATTTTTATATTTTATATTTTTATATTTTTATATTTTTATATTTTTATATTTTTATATTTTTATATTTTTATATTTTTATATTTTTATATTTTTATATTTTTATATTTTTATATTTTTATATTTTTATATTTTTATATTTTTATATTTTTATATTTTTATATTTTTATATTTTTATATTTTTATATTTTTATATTTTTATATTTTTATATTTTTATATTTTTATATTTTTATATTTTTATATTTTTATATTTTTATATTTTTATATTTTTATATTTTTATATTTTTATATTTTTATATTTTTATATTTTTATATTTTTATATTTTTATATTTTTATATTTTTATATTTTTATATTTTATATTTTTATTTTTATATTTTTATATTTTTATATTTTTATATTTTTATATTTTTATATTTTTATATTTTTATATTTTATATTTTTATATTTTTATATTTTTATATTTTTATATTTTTATATTTTTATATTTTTATATTTTTATATTTTTATATTTTTATATTTTTATATTTTTATATTTTTTATATTTTTATATTTTTATATTTTTATATTTTTATATTTTTATATTTTTATATTTTTATATTTTTATATTTTTATATTTTATATTTTTATTCATATTTTTATATTTTTATATTTTTATATTTTTATATTTTTATATTTTTATATTTTTATATTTTTATATTTTTATATTTTTATATTTTTATATTTTTATATTTTTATATTTTTATATTTTATATTTTTATATTTTTATATTTTTATATTTTTATATTTTTATATTTTTATATTTTTATATTTTTATATTTTTATATTTTTATATTTTTTATATTTTTATATTTTTATATTTTTATATTTTTATATTTTTATATTTTTATATTTTTATATTTTTATATTTTTATATTTTTATATTTTTATATTTTATATTTTTATATTTTTATATTTTTATATTTTTATATTTTTATATTTTTATATTTTTATATTTTATATTTTTATATTTTTATATTTTTATATTTTATATTTTTATATTTTTATATTTTTATATTTTTATATTTTATATTTTATATTTATATTTTTATATTTTATATTTTTATATTTTTATATTTTTATATTTTTATATTTTTATATTTTTATATTTTTATATTTTTATATTTTTAATATTTTTATATTTTTATATTTTTATATTTTATATTTTTATATTTTTATATTTTTATATTTTTATATTTTTATATTTTTATATTTTTATATTTTTATATTTTTATATTTTTATTTTTATATTTTTATATTTTTATATTTTTATATTTTTATATTTTTATATTTTTATATTTTTATATTTTTATATTTTTATATTTTTATATTTTTATATTTTTATATTTTTATATTTTTATATTTTTATATTTTTATATTTTTATATTTTTATATTTTTATATTTTTATATTTTTATATTTTTAATTTTTATATTTTTATATTTTTATATTTTTATATTTTTATATTTTTATATTTTTATATTTTTATATTTTTATATTTTATATTTTATATTTTTATATTTTATATTTTTATATTTTTATATTTTTATATTTTTATATTTTTATATTTTATATTTTTATATTTTTATATTTTTATATTTTTATATTTTTATATTTTTATATTTTTATATTTTTATATTTTTATATTTTTATATTTTTATATTTTTATATTTTTATATTTTTATATTTTTATATTTTTATATTTTTATATTTTTATATTTTATATTTTTATTTTTTATATTTTTATATTTTTATATTTTTAAATTTTTATATTTTTAATTTTTATATTTTTATATTTTTATATTTTTATATTTTTTATATTTTTATATTTTGAAATGAAAATTGAAATTGAGGAAATACAAGTTTGAAATTCGGAAATATAAATTGAAAAAAAAAAAAAATAAAAGTTGAAATTGAGAAATGAAAAATGAAATTGGGAAAATATCAGTTGGAATTAAGAAATGAAAATTGAAATTGAGAATAAACAAATTGAAAATGAGAAATGTAAATTGAAATTCAGAAAATACAATTTCAAATTGAAAAATAAAATTTGCAATCGAGAAAACAAAAATTGAAATTGAGATAAAACAAATTTATATTCAGAAATGTAAAAATGTGAAATAATTTGTATTCCTTAATTTTCAATACTTTATTTCTCAATGTCAAATTTTATTTTCTCACTTTCAATTCACATTTCTGATTTTCAATTTGTATTTTCTCAATTTTAATTTACATTTCTTAATTTCAAATTGTATTTTCCCAATACAATATCAATACAATATCATGTATTTCTCAATTTCAATTGAAAATAGTAGTGCCTTTAAAGATGAATGTATTACGGAACTCGAAAAAGATTTGCCCAACCGGAAAGATCGAGATACGTATTTGGTTCCATATATCGAAGAATACACGTTCGACCGTCTATCTCTCAGTTACGGAATTCAATTGGAACATTTTTCGTAAAAATCTGGCATTACTGGCTGGTGCGATTTGAATTCTGAATTCATTTGGAATATTTTTCGTAAAACTCTGGCATTACTGGCTGGTGCGATTTGAAATTTCGCAAGTGAAGTGTTTTCGATCTTTATCTTTAGTTCATTGATAAACCGGGTTGAACGCACGGTTTTTGGGTTTTGACATCCCTAACCCAACTTTGGGATAATCGAGTTGTCATATCATGTACAAGTTGTGTAATCACTCCTTAAACATACAACAACCAAGCAACATGGGAAATGGGAAATGGAAATAAGCCCTGTGTCCTAATGGGAACATACGCCCTGCCCTGTACAAGTGTTTGAAGATGGTGTTATTGATAACACTTCTTAGCAAATACCCACTTTGGACGTGATCATAGCCATTTCCTACATCCATTTCATTTTTTCTTTCCTAAATAATGAAAATATTTGTTTGTTTCTCACAGAGACAGTTCGGAGGATACATCCTTGGCAATAGCGGACTAAGTCAGTGGCAATTTTAGACTATGGCACGTGTCCTCCTGCACATGGAAGGGGTGTGGATTGGAGTGTAAACGCCAGCCAGTGTTGCTATTGAGTGTGAACACGTGTTCGGAATTCATATCGTATTTACACGACGGCGAAACAAATACCCGTAACAACAATGCCCATATGGATGACGGTTGTAATTTGCGTTTAACGACACCAAACAATTGATAATTGAAAACATGGCCGGCCAGCCGGCTGGCCGACCGGTTGTCTGTCTCCCCGAGATCTCCTGTTGGGAAGTTTTTTCATTAAATTGCAATTTGCTAGAAATAATTACCCAGGATCAATATAAATAATGGATGACTTGTTTAATAAATGAAAATTTAGAAGAAAACATGTCAAAATATATATTTTTCTTTTATTAAAAATAAAAGAGTGTAAATGCTGCCAATTTGAGGCGCGTCTTCAAAAAAAATCGTTCCCCGCGTTTGCACTTATCACACAATAAGAATGCGAAATTAATAACATTAAATTAAAAACATTTAATTTTTTTTACATTTTTCTAACTTCCTTTCATGCCTCGTGAAATAAAATCCTGATCGCACAAAAAGGGTGGAATTTTTGACAAATTTTCAAAAATTATAAAATCGAACAGACTGTCAAAGTTTACGAGCGATACTCTCACGAAATCGTGAGGTTTTGTTTACACTATGCGACCTGTCATTTTTTGACAGATCGCGTAATGTAAGGGCATAACATCTAGATTAGTAGGATTAGACCTACTAGGTCAGTGCATTGATGAACTATCCAGGCTGGCCTCAATATAACAAAAAACGTACCAGAACCCTTCAAAGCCTGTGAAGAAACGTATCAAAAGTGATATCAGTGCTGACGGGTCATCGGCCAATTGGAAACCATGCGGGACGGATGGCAACGAAGACGAAGAAGGGAGCACTATTTATGGGATTGTCCGACGGCACAGGGACTTTGGGAAGCACATACTACACAACACTGATGAGATATCGGAAATTAATATTAGAGATCTAATCAAATATATCAATCTTTCAGGCTGGATATAACAAACCTTTCCGACTGGTGTAGCCCGTTCAAAACGATGTCTTAAGGCACTACTTGTCTCTCCCGTGAGAGCGGCCACATAAACCTATCAACCTTTATTATTTTTATTATTTTTTCGTTGACATTATGGTGCTGATGCATGAAAATGTGCGAATAAAAATTGGGTAAAACCATTTTAAAGTTGATGGGACGAAATTTTGCATCCCTGTTGGGTCCGAAAAAGGAAATCGAAAAATGTAGGATTTTTATGAAACAAATCTCCGTTGGCCTAGAATAGGAAATAAATCCCCAAAATTGGAATTTTCACTATATTTACCAAATTTTCATAATCCAAAATAAGTTGTCGAAATTTTCAAAAAATCCGTTAGACTTTGGATAGTTTGTTTTTATACCCTCCACCTCCAGGATGGGGGTATATTCACTTTGTCATTCCGTTTGTAACACCTTGAAATATTCATCGGAGACCCCATAAAGTATATATATTCTGGGTCGTGGTAAAATTCTAAGACGATATAGCCATGTCCGTCTGTCCGTCTGTCTGTTGAAAGCACGATAGCGGCCGAACGAAATGAGCTAGAAGGTTCAAATTTTTCCTAAATGTGTCTTATGGTTGTAGATCGGTTGTGATTGAAAGTGGACGAAATCGGCCCAGAGGGAAAAATTTTTCCCTCACAAGGACTGAAAATACCCCTAATATTTAGAGTATTTCAGCATGTTTTTGAACATATTAGCGTGTATTTACTTGATATTTGCAATGCGCATTCGCTTTATAGCATAAAAGGGCACCATAGAGTGATTTTTATTTGTAGGGGACGAAATGGGACAAAAAGGGATAAAAATGGTACCTATCAAACGACAACAGGTAGAAACACGAAATTTGGCGTGTACATTCCTCTAATAGAGTAGATAAATAATATAAAAGTATTTTTTCTAAATTCGTACTTTTAAGGGATTAAATGGGGCTAAAGGGATAAAAATAGGACCAACCTAACGGCTGCACCTAGAATAGTGAAATTCGATATATACATTCCTCTGATTGCGTAGACACGTAAAATAAAAGAACTTTCCAAAATTCGTACTTTTTGGGGTTCAAATGGAAAAAGGGGATAAAAATAGTACCTACCAAATGACAGCAGCTAGAATCATGAAATTCGGAGTATACATTCCTCTGACTGCGTAGACACGAAAAATAAAACGTTTTTTCCAAATTCGTACTTTCAAGGGATACAATGGCTACAGGGGATAAAAATAGTACCAACTAAACGAATACAGCTAGAATGATGAAATTCAGTGTGTACATCCATCTAATTGTGTAGATACGTAAAATAAAGAGATTTTAGATAGTCGTACTCTTGAGGGGGCAAAATTGGAAAAAGGGGATAAAAATGGTACCAACAAAATGACCGCTGATAGAATCATGGAATTCGGTGTATACATTCCACTGACTGCATATTTTGTTGCTTTTACGACAAAAAATGGTAGAATCATGATGTTGTCTTATATTGCGTACGTGAGAGATAAGGTATTTTCAAAATTTATACTTTTGAAATTAAAATAGGATGTAAATACAACCAACCAAACGACTGTAGCTGAAAATACACTCTCTATCCCCCAATATTTAGGGTATTTATGATTGGTCCCTTATATTTACTTTATGAATTGAAGTATTATTTCCATTATATATACATAGTATACAAATATTGGTAGCCTTGGCTTATTAATTAAATTTCTTATTTTCATACAGTTATGGAAGCACCACAAAGAAAATAAAAGTTTTAGCGGGCCAATGATACGACAACAGCTAGAATCATGAAATTTGGTGTGTACATCCCTCTAATTGCATAGACACGTAAAATAGAGGGATTTTTCGAAATTTGTACTTTTAAGGGATATAATTAAAAAGAGGGATAAAATGGGACCTACCAAACCGCTGAAGTTGAAATCGTGAAATTCGGTGTATACATTCTGACTATGAAGACTCGAAATTTGTACATTTAGGCGAAGAATGGGGCGAATGGGGATATCTTTAAAATTTATACTTTTCTTATCACTTTGTCTGTATCTGAAAATGCTTCTTTCTAATGGCGACTGGCAATCGCCTAATATTTAGTTATGTTCACTTTCACAATTTCAGCATTTTATTTATATATAGTAGTCGATTTTAAACAGTGCGCATAAGTATACATTATAGTTTGAGATAGTAAACAAATATAGTAATGTGCATAAAAATATCACAATTTTCGTAATATGGTACTGTGCTTATATGTAAAGTCGACATCCATAATCTGCTGTTAATACTGTGGAATGCACTCCGTGGTGGAGGGTATATAAGATTCGGCCCGGCCGAACTTAACGCCTTCTTACTTGTTAAAATTGTTTTTGCTTTTTGAAAAATTGTAGTTCAAAATGAAATGGGATTAACTATTGGGATAATCGTAGTCTTTTTGTCATCGTTTATTATACCGGTCGACTTGAAAGGGCTGTTTTTCCTTAAGGCGGATAACTAGCTGCCGTAACAAAAACGTTAATAAAGAATTAATTGTTTGCTCAAAATATAAATATTTGTACTTAAAACTTAAAAAAAATAAAAATTTAGAGAAACATCTTCATAAAGAGAATGACATGGACGACATTTGGTTTAAACAAGACAGGGCCACATGACGCATAGCCCACGCACCAATCGATATTTTACGCACTGGTTTTGAAAATCGAATAATCAGCCGAAATTGTTATGTCAATTGGCCGGATCACTTTTGCGCTACCTAAACGGTGTTAAGAATCATTCCAAGAAAGTCCATATGCTCTAGAAAGTTGTTTATTGAGATCTTAGGTACATTTTAATACACTCCATTTGTTTGTAACACCCAAAAGGAAAAGAGTTAGACCCATCGTTTATTATACAGATCGGCATTCGGAGTCGATTTAGCAATGTCCTTCGTCTGTCTGTCCATCTATTTTTGTAATCAAATTACAGGTCGTAATTATTGTTCGATCTTAAAAAAATTGGCACAAGTAAGTTTTGTGGATCAGAGACGAACGCTATTTAATTTGAGCCAAATCGGTTCCGATTTAGATATAGCCCCAATACAAATGCCGCTCCGCTCTAGAATCCACATATTGTACACGGTTGTCTTCAAATTCTGCACAACATCTTATAATCTAACTAGAAACACTTATAATGAAAGCCGGTAAAATCGGTTCCGATTTAGATATAGCCCCCACACAAATGTCGCTCCCGATTTGACATTTTCCGCTCTATAAAGCACATATACCCAATTTTCTTCAAATTTGGCATAACACCTTATAATCTGACTAGAAACACCTATGCTGAAAGTGGGTAAGATCGGTTCAGATTTAAATATAAATTTATTTATATACACTGAAAGAAAATACTTCATTCCCCCAATGAAATCTTATTGTTTGTATTCAATGAAACCTGTCATTGTTTTTGGATCAACGTAGAGCTTCATTGATACAACTTAAAATGTTTCATTAAATTAACAATCAATGAACAATGTTTCATTAGTGTTAGATTAATGTAAAGTGTCATTAATACAATGAAACAGTGGCATTGTATTAATGAAGCTGGTTAAGTCAATGTAAGGACACGTTTCATTAACGAATTGTTCATTAATAATTTTTGTGATTGTAGTAATGAAATAGTTTCATTGATTTAATGACAATGCTTCGTTGATATAATGCAGATATTTCATTGCTGCATCAAAAAGAATTAATACTAAAAATACCCTTATTATTGCTTATTTAGCTGTAGACCATCTACTTATAGTTTGCAGCAATTATTTGGCGGAGAAACCAAAATAAAGGGTGTTTTTTATTGAGGTATAGAACTTCGAATTGAAATAAAACACAAGAAAATCGTTTTAATGTCCATCAATTTGGCTTTATTGGAAGGATAATTTTATGCCATTAATGTTTAAATATGGTTTCGGGCATGTGGCCGCCGCGGCTGGCTCGAATATAGCCAGCATATGGGGCCGTATGTTGGCAATAACGCCACGAATGTTGGCTTCCAAGTCCCCTAACGTTTCTGGTTTGTTGGCGTAGACGAGCGACTTCACATATCCCCAAAGAAAATAATCCAATGGTGTCAAATCACACGATCTTGGTGGCCAATTGACAGGTCCATTCCGCGAAATTGTGCGGTTAACCGAATTAATTGATCTGATGGACGATTATGTAGACCATAAAATGGACGGAGCTTGCGGTGAACTTCGCGAACTGAACAATTACTTTCGAAATAAATTTGCACGATTTGCAAGCGTTGTTCTTTTGTCAACCTGTTCATGATGAAATGGCAAACCAAACTAAATATTAATCACTTGACAGCTGACAAAATGGCCGCCAGTTAAAAAAGTGATGCCAACTTAAAGTTCTATACCCCAATAAAAAACACCCTTTACTTAAGCTAAGTGAACTATAAAACAAGTAAGAAGGCGTTAAGTTCGGCCGGGCCGAATCTTATATACCCTCCACCACGGAGTGCATTCCACAGTATTACCAGCAGATTGAAGGATGTCGACATAGAAGTACAGAACCATATTACGAAAATTGTGATATTTTTATTTGTTTACTATTTCAAACTATAATCTATACTTATGCGCACTGTTTAAAATCTACTACTATAAATAAATACAATGCTGTAATTGTGAAAGTGAACATGCCGAAAATATTAGGCGATTGTCAGTCGCCATTAGGGAGAAGCATTTTCAGATACAGACAAAGTGACTGCATTATTTTGATAAGAAAAGTAAAAATTTTAAAGATATCCCCATTCGTCCCATTCTCCGCCCAAATGTACAAGTTTGGAAAAAAACCTTTTTGTTTCGAGTCTTCATAGCCAGACCACCGAATATATACACCGAATTTCATAATATCAACTTCAGCGGTTTGTAAGGTCCCATTTTTATCCCTCTTTTTCAATTTTTTTTAGGAATTTCATAAAAATCCCTCTATTTTACGCGTTTATGCAATTAGAGGGATGTACACACCGAATTTCGTGATTCTAGCTGTTGTCGTATCATTGGTACCATATTTTATCCATTTTTGTCCCATTTCGCCCGCTAAAACATTTGTTTGCTTCGTTTGTAGTGCTTCCAAGCTACAAGAGGAATGTCCGCAACCAATTTCAAATGTATGAAAATCTAAAATTTAATTAATAAGCCAAGGCTACCAATATTTGTATACTATGTATATATATAAAGGAAATAATACTTCAATTCATAAAGTAAAAGTAAGAGAGCAATCATAAATACTCTAAATATTGGGGGATAGAGAGTGTATTTTCAGCTGCAGTCCTTTGGCTGGTTGTATTTCCATCTATTTTAAATTCAAAATATACATTTTGAAAATACCTTATCTCTCACGTACGCATTATAAGACAACTTCATGATTCTACCATTTTTTGTCGTAAAAGCAACAAAATAAAGTACGAATTTGGAAGAAAAAATTATTTTACGTGGCTATGCACTCACAGGAATGTATATACCCAATTCCATGATACTATCTGCGGCCATTTTGTTGGTACCATTTTTATCCCCTTTTTCGCATTCTACTCCTTAAAAGTACGACTTTCGAAAATTTCATTATTCTAGATGTAGCCTTTTAGTTGGTGCCATTTTTATCCCTCTGCTCCCATTGAATCCTTTGAAAGTAAGCATTTGGAAAAACGTTTTTTTCGTGTCAATCAGTCAGAGGAATGTATACCGCGAATTTCATGGTTCTAGCTGCATCCATTTGTTCGGTGCAATTTTTATCCCATTTTCCATTTTACACCCTAAAAGTACGAATTTCCAAAATTTCCTTTATTTTATGTGTCTACACAATCAGAGGAATATATACACCGAATTTCATTATTCTAGGTGCAGCCGTTTGGTTGGTACTATTTTTATCTCTCTATTCCCATTTAACTCCTTAAAAGTACAAATTTAGAAAAAATAATTGTATATTATGTATCTACTCTATTAGAGGTATGTACACGCCAAATTTCGTGTTTCTATCTGATGTCGTTTGATAGGTACTATTTTTATCCCTTTTCGCCCCCTACAACCAAAAAAACTCTATGGTGCCCTTTTATGCTATAAAGGGAATGCGAATTGCAAATATCAAGTAAATACAAGCTAATATGTTCAAAAAAACATGCTGAAATACACTAAATATTAGGGGAATTTTCAGTCCTTGTGAGGGAAAATTTTTCCCCTCTGGGCCGATTTCGCCCACTTTCAATCCCAACCGATCTGCAACCATAAGACACATTTAGGAAAAATTTGATCCTCCTAGCTCATTTCGTTCGGCCGCTATCGTGCTTTCAACAGACAGACGGACAGACGGAAATGGCTATATCGTCTTAGAATTTTATCACGACCCATAATATATATACTTTATGGGGTCTCAGATGAATATTTTAAGGTGTTACAAACGCAATGACAAAGTGAATATACCCCCATCCTGGAGGTGGAGGGTATAATGAATGAGAATTATATCTTACTTCCTGTAAGCCACGCAAAAATACGCACACTAAAAAATTATAACACATTAATGAAACCAGTTCATTCTGTTAATGAAATGTTACATTCGGGCTGCGAAAGAGTTTCATTATTTTGTTTGTGACGGAAAAAGTAAACAATACTGAATATAATCGGCTAAACACGTATTGTAATAGCAAATTTAATCCTCTACATTATAATCCAGCCAAATATTCTCATAATATTATCCATATTTGCCTCGATTTATACAAAAATAGATTTCATTGCATCAATAAAAACCATTTCCTTGTATTAATGACACAAAAAATCATTAAAAATATTGTTAATGGTAATGAAACATTTCTTTGCATCAATGTAAACACATTAATGAAACTGTTTCATTGATGTAATGAAGCATTTTTCTTTCAGTGTATAAACCAATGTTGCTCCCAAATGTTTAACCGATTTTGGCCAATCTTTACATATTATATTTCATCTATAAATATACATGGTGAAAGCGGATCACATCGTTCCAAGTTTCAATATACCACCCCCTCTCCGATTTAACATTTTTTGTCAAACACATACATTTACAAAAATCCTTTCCGATTTCACTTTTTTTACCGAATTGAATTGTAATAGGATAGCAAGTGGAGTGTATCCGTCCGACTTTGGCCTTACTTATTGTTGTTGATTGTTTTTCTTTAATTGTTCTTCATGACAGGAGCTACAACATTGCCTCAGAGAGTAAATCAAATCAATTCCAAACGGTTTGCAAGATATGAGCCTGAGAAAATGATCACTTTTTTGCAAAAATGACACCGAGGTCCCAAATCTTTGGCGGCCCATAAAAAAATTCATGACTTTGGGCAAAACTGGGAGACACGGGTCTTTTTTTTGGTCTTAGATCATGTTGTGGTGTCCGAATATGGTTATATTTCCATGACTTACAAAATTACACACAGTGCAATTCAAGGCAAATTAAAAATTAAAATTTTGATTATCAAATTCACACAGATACTATGAGTTTGACAATCAAAATTCTGACGTAACACCAAAATGAAAAAATTTTAATCAGCTGTTAGAGCGAAACTACCTGGAATTATTGCGCCATGATTCGTAAAATTGGAAACATTTGAAGTAAATTCACTTTTTTGAAAAAAAAAAATCTTTTCATTTCATTCTTTATACCCTACACCACTTCGTGGACTAAGGTATTATAAGTTAGTTTCGCGCCAAATGTTTGCAACACCAAGAAATAATTGAGCTAGACCCACCTTTAAGTATACGGATCGGTTTAGAATCACCAGCTGAATCGATTTAACGATGTCTGTCTGTCTGTCCGTCCGTCTGCTGTCCAACTAAGCTTGTTCGCACTCTACAGGTCGCAATTGCGGTTCGATTGTCATGAAATTTGGTAAAAGTTACTTCTTTTGGCCAAGGACGATTGGTATTGAATTTGGAGAAAATCGGTTCAGATTTAAATATAGCCTCCATACAAATACCCCTATAATTTATGGGATCATGGCCAAATTTTCAGGATCGTGTTATATTTGAACGAGAGACAGCTCACGGGAAAGTGGAACACATGGGTCTATGTTTTGATATAGCCCCCATACAAATGTACATCCGATTTACAATATTACTGCTCTAAAATGCACATTTTACATCGGATCTTGATCAAATTTTCCACACAATGTTACATTTATACTAGAAACACGTATTTTGAAAGCCAGCTATATAGGTCAATGTTTTGGAGTAGCCTCCATACAAATGGGCCCCCATTTTACACTATTTTCGCTATAGAACCCACATCTTACATTGGATCTTGATAACATTTTGCAGATCATATTATATTTCAATAAAGAATACCTACTTTGAAAGTGATCTATAAAGGCCCACTTTTCAATGTAGCGCCCTTACAAGTGGGCCCCCATTTGAATCATCTAGGACCAACATTTTACATCGGAAGTTTTTTAAATTTTGCAGATTATATTATATTCATATTTCTTACTAAGAATACCTACTTTGAAAGTGATCTATATGGGCCACTTTTTAATGTAGCGCCCTTACAAATGGCCCCCATTTTTATTATTACCCCTCTAGGAGCCACAATTTCAATCGGAAGTTTATCAAATTTTGCATTTTGTATTATATTTGAACTAAGAAGATATATTATGCATATAAAGAGTGATTTTTTTGAGGTTAGGATTTTCATGCATTAGTATTTGACAGATCACGTGGGATTTCAGACATGGTGTCAAAGAGAAAGATGCTCAGTATGCTTTGACATTTCATCATGAATTGTCTTACAAACGAACAACGCTTGCAAATTATTGAATTTTATTATCAAAATGCGTGCTCTGTTAAGAAAGTTCATTGCGCGCTTCCATTTTATGGTCAGTTTAATCGACCCACTGAAGCGGCTATTCGGGCTATTGTGACTAAATTTCGCACCAAATTTACATTGTTGGACATTAAACCACCAACACGCTTACGTAGAGTGCGAACTGAAGAAAATATCGCAGCTGTATCGGCCAGTGTTAATGATGACCACCAATTTTCGATTCGTCGCCGTTCGCACCAATTGGGTCTCTGTTACTCAAAAACGTGGAAATGCCAAAATTGGACTAAGCGGATGGACCACCTAAGACGCAGCCGCGGTCAACATTTAAATGAAATTATCTTCAAAAAGTAAATGTCATGGACCAATCTAACGTTTCAAATAAAGAACCGATGAGATTTTGCAAATTTTATGCGTTTTTTTTTTTAAAAAAAAGTTATCAAGCTCTTAAAAAATCACCCTTTATTATGGATCCATATTTTGGTATAGCCTTCATAAAAATTGGCCCCCTCCTTCTACTCTATTACATCTCTAGAACACACATCGCGCATTAAATCTCGATATAACTTTGCATATCATGTCATATTTCAACTAAGAACTTTTTAATGTAGCGCCCTTACAAATGGCCCCATTTTTAGTATTATCCCTAGGTATACCTACTATGAAAGTCAAATATATATGTCCATATTTTGGCACAATCCCCATACAAATGGTCCCCCATTTTACACTTTTACCGCTTCAGAACCTATATCTTACATCGGATCTTTATAAAATTTTGCAGATCATATTCACTAGGAATGCCTAACGGGATCTATAATGGCCCATGTTATGGTACAACCCCTAGGGTTTTTATAGGCCCCTACAAATGTCCGGCCAATTTATCCGATTACAGCTGTAAAATCTGTATTTGTCATCGGATCTTAGTCAATTTTTCCAGATTATATTATATTTTCTCTCGGAATACACGAAAATTGGATCATATGGGTCAATGTTTCCAAATTTCACATAGGATCACTTACTTGTGAAGTGAACCATGGATCCCGATTTTAGACGTATCTTCTACATCATGTTATATATCATAGGAATACTTACAGCAAAGGTGGAGCATTACGCAAATAAATTTCCGACCGACTTTAGCCTTTCCTTACTTGTTTTAATTTAATTCAATTTCATTGTGATACTTCCAGAATATGTCGACATACTGGTAGCGTCCACTTCTAGCTGGCGAATAAATTTAAACATAATTTCATCTTCACAAACTATATGGCATTGTTATGTTAAACTTTCAATAGTCATCCATTCGCTAATCTAGCATAATAATTTCCCATCAATATCCTTTAATCAATTCCAATAAAACACACTTCCTGCCCATGTCGATTAGTATGCAAGCAACAACAACAGTTTTTCTTTAGAGCGACAATATAAAATTTAATATTCACACATAATGACAGCATTAAGTGTTTAACCACATTCCCTTTCGAATCCTTAACTAATCATGCGGACTGGTTGCTGGGGGGGTGGCAAAGAACGAGGGAGTGAGAGAGACCGACCAAGTGAGCGAAAAAATCGATTAAATCCTTCAAATGTTTGTGTACCACAAAATAAACCATTTCGTTCGTTGTGTTTATGCTTCCGTTTCCTATGCTGCGACGTCGTCCTACGAGGCACTTGTACGAACGATCTGACGAGACGGGATGAGGAGGCGAGCACATTCTCATATGTATATATTGCTTCGTTTTTTTTTTGTTAACATACGGACAAGTGACAATCATTGGGCTTAATTGAATTCTGGTGCTGCATAATAAATCAACTCGATGCGGTACTTAAGCCTCGACAACCTGACGCATCAAAAGGCGTACATCAACACATTATTCCTTTATAATCCTTTAGAGCTTATTCTCCTTTATTGTTAAATGAATTCTCCATGTGTTGGTGTCTGTGTGTGTGGATAATATTGAGGTTGTTGGTGTTATTATTGCTGTTGATGTTCGAAATCATAATGAGCAGTACGTGTGTTTATGTGCATGGATGTGTGTGTGAGTGTGCAGGCATAGGATATATGAATGAACAAACAAATCAACAATGAACAACAGCAACAACAAGAGTAGAATCTGCAGCAGCAGTGGCAGGAGCGACAGCAGCAATATAACAATCATAACAATAAACAAAAGGATATTTTAACTCGACTCGAGCAAAACAATGGAATACTGGAACACTGTAAACCGTAAACAGAAAGCAGAAAACCGCCCCTAAACACACCCAAATGCCTGCCTTTTGCCGCCGCACTTGTTTCATCTCAGCCAGCCTTCGCACCGTGGTTTAAAAAAAAAACCAAAAGTCCTCTACTGCGAACGAGGATAGTATTCATTCATATCAATCAGTTTCTATACAAATGGAAAGGAATACTATTTTGCCCCACTATCAACTATTTTGTAACGTTTTCGGCCGAAAATGGTCCAGTTTTTGTCCCATTTTCACACTAAAAGTGAAAATTTGAAAAAAAAAAAAAATCCTTTAGTCAGAGGGATACACACACCGAACAGTATGTCATTTTCGTTGGTACCATTTTCATCCCTTGTTGTCCCACTTTCCCTTTAAAAGTACAAATTAGAACAAGTAAGAAACGTCTGGCGAGGCCGACTATATGATACCCTCCACTTTCTACCCCATTGCAATTCAATTTGGTAAAAAAGTGAAATCGGGGAGGACCATATATTCACCATATATGTATGTTTCCAGGTGAAATATACTATGTAAAGTTTGACCAAAAGAAGAAGAAAGTTTGACCGGAAGAAGTTAAATCGAGAGCTACATTTGTATGGGGGCTATATCTAAATCTGAACCGATCTTATCCACTTTCACCATCGATGTTTCTAGTTGGATTATAAGGTGCTGTGCCAAATTCGAATAAGATCGGCTGGAATATGTGGTTCCTAGAGCGGAAAAAGTCAAATCGGGGGTGACATTTGTATGGGGGCTATATCTAAATCTGAACCGATCTTTTCCACTTTCACCATCGATATTTCTAGTTGGATTATAAGGTGCTGTGCTAAATTTGAAGAAGATCGGATGGAATATGTGGTTTCTAGAGCGGAAAAAGCCAAATCGAGGGTGACGTTTGTATGGGGGCTATATCTAAATCTGAACCGATTTTATCCACTTTCACCGTCGATGTTTCTAGTTGGATTATATGGTGATGTGCCAAATTTGAAGAAGATCGGCTGAAATATATGGTTTCTAGAGCGGAAAAAGTCAAATCGGGGGTGACATTTGTATGGGGGCTATATCTAAATCGGAACCGATCTTATCCACTTTCATCATCGATGTTTCTAGTTGGATTATAAGGAGCTGTGCCAAATTTGACGAAGATCGGCTGAAATATATGGTTTCTAGAGCGGAAAAAGTCAAATCGGGGGTGACATTTGTATGGGGGCTATATCTAAATCTGAACCTATCTTATCCAGTTTCACCATCGATGTGGTGCTGTGCCAAATTTGAAGAAGATCGGCTGAAATATGTGGTTTCTAGAGAGGAAAAAGCCAAATCGCGAGTGACATTTGTATGGGGGCTATATCTAAATCTGAACCGATCTTACCCGCTTCTACTGTAGCTGTTTCCTGTTGGATTCTAAAATGTTGTGCCAAATGTAAAGAAAAACGGGTATAATATGTGCTTTATAGAGCGGAAAAGTCAAATCGGAAGCGAAATTAGAACGGGGGGCTATATCTAAATCTGAACGATTTACTTCAAATTAAATTGTGTCCGTTCTTGATCCATAAAACTTACTTGTGCCAATTTTTGTTAAGATCGGACAATAACTGCGACCTGTACTTTGATTACAACAATAGAGGGACAGACGGACATTGCTAAATCGTCTCAGAAAGTGATTCTAAGCCGATCTGTATAATAAACGATCGTTTCCTTTTGCGTGCAACAAACAAATGCACAAAGACATAATGCCCTAGAAGAGGGTATAAAAACATTTAAATTACTCTTCTACATAATCAGAGGGATGTATACACGATTCCTGCTGGAAACTGTAGTTGGTACCATTTTTATCCCCTTTAAACCCGGTTCGCCCTTAGAAGTACAAATTTCAACAAACCCATGTATACTGAGCGTCTACGTAATCAGAGGAATCTGTACATAAACTATCAAGAATCCAGCTGTAATATTTTGTTTGGTGCCATTTATATCCCTTTTTGTCCCTTTTCCTTCTTAAAAGTACAAATTTTAAAAAATTTCCTTTATGTCCAGAAGGATGTTCACACCGAACTTCACGATTCCAGCTGTAAAATTTTAGTTGGTACAATTTTTGTCCCCTTTAGTCCCACTTCCATTTTAAAAGTATAAATTTACAAACAAATCATCGGATTTCAAAAAATAATCAGAGGAATGTATACACGGAATTTCACGATTTCAGCTGCAACACTTTGGTACAATTTTGGTACAATGTTTATCCCTTTTTGCATTTTCCTTCATAAAAGTACAAATTTAAAGACAATTTCTTTATGTGAAGTGTCTACAATAATTCACGATTCCAACTGTGAAACTTTAGCTGGTAAAATTTGTATCCCCTTTCGTCCCTTTTACCACAAGAAGTACTAATTTCCAAAAACCCATTTATACTGCGCGTCCACGTAATTAGAGGAATTTATACACTGAATTTCACGATTCCAGCTGCAACACTTTGGTTGGTACCATTTTTATCCCGTTTTGTACAGCTTCCGCAATATTTCAATTTTCGAAAAATTTCCATTTATTTCGCGTGTCTAAGTAATCAGGGGACCCAGTATAATGATCGCCGCAGCAATATTTTGATAAGTACCATTTGTTATCCCTTTCCCCTTTAAGAGCACAATTTTCCAAAATCATTTTTTTTGCTGTCGACATTGTAAGAGGAATGCACGCCATAACTTCTTGATTCCACATTTAACGCCTAGACTGGAAACATTTTTTCCCATTTTGTGCCGCTTCCCATAAAAAGTACAATTTTCGAATAATGCCTTTATGGTGCGTGGCTCCGAAATCGGAGGATCGAATCGATTCCTGCAGCAATATTTTAGTTGGTACCATTTTCATCCCTTTTGTGTCCCTTTCACACTCCCCCCGCCTAAAATCACAATTTTCGAAAATCCTGTTATGTCAGAGGAATTTTCTCAGCAAATATCAGGATTCTATATGTAATACTTTGATTGGTACCATTTGTATCCCTTTTGTCCCGCTTCCCCCTTAAAAGTGCAAATTTTGAAAAATCCATTTGTGTTGCTCGTCTATGTAGTCAGAGGACAAACATATATAATTTCATGATTCTAGCTGCAACCCTTGGTTGGTACCATTTTTATCCCTTTTTGTCCCGCTTCTCCTAAAGAGTGCATATTTGGAAAAAAAAACTTTTCTAGCGCGTCAGAGGAATGTACACAACGAGTATAACGATTCCAGAAGGAATATTTTGGTTTGTACTATTTTTATCCCCTTTGTTTTATTTTCCTCCTAAAAAAGTAAACAAGACATTTATTTTGCGTGTATACGTAATCAGAGTAAGCACCGAATTTCACGATTTAAACTGCAACTACTTGGTTCGTACCATTTTTATACCTTTTTACATTTTCTCTAAAAGTACAAAATTCGACAAATCTGTTTAAGTGGCGTTTCGACATTCGACAGGAAAATGTTCACGTTCATCACATATCTACGTAGTCGGGGAACGTTCACACCAACTATTACGATTACAGCTGAAATACATTGTTGGTACTATTTTTATCCCTTTTTGCCGCTTTTCATTTCGAAAATGAAATGTCTTCATAATAAGGTGAATGCTGAAAAATCTTGTTTGTACTATTTTTACCCCTTTTTGTCCCATTTCGTCACAAATGACCTTAATTTTCATATCGAAAATGAAATGTCACATTTTTTTATTATTATTTGGTTGGTACTATTTGTATCCCTTTTCCTCTTTAAAAGTGAAAATTCTGTAAAATCTACATTATGAGGGGAATGTACACCGCCCATTTCATATTTTTGTTGCTGACATTTGCTGTCGGTTTATGGCCACTTTTTACCATTCGCTCATCAATGACTGAGTCAGTCAGTCCCCATAATTATTTTTAGAAAATGGTACCTTATATCTTTTTTGGTACTATTTTTACCCCTTTTTGTCCCTATTCATTTCAAAAATGAAATACAACAGCAATATTTTGGTTGGTACCATTTTTATCCCTTTTCCTCCCTAAAAGTACAAATTTCGAAAAGGATTGTAAGGGGAATGTACACTAGGGCGTACCTCAAAAAAAAGTTCGCAGTACACCTTCGAATATGAAGTATTATTGAAAGGTAGTTTCAAAAAAAATTGTTTATTTTTTATGCCGAACGTAGGGGTCGCGCTTTTACATTTTTCTATATAACTTCTGCATTTATAAACGGATTTTAAAGTGTGATACATCGATGTTTTTGTCTCGAGCTCAATGACTTCAAAGACAAAAACATCGGCCTCGTCGAGACAAAAACATCGATGTATCACACTTTAAAATCCGTTTATAAATGCAGAAGTTATATAGAAAAATGTAAAAGCGCGACCCCTACGTTCGGCATAAAAAAAATAAAAAAAAAATTTTTTGAAACTACCTTTCAATAATACTTCATATTCGAAGGTGTACGGCGAACTTTTTTTTACTTGTAACCTGGTACGCTCTAATGTACACCCCAATTCATATTAAATTTTTTTGTTACGGTCATAAGGACCGATGTTTATCCCTTTATTGGCACTTTTTACCCCTTCGCTGATCAGTTACAATTATTTTTAGATAATTTGATGCTCATGTCATAAATTTCATTCAATTTCACAATTATTATTTACCCCCCTGTTTTCTGTGCGAAAACACTGTGCACTGCGCGCCCATAAGTGGTGAGTGAAATGAAGACGAGATGTATGAATTTTCATGAAGAGTCGAGTCGCATCAAAAGGGATTGACTAAGTGGAGAAGAAAAGAGGGATATTGTGACTGTGGGATTGGGACTGCGTCTTAATGTGAGAGCTTAGTGTGGCAAATAACTTTTGCTCAGTTTTTATTTTATTTTTCTTTTTTTTTGTATTTTTTATTGCTTTCAAAACAAGAGGCTTAAACAAAACAAATACGAGTATGACGACGGCGGGCGATGCGTACAAATCGTACAAACACCCCTCTTTCTGGCCGGGTCGTTTAAATTGTGGCACACCAGGAAGACGACCAGAACAAGTGCATCAGATGCTGGGCTGGGACGATTGAAATTGATTTAAACGTTACACGAACAAATCGAAGGGGCGAGGGTGGGCAGTGAAAGTGATTGATACTGGTATTGGGGGTGGGGAGGAATGTGTTCATTTTATGCTCTGCGAACAATGGTTGGAAAACAAATCAAATCAAATCGATGTCCGATGCCTGGTGAGCTGCTGAGTTGTGGTCGGTCAAATGAGCTGAGCTGAGCCGAGCCATAAAAACACAAAGGCGGCTAAACAATAACTCACCACTGGATTTACTCCATAATCCCTGGGCCATATCCTTGTTACCTAAGAAGGAATGCGGTCATATTATGGCGGTAACTGAGATATGATATATACTCTGATTGAGAGGATATTAGTACAACATAGTGACTTCCGGTTGTCATTAAAAGGAACATATTGAAGATTTAAACAATACAAAATACATGCAAACATTTTGTTGTGGCGATTGATCATAACAAATTTGTTAAGTGAAGAATAGCCGAATATTGAAATTTCAGGTATATATTTCAAACTAAATATATATGGATTTTTAGGCTGTTAAAACTTATTGGGGACAATAAAAAATAGGAAGAGTTTTTCAAATGTGTGAAAATAGATCGGATACAGAACGAGACTCAAAAAATATTGCATGGATGAATAACAAGAGCAAGTTTCAGTCGGAAATTATGAAATTTTGTTCTTTCAATGGATAGACGAAGGGAAAAGAATACAGATAGAAACATGAAGTTTGAAGTATTTTTAAAAAATATTCTTCTCTTTCATTTGATGCCCATATCGCTATTCTATGGTAACGCAAACTAAATTATTAAAACAACTATATCCTTTGGAAAATAAAAGTCCTCTTAAAAGGACAAACGACCACGAAATAAAAAATTGAGTATGCAGTTTTGCTATTAGTGACCTATAGTTTCAGTTCTATATAGTCTCGTTCTTAGGAGGGAAATCGTGTCGTACGGAGGTATTGTAACACCTTATGTACAGTTTTCCTTCCAATTTATCCATTGAAATACCGAAAATTCAGCTTTTTTTTTTCAAAAAATAGCATAACACTAGAATGTGTTAACGATGCAAATGTCTTCATAAAAAAATGTTTTCATGAAAAAATGTGCGTCCCTCAATGGGTTAAGAAGTTCTTAAAATTGCAAATGGCGATCAATACCTCTCCAACGAGCCCCTAAAAACATAAATCGAACTAAAAACGTGGAAAATGAAAATATTTGGGCTTATGAAATAACGCAATACTTTGGAAAACAGCCGTGATTTTTTAAACTATAGTCACTAGAGCGTACCAGGTTACAAGTAAAAAAAAAAAGTTCGCCGTACACCTTCGAATATGAAGTATTATTGAAAGGTAGTTTCAAAAAAATTTTTTTTATTTTTTTATGCCGAACGTAGGGGTCGTGCTTTTACATTTTTCTATATAACTTCTGCATTTATAAACGGATTTTAAAGTGTGATACATCGATGTTTTTGTCCGATTTTTTTGTCTTTGAAGTCATTGAGCTCAAACATGATTCATGATTTTATGCGAGCTTTAATTTTCGATTATTAGAGTGGTACATTAGGGTAGTAGCAACTGAGAAATGATGGGTAAGTACCAGAAGGGGGTGCTTGAGCTCAATGACTTCAAAGACAAAAAAATCGGCCTCGTCGAGACAAAAACATCGATGTATCACACTTTAAAATCCGTTTATAAATACAAGTTATATAGAAAAATGTAAAAGCGCGACCCCTACGTTCGGCATAAAAAAATAAAATTTTTTTTTTGAAACTACCTTTCAATAATACTTCATATTCGAAGGTGTACGGCGAACTTTTTTTTTGAGGTACGCCCTAATAGTCACCCCACTCTGAATTTTTGATATTTTGTAGAGAATAACTTAAGCTAAAATACAAAACAAGATAAAGAGAATTAAAGATATGTTTTTCAGGATATTCAAGGATTAAAATTATTTTTATTTTTTGGAGTCCTTGAATCACAAGGACATTCATATTATCGTACAGATTCGGAAAGAGGAGGTGTAAATCATTCACATGATATTAATATCGTTAAGATCTGACAACGCGATCCAGTTATGACATCGATAATGTAGCCATCTGTTCCAAAAAACCCTCGAGATAACCAACTTTGGACTACTATAAAAATTAAACCACGCACTACTTTGAGCTACGGTAAACGGTATATTACCCACAACCACTAGTAGAATGTATGCACCAAATTTCTTCAAAATCGAAAGGGATGAAAATCCCAAAACTATGGTTTTTGGGTCGTTTTCTGTTGGAATTACCCCAAATATTAAATATCAGATTATGACGATCATTCGCATAGAAGTTATGAGAGAATTAATTTTTATTTGTGTATCTTTAAACTCCAAATATGAAAAGTGTATTTAAACTTTAGTCTCTAACTGTATATCTTCTTCGATTCTATTCTGGGTATTTCAGCTTCTGCCTTTCCAGAAATAAGATATCGGATGAGGAAAATTTAGATTGGATTTTGACAGTTCACGTCGTCAAACGATACCATTGGTCCTGTCGAAGACGGATTTGAAGGCCGAAGCTTAGGGATGTCAAAAATTTCCCTTTACAGGAAACCGGTTTTTGGTTTGTTCGAAAATTCAAAATTTCAAAAAACCGGTTTTCGGTTTTTAAATTTTTACAAAACCAATGAACCGGTTTTTTATTTTGACAAAAAAAAATTCTATATTATTTTTTAACTTTTTTTGAGATTATTGAATAAAAAATAATATTACAACCTTCTTATGTTTTCATTTTTATTTGAATATTAATGGCCGGTTTTTCCATTTTTATTTATATTCAATATGAAATGCGAAGAGAGAAATAATATATTCGATGGAAACTGAATTCAACTAAAACTGTTAGACTCAATAACCAAATTCGTTAGGGGCGAAAAGAAAAATAACCTGGATAAAAATACAGCTGATTTGTTTCTAGTTTCAATTTTGTAATCAGTATGATTTCGTATCGCAAGTCAAGTCCAAGTCCAGCATTATATCACTTAGTTTATTTTCACAGCAAGTAAACCAAGCTTCACTATTTCCATAGTATATTATGCAAGGATCTTAGTAGTTGTATAGGATATATCCACTTCGCCTAAATTTACAATCTTCAACCAAAACCGAATGTTTTGATATTTGATTTAAATAAGTTTTTCTTGCTAGAAATAGACGCAATAAAAGTTTTTTTAAATCCTGTTGTACAAAATATAAATATTCGTCCACAAAAGATATTGATTTCATATGTTTATTTTAAAAGAAAAGAAAGTTTTGGTATCTTTGGATTTTTAATGGACGACATTTTTGATGTAAAAGGAAATATTCGGTCTTCCGCCAATATTTTTTGACCAGAAATATATCGTTGGAAAAGTCCTTTCTCGTGTAAAATTGTTACGCTTTCTTGTTAAGGCCCGATTAGACTACTCTAAAAGTGTTAGACCTGTTAAAAATTGTATTTATATTTTGCTTTACCCACAGTCTGACCACGAGTGTGAGAGGAATCAAATGCAAATTTTGACAGTCTGCCAAACTATTTTTGAAAATTTTCAAAATAAATATAAAAATAAGTTAATAATAAAGAGTGATTTTTTTGAGGTTAGGATTTTCATGCATTAGTATTTGACAGATCACGTGGGATTTCAGACATGGTGTCAAAGAGAAAGATGCTCAGTATGCTTTGACATTTCATCATGAATCGTCTTACAAACGAACAACGCTTGCAAATTATTGAATTTTATTATCAAAATGCGTGCTCTGTTAAGAAAGTTCATTGCGCGCTTCCATTTTATGGTCAGTTTAATCGACCCACTGAAGCGGCTATTCGGGCTATTGTGACTAAATTTCGCACCAAATTTACATTGTTGGACATTAAACCACCAACACGCTTACGTAGAGTGCGAACTGAAGAAAATATCGCAGCTGTATCGGCCAGTGTTAATGATGACCACCAATTTTCGATTCGTCGCCGTTCGCACCAATTGGGTCTCTGTTACTCAAAAACGTGGAAATGCCAAAATTGGACTAAGCGGATGGACCACCTAAGACGCAGCCGCGGTCAACATTTAAATGAAATTATCTTCAAAAAGTAAATGTCATGGACCAATCTAACGTTTCAAATAAAGAACCGATGAGATTTTGCAAATTTTATGCGTTTTTTTTTAAAAAAAAGTTATCAAGCTCTTAAAAAATCACCCTTTACTAATATTATAGAAAGGAATTGATTTGTTTGTAATTTTAAGGCTTTACAAATGTAAATTGCATGATTTTTAATTATTAGTCAAATTTAAAATTTTTAAATCCTACTTTTTCCGAGAGAATTCCATGCAATTTTTTGAAAGTGGGAGAGAATTTATCAAAAATCGTTTGACATCTACGATAGTCGAATCGGGCTTTTATATGTATGAATGTAGAAAATACAGAGTGAGTGAGTGAGTACTGTGGAGATATTCTATCTCCGTTAAAATGCCCAAATGAAACTTTCAAAACATAATTTCAGTATAAGAAAGAACAATTGATTAATTCAATAAACTTATCGTACAGACGCCGCACAGTGAGATTTCGACACATAAAATTTAAAAATTTAATGATGCAGTTTTGTAGAAACTTGATTCAGTATGAAGAATCTATAAATTGTATCCCAAAAAATGTTTATTTGCTTTTAAATAATGAAGTAAAGTCACATGTACATTTTGATCTAAAATATTGAAAACTGTTTACGCACTTCTATAGTGTTTGTACGTAAGATAATTTTATTGCTCTGACTTAAATAGTGTTTTTTTTTAATTTGCAGAAAATAAAAACAATGTCAATTAATGTCGTTAATTTAAGTGAAACATAATTTTAACAAAAAAAGAAATTGTAATTCCGCGAAGAAGAAAAAGCGCCAAAATACAAAAGCGTTTTTGGAATAAGTTGAGCAGAACAGTAAAAAAAATCACAATATTAATAGGCCTAAGTGATCTATAAAAGTGAAATAGGGTAATAAAAATCGGCAGTTAAAACCTTTGGCTAGAATCGCGTTTTTCTTAAAAAAAAATACCAACAGTTACATTAATTTTTTTTTTAATTATGTGAAGAATAAAATAAAATCGCCACTTTGACATAAATTCGCGTTTTTGGTTTAAGAAATTATACTAAATGGATTATAAAATGGATGGTGGGCGTGGCCAATTTTGACGAAACTTTATTTTATTCTTAATTGAGGTAATAAAAGGCTCTGTGCCAAATTTCAAAAAGTTTGGGTCAAAAATAAATTTGGGTTCTATGAGCGGTGGATGGTGCCAATTTTGATGAAACTTTATTTTATTCTTGATTGAGGTAATAAAAGGCTCTGTGCCAAATTTCAAAAAGTTTGGGCCAAAAATAAATTTTGGGTTGGTACTGGGCGTGGCCAATTTTGATGAAACTTTATTTTATTCTTGATTGTGGTAATAAAATGCTCTGTGCCAAATTTCAAAAAGTTTGGGCCAAAAATAAATTTTGGGTTCTATGGGCGGTGGATGGTGGGCGTGTCCAATTTTGATGAAACTTTATTTTATTCTTGATTGAGGTAATAAAAGGCTCTGTGCCAAATTTCAAAAAGTTTGGGCCAAAAATAAATTTTGGGTTCTATGGGCGGTGGATGGTGGGCGTGTCCAATTTTGATGAAACTTTATTTTATTCTTAATTGAGGTAATAAAAGGCTCTGTGCCAAATTTCGAAAACTTTGGGTCAAAAATAAATTTTGGGTTCTATGGGTGGTCGGTACTGGGCGTGGCCAATTTTGATGAAACTTTTTTTTATTCTTGATTGTGGTAATAAAATGCTCTGTGCCAAATTTCAAAAAGTTTGGGCCAAAAATAAATTTTGGCTCTATGGGCGTCGGGTGGTGGGCGTGTCCAATTTTGATGAAACTTTATTTTATTCTTAATTGAGGTAATAAAAGGCTCTGTGCCAAATTTCAAAAAGTTTGGGCTAAAAATAAACTGTGGCTCTATGGGCGTTGGATGGTGGACGTGTCGAATTTTGATGAAACTTTATTTTATTCTTAATTGAGGTAATAAAAAGCTCTGTGCCAAATTTCAAAAAGTTTGGGCCAAAAATAAATTTTGGGTTCTATGGGTGGTGGGTACTGGGTGTACCCAATTTTGATGAAACCTTATATTTTTCTTAATTGAGCTAACCAAAGGCCCAGAGCAAAATTTCAACATTCTACGAGCACTCCTTATATTTTTTGCCAAACTTTGCATGAACAAATCCCTCTGTGCGCCGTAAATATGTTTCAAGATGCAATCAAGGTGCCCCCTTTCATTAATATGGTGTATTAAGGTGATCTCAAATCATATCACTCCCTTCCTCATCTATGACATTCATCGCAGAGTCCTTATGGCTCCCTTTTGCAAGGCTTGTGCAGAAAATCACAACACACAATTGAATGATTCAAGGGTCCTTATACAATTTTCACAAGTATTGAATAACACATGCATGTATAGGTGCGCGCACAAGTACAATTGTGCAAGTGTATGCAAGAGTGTGTGTTCGTGAAATATTGTCGCATTTTGTGCAGGACTCACTCGTGTGTTTGCATTATTTTACTCTGCTCGTGCCTGTGAAGAGTAAAATGTCTATAAGCACTCATCCACAAGAGGCAGCAATAGCCATGCACACACTCGCACACATGTACACATTTAGTAACGACAACAATTTGTATTCGGAGGATTGTTTTCTATAGAAAATATCCTCGCTGTCGTCATCAAACGGACGATTTCATCTGTTTCGATTTGTTTTATGGAAAACAACAGCTACTTACTGTGGTGATTGTGGTGATGGTGGCTCTCCCCTTCCCTCATCCCTGCATTGTAGCGCATTGTGTTTTGTAGGTTTTTTAATCCTGTGATAAAGATGATGATGATGATGCCGCTGAAGAAGCCACTGCTGGTGTTTTGTGCTGATACTGATTCCGTTGATGATGATGATGATGACGACGATGACGATTATTCCTCTTTTTTGGGCTGTTGTATTGTTTTCAAACACATTTGATTTTCCACTCGATTGTCGTTTAGTCCTCCCATTGTGTTGTTGTATTTATACGTTTGTATTGTTGTCGTCGAGAGCTGTTGTTCATGTTGTTGTTATTGATGCGGCAATAATGTTGTTGTCGAAGTCCTTTAATAATTCAAGTGTCAAATTCTTGTTTGCCTTTTGCCGATTTCGCAATAATACTTTACGTGTTTTGTTATTTATCTCCGGAATATTTCTCGGCAATAAACACAGACACCAGAGAGAAAAATAAATATGAATGGAAACAAAAAAATCCAATTGGAAAACTATTCACAGTGTACTCGTATTGCTCGCATCAAAACACAAACTTGGTTTTTAATCTTTGGTGAAGCCGGAAGTGTCCTCTTTACAGGGGGACATTTAAAAGTTGAAAACAATAAAGAGCAGAATTAAACAAAATTTCATTTTGGCGAAATCGCTTCATTGGGTGTAAACTATCTACACAAATTTTGATTTTGATCATTATATTTTTTCCTTTTTTAAAGTACTTATTTGAATAAAATTTATTTATTTTTTATTTTATATATTTTTATTTATTTAGGTATATATTATATACCGGAATATATTCCGGAAATTCCTATAAGCCCTAATAAAATGAAAAAAATAAATGTCACCTTATATTATTCGTACGATGGCGAATTAGAAATTATCCTTCCTTCTTATAAAGAGTGATTTTTTTGAGGTTAGGATTTTCATGCATTAGTATTTGACAGATCACGTGGGATTTCAGACATGGTGTCAAAGAGAAAGATGCTCAGTATGCTTTGACATTTCATCATGAATAGACTTACTAACGAGCAACGCTTGCAAATCATTGAATTTTATTATCAAAATGCGTGCTCTGTTAAGAAAGTTCAGAAAGAAAGAAATTGTGTTCAGCGACGAAGCTCATTTTTGGCTCAATGGGAACGTAAATAGGCAGAATTGTCGATTTTGGAGTGAATATCAGCCAGAAGCATTGCAAGAGCTACCAATGCATCCAGAAAAAGTCACAGTTTGGTGCGGTTTATGGGCTGGTGGCATCATTGGACCGTACTTCTTCAAAGATGATGCGAATCGTAACGTAACTGTGAATGGTGAGCGCTACCGTGAGATGATATCCAACTTTTTTTTGCCCAAAATGGAAGAACTGAACTTGGTTGACATGTGGTTTCAACAAGATGGCGCTACATGCCACACAGCTCGCGATTCTATGGCCATTTTGAGGGAAAACTTCGGAGAACAATTCATCTCAAGAAACGGACCGGTAAGTTGGCCACCAAGATCATGCGATTTGACGCCTTTAGACTATTTTTTGTGGGGCTACGTCAAGTCTAAAGTCTACAGAAATAAGCCAGCAACTATTCCAGCTTTGGAAGACAACATTTCCGAAGAAATTCGGGCTATTCCGGCCGAAATGCTCGAAAAAGTTGCCCAAAATTGGACTTTCCGAATGGACCACCTAAGACGCAGCCGCGGTCAACATTTAAATGAAATTATCTTCAAAAAGTAAATGTCATGGACCAATCTAACGTTTCAAATAAAGAACCGATGAGATTTTGCAAATTTTATGCGTTTTTTAAAAAAAAAAGTTATCAAGCTCTTAAAAAATCACCCTTTAATTATAGCCTTCCGGGCTTTCGATATTAAAGGGTGATTTTTTAAGAGCTTGATAACTTTTTTTTTTTAAAAAACGCATAAAATTTGCAAAATCTCATCGGTTCTTTATTTGAAACGTTAGATTGGTCCATGACATTTACTTTTTGAAGATAATTTCATTTAAATGTTGACCGCGGCTGCGCCTAAAAGTGGTCCATCCGCTTAGTCCAATTTTGGCATTTCCACGTTTTTGAGTAACAGAGGCCCAATTGCTGCGAACGGCGACGAATCGATAATTGATGGTCATCATTAACATTGACCGATACAGCTGCGATATTTTCTTCAGTTCGTACTCTACGTAAGCGTCTTGGTGGTTTAATGTCCAACAATGTAAATTTGGTGCGAAATTTAGTCACAATAGCCCGAATAGCCGCTTCAGTGGGTCGATTAAACTGACCATAAAATGGAAGCGTGCGATGAACTTTCTTAACAGAGCACGCATTTTGATAATAAAATTCAATGATTTGCAAGCGTTGCTCGTTAGTAAGTCTATTCATGATGAAATGTCAAAGCATACTGAGCATCTTTCTCTTTGACACCATGTCTGAAATCCCACGTGATCTGTCAAATACTAATGCATGAAAATCCTAACCTCAAAAAAATCACTCTTTACAACGCTTTTCGTCTGAAAAATATATTTCTCAAGTCGTTGGGTTGTTTACCTTGAGGTACTGCAACTGCTTTAGGAGCGTAGACATTTTTATAATATGGTCCATTTAAAATTTAAAATTAGAATCGGCTATAAGAATAATGACTATTATTGATTGTTTTTTCAAATTTCTGGTTTTATTGGAAAGATTAAACTTTGTCATTTAATAATGGAACACAATATCATTCAGATGGCTACCACGACTGGCTCGTCAGCACCTAATCGGATCAACCCAATTTTTCAGTACATGGCCCAATAATGCTGCCAGCCCAAAATCCACACCAAACAGTGACTCCTTGTGGATGCATTGACCACTATTGACCAATAGCCACGTGTGGGTTCTCTGAACCACATATGCGGCAATTTTGCTTATTAACATAGCCATCGAGATGAAAACGAGCTTCATCTGAAAGCAGGAAATTTCTTGTAGTTTGTGTTAAAACTCACTACTTTGGAAGTAAATTTTTATATATTTTCGAATTTTGTTCGAGTGTATAGAGTCCCATTTTACAAATGTTAAACATAAATTCAAAGTAATCGGTAGTTCAAATTTAAAATGTTAAATGCTCCAGCCTATATTTTCACTCCTACAATAACTCATATTTGTAAGTTATACTCGCAACCATTTGAAAGTCTTTGCTTTACACCGCGCTCCGTTCTGCGTAGTAGTCTTTAAATATTTATTCAGCACATTTGGACTCACAAATTCATATCGAAAATACCCATCAGCAAATATTGCAGGTAGCACATTTCAGTGGCTCCACAAAATCACAATGTGCACATTTTCCACTTTCTGGGGAAATTCCATCAAGATCAAGTTCCAAAAATTGGTAATGTCCTAATATCCAGTAACCTCTTAACAATAATATTTTAACAAGTTAATGAAAAGGATTTTTCTGGTAGGCAGTCACTAAGGTAAAACCAGTAAGGAAAGGCTAAAGTCGGGCGGGGCCGACTCTATGATACACTCCACTTTCAAGCCGAATACAATTCAATTCGGTGAAAAAGTGAAAACGGGAAGGTTTTTTGTATCCTGTAAATGTATGTGTTTGACAAAAAAATTTATATCGGAAAGGACATTTGTATGAGGATATATTGAAACCTGGAACGAAATAGGTGAAATATAAAATGTATAGTTTGGCCAAAATCGGTTAAACTTATGGGAGCAACATTTGAAATTGGCTATATTTAAATCTGAACCGATCTTACCCACTTTCATCATAGTTTTGTTTAGTTAGATTATAAGATGTTGTGCGAAATTTAAAGAAAATCGAGCACAATATGTGGCTTTTAAAGCGGCAAAAGTCAAATCGGGAGCGACATTTGTATGGGGGCTATATCTAAATCTGAACCGATCTTACCCAATTTCTGCATAGTGTTTCTAGTAAGATTATAAGATGTTGTGCCAAATTTAAAGAAAATCGAGTACAATATGTGGTTTCTACAGAGGAAAATGTCAAATCGGGAACGACATTTGTATGGGGGCTATATCTAAATCTGAACCGGTTTGACCTATTTTCACCAAAGATGTTCTTAGTTTAAATATAAGATGTTTTGCCAAATCTGAAGACAATCTGATACAATATGTGGTTTCTAGAGCGGAAAAAGTCAAATCGGGAGCGAAATTTGTATGGGAGCTATATATAAATCTGAACCGATGTGACCGATATTCACCATGGGTGTTTCTAGTGGAAATATAAGATGTTTTACCAAATCTGAAGACAATCTGATATATTATGTGGTCTCTAGAGCGGAAAAAGTCAAATCGGGAGAGAAATTTGTATGGGAGCTATATATAAATCTGAACTGATCTAACACATTTTTACCACAGGTGTTTCTAGTTACAATATAAGATGTTTTGCCAATTTTAAAGAAAATCTGTTGTAATATGTGGTATCTAGAGTGAGAAGAGTCAAATCGGGAGTGAAATTCGTATGGGGGCTATATCTAAATCTGAACCGATTTTCTTCAAATTAAATAGCGTTCGTCCTTATCCCGAAAAACGTCGTTGTGCAAAGTTTCATTTGGTTCTGTCTACAATTGCGACCTGTATCGTGATTACAAGAATAGATGGACGGACGGACAGACAGACAGACGGACATTGCTAAATCGACTCAGAAAGTGATTCTAAGACGATCGGTATAATTAACAATGGGTCTATCTCGTTTCCTTTTGGGTGTTACAAACAAATGCACAAAGACATAATACTCTCGTGGAGTGTATAAAAATGGCATGTGTACTTTATTACTTGGTGCGTTTTTTTAAACGCAAATTCGGCAAATGAGTTGTGCTTCTCGTTCGTTTGTGAGAATCATCTCCTTATAGAGGCCGGGTTTGATGTTGAAAAGTCGCGGCGAAGCCACTTGAAAAGACTTTTGACATGGTCGAAATCATGATCGTGGTAGTCTGCAGACAAGTAATAAATGTCACCATGCCATTTGTAAATATATTTGCATTCTATTAAATATAGATGTAAAATGGACAATATCCCAGTTCAAATCAAATATTGATTACAGACCAAAGAAATAAAGGGTGATTTTTTAAGAGCTTGATAACTTTTTTTAAAAAAAAAACGCATAAAATTTGCAAAATCTCATCGGTTCTTTATTTGAAACGTTAGATTGGTCCATGACATTTACTTTTTGAAGATAATTTCATTTAAATGTTGACCGCGGCTGCGTCTTAGGCGGTCCATTCGGAAAGTCCAATTTTGGGCAACTTTTTCGAGCATTTCGGCCGGAATAGCCCGAATTTCTTCGGAAATGTTGTCTTCCAAAGCTGGAATAGTTGCTGGCTTATTTCTGTAGACTTTAGACTTGACGTAGCCCAACAAAAAATAGTCTAAAGCCGTCAAATCGCATGATCTTGGTGGCCAACTTACCGGTCCATTTCTTGAGATGAATTGTTCTCCGAAGTTTTCCCTCAAAATGGCCATGGAATCGCGAGCTGTGTGGCATGTAGCGCCATCTTGTTGAAACCACATGTCAACCAAGTTCAGTTCTTCCATTTTTGGCAACAAAAAGTTTGTTAGCATCGAACGATAGCGATCGCCATTCACCGTAACGTTGCGTCCAACAGCATCTTTGAAAAAATACGGTCCAATGATTCCACCAGCGTACAAACCACACCAAACAGTGCATTTTTCGGGATGCATGGGCAGTTCTTGAACGGCTTCTGGTTGCTCTTCACTCCAAATGCGGCAATTTTGTTTATTTACGTAGCCATTCAACCAGAAATGAGCCTCATCGCTGAACAAAATTTGTCGATAAAAAAGCGGATTTTCTGCCAACTTTTCTAGGGCCCATTCACTGAAAATTCGACGTTGTGGCAGATCGTTTGGCTTCAGTTCTTGCACGAGCTGTATTTTATACGGTTTTACACCAAGATCTTTGCGTAAAATCTTCCATGTGGTCGAATAACACAAACCCAATTGCTGCGAACGGCGACGAATCGACATTTCACGGTCTTCAGCAACACTCTCAGAAACAGACGCAATATTCTCTTCTGTACGCACTGTACGCATTCGTGTGGTTGGTTTAATGTCCAATAAAGTAAACTGAGTGCGAAACTTGGTCACAATCGCATTAATTGTTTGCTCACTTGGTCGATTATGTAGACCATAAATCGGACGTAAAGCGCGAAACACATTTCGAACCGAACACTGATTTTGGTAATAAAATTCAATGATTTGCAAGCGTTGCTCGTTAGTAAGTCTATTCATGATGAAATGTCAAAGCATACTGAGCATCTTTCTCTTTGACACCATGTCTGAAATCCCACGTGATCTGTCAAATACTAATGCATGAAAATCCTAACCTCAAAAAAATCACTCTTTACAAACGAAAAAACTAAAATAATTGTTAATTTTAACAATTTTATTAATTTAAACTAACTGTTGGTACCATTCTTATCCCCTTTTCCTAGTTTACCCCCTCAAGAGTACGACTTTTTAAAATCTCTTTATTTTACGTGTCTAGTAAAATTCTATTAAGTCGTTTAGTTGGTACTATTTTTATCCCTCTGTACCCATTGTAGCCCTTTAAAGTACGAATTTGGAAGAAACCTTTTATTTGACGTGTCTGCGCAATCAGAGGAATGCATACTCCGAATTTCATTATTCTAGATCCAGCCGTTTCGTTGGTACCATTTTTATCCCTCTATTCCCATTTTACCCCTTAAAAGTACGAATTTGGAAAAAATACTTCTATATTATATATCTACTCAATTAGAGGAATGTACACACCGAATTTCGTGTTTCTAGCTGCTGTCGTTTGATAGGTACCATTTTTATCCCTTTTTGCCCCATTGGTGCGCTTTTATGTTATAAGAGGAATGTGCATTCCAAATATCAAGTAAATACAAGCAGACATATTCCAAAAGACTGAAATACTCTTAATATTAGGGGTATTTTCAGTCCTTATGAGGGAAAATTTTTTCCCTCTGGGCCGATTTCGCCCATTTTCAGCCAAATTCGTACCTTTTGGGGTTAAAATGGGAAAAGTGGATAAAAATAGTACCAACCAAATGACCGCAGCTAGAGTCATGAAATTCGGAGTACATATTCCTCTGACTGTGTAGAGACGAAAAATAATAGGTTTTTTCCAAATTCGTACTTTTTACTTTTACGACAAAGATTGGTTGATTCATGGAGTTAGGTTATTTTGCACTATGTACATGATATAATGGATTTTCCAAATTTGTACTTTTGGAATTAAAATAGAATGGAAATACAACCAACTGTAGCACCCACTATCCGCCAATATTTAGGGCATTTAAGCTTTTTGAAAATACAAATGTAAGAATATTTTTTTTTTGAATTGACTTGAAGCTTGCTTTGCTTGCTTGCTTTATTGAATTCGATGTCCTTAATACAATATTTAAATGCGCTTAAGAGCTAACATTAGTCATTCTTACATTCTTACTAACATACTTAAAGTATTTTTCTAGTACTAAAGAGTGATTTTTTTTGAGGTTAGGATTTTCATGCATTAGTATTTGACAGATCACGTGGGATTTCAGACATGGTGTCAAAGAGAAAGATGCTCAGTATGCTTTGACATTTCATCATGAATAAACTTACTAACGAGCAACGCTTGCAAATCATTGAATTTTATTATCAAAATGCGTGCTCTGTTAAGAAAGTTCAGAAAGAAAGAAATTGTGTTCAGCGACGAAGCTCATTTTTGGCTCAATGGGTACGTAAATAGGCAGAATTGTCGATTTTGGAGTGAATATCAGCCAGAAGCATTGCAAGAGCTACCAATGCATCCAGAAAAAGTCACAGTTTGGTGCGGTTTATGGGCTGGTGGCATCATTGGACCGTACTTCTTCAAAGATGATGCGAATCGTAACGTAACTGTGAATGGTGAGCGCTACCGTGAGATGATATCCAACTTTTTTTTGCCCAAAATGGAAGAACTGAACTTGGTTGACATGTGGTTTCAACAAGATGGCGCTACATGCCACACAGCTCGCGATTCTATGGCCATTTTGAGGGAAAACTTCGGAGAACAATTCATCTCAAGAAATGGACCGGTAAGTTGGCCACCAAGATCATGCGATTTGACGCCTTTAGACTATTTTTTGTGGGGCTACGTCAAGTCTAAAGTCTACAGAAATAAGCCAGCAACTATTCCAGCTTTGGAAGACAACATTTCCGAAGAAATTCGGGCTATTCCGGCCGAAATGCTCGAAAAAGTTGCCCAAAATTGGACTTTCCGAATGGACCACCTAAGACGCAGCCGCGGTCAACATTTAAATGAAATTATCTTCAAAAAGTAAATGTCATGGACCAATCTAACGTTTCAAATAAAGAACCGATGAGATTTTGCAAATTTTATGCGTTTTTTTTTAAAAAAAAAGTTATCAAGCTCTTAAAAAATCACCCTTTATATATTCTAACGTTTATATGTTGTAGTTATACATACATGTCACTTATACTAAATCTATAATATATCAAAAAATTTCCCCCAAAATACGAATTACTAAAAAGGGAAAAAATTGACTTGAAGTTTTATTTCGATATATAAACGTATTGGTAGCAATGCCGTAAAAGCGTGATTTGAAATAATAAAAATACTATATTTATTTATAAAATTATTTTTTCAATATTTGTATTTGTTTTGGCTACATTGAAACAATTTATGTTTTCCTGTAATATTACTGCACTTCTACGAAAATCGACAGCCCCTGTGGAATGGAAGATATCGGATTTCGGCCCGGACGAACTTAACGCCGTTTTCACTTGTTTTTTTCGTCTTGGACACACAATTCTTCTTTTATGTTTTATAGTTTTCTTCTTCAAGTTTTGTAATTTTATGCTCGACTCCATTTATACGTACCAATCGGAAAACCCTTTATATATACAACGAAGATATTTACAAGTTTATATACACATACATACATACATATGTATGTTGAAGCGTAAATCTATTTCTAAAGGATGTAGTATATATTTTGATTTAGCTTGTACCTTCATACCAATGGTGTGTCTTCACGTCCTCACACATACACACACACACACACACTTGTGTACATAAGTGTATTGTATTGAGTTAAGTGTGCTGTGTGCTATGTATGTATGTGTGTGTGTGAATGTGTTGATGATTATTATTTGGTGTTTCACTAAATTTGCTGACAAAGAACGGATTATTGCCGTATCCTGTCGCTATTGCCACTGCCGCTACTGCCACCGTTTTGCCGCTTTAAGAAGGATGTGTGGTTGGCCTCTCACTCTCGCTCACTCGCTCGTTCGCTTTCTCGTTGTTTGCAAAATGTCCTTTTATTTTCATTGATTGCCACTCTCCTGCGCTTCGAACACGTTGAATGGGCGATGGGTGGTTTGGGCCAAGCTGTTCGTTCAATTTAATTGTCTCTGTGTCTCCGCACAAATGATTTGTGGTAACAATAGAGCAACGTCGTCGCTGGAAGTTTCCTGCTGTGATTGGTAGCGCTATCAATTTAAGTGCATTTAATTCGATCCTTAGCTAAGGCGAATGGCTGGCTGGCAGGCGGGTAGGCCATCATATAATAAATAGCAAATTGCTAATGGTTATCCGTAGTTACGTGTTTTCGTCCAACTACCAGATTGTTGGAAAAAATGTCAATGCAGTGGAGATTAAGCAAAGAACAAAATAGAAAACAAAAGCTGGCTTTTGTGACAATGGAATGTCCACAGAGTAGAGGGGTTCACATGTTGTTCGTTTCACATCGTAATAAATATACATACTCGTATTTACATACATATGAACCTATTAAGTCTTCTTGGAAAGTTACTCCAAACTTGTCTAAATATTAAGGCTTTTTACGCTTGTGTACTTAATCAACAATTTCATTGCTTTGAAATCCCAGAAATAATTGGAGGTGGATTGAAACTGGGCGAAATCGGCCAAAAGGGGAAAAAATTCCCTCACAAGGACTAAAAATACCCATAATAATCCCTAATATTTTAGAGTATTTAGGCATGTTTTTTCAATATGTCTGCTTGTACTTACTTGATATTGGGTATGCGCATTCCCCCTATAACAAAAACGTACATGGTGCAGAGTGATTTTTATTCGTAGGGGGTGAAATTGGGCAAAGAGGGATAAAAATGGTACCTTTCAAACGGCAAACACGAAATTTTATATGTACATTCCTCTAATTGAGTAGATACATAATATAAACGTATTTTTCCAAATTCGTACTTTTAAGAAGTAAAATGGGAATAGAGGGATAAAAATGGTACCAACCAAACTAGAATAATGAAATTCGGTGTATACATTCCTCTGATTGTGTAGACACGTAAAATAAATGGATTTTTAGAAATTCGTACTTTATGGGGTTAAAATGGAAAAAGGGGATAAAAATAGTACCAACCAAATGACAGCAGCTAGAGTCAGGAAATTCGGCGTATACATTCCTCTGAATGCGCAGAGACGGCAAATAAAAGTTTTTTTTTTCCAAATTCGTACTTTCAAGGGATACAATGGGTACAGAGGGATAAAAATAGTACCAACTAAACGACTAGAGCTAGAATGATGAAATTCGGTACATCCCTCTAATTGCGTAGACACGTAAAATAAAGATATTCTATAAAGACATACTCTTCCTCTGACTGCATAGACACGCAAAATAGAAAGATTTTTTCAAATTCGTACTTTTTACTTTTACGGCAAAAATTGATTGAATCATGAAGTTAAGTTATTTTGCACTGTGTACGTCAGATAATGGATTTTCAAAATTTGTACTTTTAGAATTAAAATAGAATGAAAATACAAACAACTGCAGCACCCACTATCCGCCAATATTTAGGGCAATTAAACTTTTTAAAAATACAAATATAAGAATATTTATTTTTTTTTAATTGACTTGAAGTATTATTACGTAAACGTGGTTTGAAATAATAAAAATATTATATTTATTTATAAAATTATTTGTTCAATATTTGTATTTGTTTTGGTTTGGCTATATAAAAAATATATTTTCCTGTAATATTACTGCACTTCTACGAAAATCGAAAGCCTCAGTGGACTGCAATCCATGGTGAAGGGCATATATTGTTCGGCCGGCCCATTTTTACTTGTTTTCTTCAGGATGTTTCATTTTAAAAATAAAACATATATTTGTTTTCTATTTTTTTTTTAATTTTTTATGGTTTTCTTCGTGGTAACAAAAATATTTTTGTGACAGTTCCTACAATACTACTTCTTCGACGTTTAAGACCATTTTTATACCCTCCACCACAGAAAATATCGAACTTTGAATTTAATTTGTGAAATCACAGATCATCTAACTGTTACTTTCCTTTTGTTGAGTAAACTCGACATTTGCATCATGGTAAAGTACAAGAACGAACAACGTATGCAAATTATAAAAATGTACTACCGAAATGCACGGCTATGTTCCAACTAGGAAAAACGGGAATATGTATATATATATACATACATACTCCGAAATTCGGAGTAGGTGACCGAAACTTTAAGAGAGTTAACTCTCGCCCTGGTAGACAAGCAATAATAAGTTTAGTGCAAACATTTGAGTCAACATATTCATTTTGTGATGCTGCCGTGTCAGTGAGACGACGGGTTCGTCGAAGTGACGAAAATATCGCTGCCGTTCAGGCGTTCGTAGCAAACGATCCAAATCAGTCGATTCCGCTGCATTGCCAAGACCAATTTATGTCGAATTTTGTGTAAGGATCTTGGTTTACACCCCCTACAAAATCAAGCTGACTCAAGAATTGAAGCCGATGGACAATTTGACGTGACATACGTTTTCCGATTGGGCTCTGGAGAAGATGCGCCAAGATGATGAATTTCATCGCAAAATCATCTTCAGTGACGAAGCTCATTTTTGGCTCAATGGCTTTGTCAATAAGCTAAATATGCGTTATTGGTTTGGTGAAAATCCACATGTGCTACATGAGTCACCACTTCATCCACAAAAAATAATTGTTTGGTGCGGTTTGCATGCCGGCGGCGTTATTAGGCCATATTTTTTCGTCGGCAATAACGATCGTCACGTTACTATGAATGTCGTTCGTTTTCGCACCATGATTACCAATTATTTTTGGCCCGAATTGGAAAACATGGACTTGGACGACATGTGGTTTCAAAAGGACGGCGCCACAAGCCGAACAGCACACAATCAATCTATATTGATTTATTGAAGAGTAAGTTTGGTGAGCGTGTTATCTCAAAAAAAATGGATCAGTCAATTGACCGCCTCGTTTGTGCGATTTAACGCCTTTAGACTTTTTTCTTTGGCACTACGTCAAATCATTGGTCTATGCCAACAAACCGACGACGTTGGAAGAACTCACATCCAACATTGAACGCGAAATAGCGGCCGAAATGTGTGACCGAGTCATCGAAAATTGGGTCCAACGAAGCGACTGCTGCCGACGCACAGTGTCGCGGTTTCATACAACGAGTGGCTAAAACTAGAACGAGTTATCATATAAATCTGAAATTTGGCACATGCTGATATAACAACTAAATATGATTACGGGAGAAATTTCGTAAAAAAATGGCAAATGTTAACACACAATATACCAGTCATTCCATGTCAATCCGGCCAAAAAATTTTCCGATCGCTCCGATTTTTCTAAAATTTTCAGAAAATATTCTTCTTTAATTTTTTTTGTACTTGTCATAGGCAAAGAAATCTGAAAATTTTATTTGCAGATTTATAGACATTGCAATTTCCACAAAAAAATTAAAATCCTGCTGATAAGTACATATTCAAATCCTTGTATTTCGCAATCGGTTTAACCGATTTAAAAGTTATATACCTTGTTTCAAAGGTCTGCAGGAGTGCTTTAATCATATTTATAATCTATGACAATTTCGAATACGTTTTACAAATATTTTATTATTTTTAATTTTGCAATTGATTTAAAAAATGATTACATCAAGACAAAACATTATCCCAAAACGTTCTAAAATAATTCTAGATGTGTTTTCCATGTGCTCTGCAGCAGAATTAATAGGTTACATTTAAATAAATCCATTACAACTTTATGAACCAAATATAACAGAAATAGTAGATACAAGACATATACCTTCCCATCTCCTTATTTTTTAAGAAAATTTGTTTTGAGGAAATTATATGTATAAAAAGAAAAAATATAAAAATTATATCTTAAATATTTGCAGTAAGAGTTATTTTATTCCAATTTCAATTCCATTTCATCAATTTTGTTTCCGAGAATGCAATTTTCTTCCAATACTTAGCCTTAAATTTGCTCAAACGTGTATATACAATTAGGTTTGCTTCGGATTGAATAATTATTATTTAAATTAAATCATTATTGTAATTAATTCTTTTCGTGAATTATAATGTCGGTTGTTTCGGAATATTTTATGGCTTGCTTCAGAAGAATTCCATTAAGATTTATTGAGTTTTTTATTAAATGTGATTCGTGAATTTATATCATATTTATTGGGTAATCACTTGGAATAGTCATATTTTCAATTAACTTAGGGTCAGCTTCCAGTAATGTAGGGTAATTGTCGATATTGCCAAAAACCATGACGACATATAACCCCATTTCGTTTTAAATAGATATCTCCGTACAGGAATACTCATTTCACATTTATTTTTTTACTGGTTGATGCAAAATTGTAGTAAGCCTAGTGTAACATCACTCAAATATACCATGGATTTTATATAAATTTTTTCGTAGGTTTGTGCACTAAAAAATTTATGTACACTTCATTAGCAGGTATTAGCAGCTGGAGTAGATATTTTTTATTTGAAATACGTGTCACCTTATTTAAAAAAATTGGAGATATAAAACAATATATATGTTTGTTACAAGCTGCGAAAGTCGGAAATAATTTTAAAATATTACTTTGAATGATGCCTTAGATGTTTACAAAGAACTTGGTTATACAGTATAATATATAATTGAACAAGTACTTCTTCTTTATTAAAATGATTCGTATGAACTATGATAAGAAGGGTTTTATTATAAATTCAGTACTTCATTATAACTGAGTCATTTGAATATTGACTATTTTGTTATAGAATTATCGCTTTTAAGATACATAACTAAAAGTCCAACTTTGAGCTATCACAATTCCCACAAAAATAACTTATTTTCAAAACTATTTTGAAGTTTTCTTATCCATACTGTTCGCTACTAAATTCCACAGGATGATTTGTAAAATTCTTAAAAAAACTTTTTCTCGATTTTGGCCGCAGCCGTGACATTGTGCGACGTGCCCGCGGTGGCTATATGAACGAAACAAGTAAGGAAAGTCTAAAGTCGGGCGGGCCGACTAAATGATACACTCCACTTTCTATCCGAATACAATTCAATTCGGTAAAGAAGTGAAAATGGGAGGGATGCGTTCTAATCATAGAAGAAATTCGGTGAAAATACGTGGTTTCTGGGGCGGAAAAAGTCAAGCCGGGAGCGAAATTTGTGTGGGAGCTATACATATATATAAATCTGAACCGATCTAACACATTTTTACCACAGGTGTTTCTAGTTAAAATATAAGATGTTTTGCCAATTTTGAAGAAAATCTTTTAAAATATGTGGTGTTTAGAGTGGAAATAGTCAAATCGGAAGTGAAATTCGCATGGGGCTATATATAAATCTGAACCGATTTTCTTCAAATTAAATAGCGTTCGTTCTTATAGCGAAAAACTTCGCAGACAGACGGACATTGCTAAATCGATTCAAAAAGTGATTCTAAGTCGATCGGTATAATTAACAATGGGTCTAACTCGAAATTGTATTCTTATTTTTTTATATAGAAAAATTTCTCAAAATTATAATTCTATAGAAAAGTTTAACGAAATTTTATTTATACAGAAAATTTTCACAAAATTTTATTTGTATAGAAAATTTTCACAATTTCAGAATTATATAATGTTTGAAGATATTTTTTTTTGTATTTTGTCGGATTTATTATCTTTTTTAAATTTGTCGGATTTCATAATGAAATAACGCCCAAATAATTTTTTGGGAGAAAATCTTCATCTGATTTTTGGTCTGGACATTACTTCATCTTAATAGGGGTTTATTTCATTATCAAAAAATATTGTAGGTAAATTTCTGAATATAGGTTTCCTGCGTTGCTGGCCTTCGGACGGTCTTAAAGATTTTCTCCTCTGTGCTATGATCAAAGTCGGCTACGCGGAGTAAAAGTTTTCAGCGTTGGCAGCCTTCGGCCGCGTTTGGGGGTTATTCGTGCCGCCCTTTTATCAGTTCCCCGTTGAAATCAAGCACTATCGCCCGTTTTGTCTTCGAATTTTATATGTTGATTCTATTTGTCGGATGGTGGAAATTTAAATTTTTAGAAAACTGGCGAATTTTTTTAGTAAATTTTAGAAACTTTGACGAAATTTGTATTTTTAGAAGATTTTATAAAAAATATTTTTTTTTATGAAATTTTCATTTTTAGAAAATTTGGTCGAAATTTAAAATTTTCGAACATTTTGACTATTTAATTTTTTAGAAAATTTTCTCAAAATTTCAATAAATTAATAAAATTTAACTATTATGAAAACATTTCGAAAAATGCTCTATAAAATTTAAATTTCGACAGAAATTTTACTCAGGTAGAAATTTTAGAAAATTGAAAAAAATTAAAAATAAATTGTAAAAAAATTACACACAAAATAAAATCTCGATAAAATTTCGACAACATTTTTAAAAAAATAAAATTTACACAAATTTTCAAATTTCATTAAATTAAAAAAGAAAACGAATTTTGAAAAAAATTTCTGTAAAAAAATATACAATTGTTTACAAGAAATAATATTAAAAAAAAATAAAATTTCGACAACATTTTTAAAAAAAAATAAAATTTACACAAATTTCCATACAAAAATGAAATTTTGAGAAAATTTTCTAAAAAATTAAATAGTCAAAATGTTCGAAAATTTTAAATTTCGACCAAATTTTCTAAAAATGAAAATTTCATAAAAAATAATATTTTGATAAAATCTTCTAAAAATAAAAATTTCGGCAAAATTTCTAAAATTTACTAAAAAAATTCGACAGTTTTCTAAAAATTTAAATTTCCACCATCCGACAAATAGAAACATTATATAAAATTCGAAAACAAAACGGGCGATAGTGTTTGATTTCAACGGGGAACTGATAAAAGGGCGGCACGAAATAACGAGATATACCCATTGTTAAGTATACCGAACGACTTAGAACCACTTTCTGATTTAGCAATGTCCGTCTGTCCATCTATTGTGGTAATCAAATTACAGGTCGCACTTATAATCCGATCTTAACAAAAAATGACACAAATAAGTTTTGTGGATCATGGACGAACGCTATTTAATTTGACGCAAATCGGTTCAGATTTAGATATAGCCCCCATACAAATCTCGCTCCCGATTTGACATTTTCCGCTGTAGAAGCGACATATTGTACCCGATTTTCTTTAAATTTGGCACAACATCTTTTAATCCAACTAGAAACACCTACACAGAAAGTGGGTAAGATCGGATCTGATAGCCCCCATACAAATGCCACTCCCAAATTTTTAACCGGTTTTGGCCTAACTATACATATTATATTTCACCTATTTCGTTCCAGATTTCAATATACCCCCATACATATGTCCTTTCCGATTTAACATTTTTTGTCAAACACATACATTTACAGGATACAAAAGTCCTTCCCGTTTTCACTTTTTCACCGAATTAAATTGTAATAGGATAGAAAGTGGAGTGTATCATAGAGTCGGCCCGCCCGACTTTAGCCTTTCCTTACTTGTTTATTGTAGTCCTAATGTTATAACATTTTTCAAAAAAAGCAAAACCTACACCTTTTTTGATTGAAGTCAAATGAACACCAATTTTTACTCTCAGATCCTCAGGTGTGACCACAATAACTTTGTCGCAATAAAAGAGGCGTTAACTTGTACACACATATATAAAAGTAATAAAAATTTAATTAAAAATTGCAATAAAGGGAATATGTATTTAATTAAAAATATATTTATATATGTATGTGTGTATGCTTCGAGTTCAAGCAGCACAGATGGATGACGAGAAGACTTGGCGCACTTTGAAGTGCCCAAATCAAACGATGGCAGCAAAAAAGCAGACACATAATATTCAATAATTGAGTTTCGAGCAAAAAAGAACAAAGAAGCCAAAATTCACTTAATTTTTCAATGAAAATCTTGTTATGAGCAAAAATCCTTATCTTAATATTGACATTACTTTGATGTCGATGTTGTATATATATCTACATACACACACATATATACACATATACATATGTATGTGTTGTATACATACACATAGGGGCACACAAACGAACAGGGATTTGAAAAATGTTAACTTTATAATTCCAATGGCATAGAAGAAGAAGCAGAGGAAGCAGAAAAAAGCGAGCAAAGAAAACGTTGCGCACAAAGTTATGGTTAAAAAAACATTCGCACATAAAAATGCAAACTTATGCATTTAATGCTCACAATACAAACACACACACATACAAACATATCAAGCCAAACAACGACATACCATCAGATACTCCTCCAAACAGTCGCTCGCTCACATACAGATCCTTCCATCCCTCCACATATTCGAGTGATTGTGTGGGTGTGAGTGTATGTGTGGGCGGATGTAGTATCCCTGTCAATAGAACAGCTCTGTGTGTGGGTGTTTGGATGTGTGTGTGTGCCGTGGTATGGGTTTATATATTTGTGTGACATAATAAAATATTATTATTAAAAGGCACATCAAAGTTACAAAGGTATCTGCAGCAACAAAAACAACAACAACCCCAACCATCTCCACAACACGAACATTAAAAATTGCGAAACGAGAGAGAGAGAGAGCGAAAAAACAACGCCAACGTTAACGCTTAACGTAAGCTTAACAACAACGACGTACGAGTAGCTGCTCAAGAGGTCTCCCGCCGCCACCCCCCTCCCTCCCGCCATTAGCTTACTTCAGTTAACGGCATGTAGGACAGCCTACATTGAACCCACACCAGCACTCCCTCCCACTTTCGGTATCTATTCGGGCTCAGTGTGTAAACAAAACACAAACACACGAACATATCCCGTTACAGCAGGACAGTGGGCTAATTTCCAGGAAATTTTATATTAGGTTCTAGCTCAAAATCTTTGTTTAAAAAATTGATAATTGGCCACATACATACCTACACCAGCTTGGTTACTCAAATGATCGCTTATCAAAATAAGCAAAATTTCATCGAAACATTGTCTCAAATATTTTGATGGAGGATCATTGGGACTTCTATTTATAAAAATATTATTTTTCCATTAAATTTACTCTAAATCTTCGCGTTTTTGGACCTTTTAAGGATGGGTTAGGATTTTAAAAATCTTCTTGCGTTAATCTTTTAGTTTATGAACTTTTCTTTTGCTTCATTTAAGAAAAATCAATGGATAAAAATGCTGCCATATTATCAAGACTTTTAATAAAAAAGGTAGAGGACAGTCAAGTAATAAATGCAACCTGCCACTTGTAAATAAATTTCCATTCTATAAAATATAGTGGCATAAATTATTTAGAGCCAGAAGATTATCCGAGTTCAAATTGGTTTGATTACAAACTGAAATAACATAAAATTCTTCATTATCTATTACTATTATAATTTTATAATTATAATTTTACATTTATTTCAGTGAATTGCATACAATCTTCCTTACAGCTACAACTAAACACTGTTTAAAAAATGTCGCGATTATAATAATTTATTAATGGTTTATGGTTTTTATTTCTACTTTCATTACGATTACTTAAAATCAATAAATAACGACATAAATAAGAAGCTATCGGTAGTTCGAATTTATTCGTAATTATTTCGTAAGCGTAGTGGTAAATAGTAAATACAATAGACTGGCTTCAAAATAAATATTTTCGATGTTCAGAAAATATTTCGCTTCTATCATTGTTCGTTCGTGAGCAAGACGCTTTCAAATGTTTTCCTTGAAAATAGTACATGCTTTGAACTTGATTCTAGTACAATCTTCGTCAAACAAAGTAAATATTTACTCAAACTGAGGAAACTTGCAGTAAGTACATTTTTACTAAATCTAAGTAAAATTTGTTGAGATTTTCCTAAAACTATGTACATTTTTCTTCAAATTTTTTTACAAAATTTAAGTAAAATTTTCCTAAAACCAAGTAAATTTATACCCAAACCATGTAATTTCTTAGAAGATCTAAGTAAAATTTCGCTGTAAATTTCCTAAAACTAAGTAAATCTTTTCCTCAAATCAAGTAAATTTGTACTTAAACTGAAGAAAATTTTACTTGATATATGGAAAAAAGTGAACTTAAAATAAGTTAAATTCAATTAAAAACAAGTAAGAATGCGTTAAGTTCGGCCGGGCCGAATCTAATATACCCTCCGCCACGGAGTGAATTCCACAGAATTACCAGCATATTAAAGGATGTCGACTTTACATAGAATTACAGTACCATATTGCGAAAATTGTGCTATTTGTATGCACATTGCTTCATAGTCAGAATTTATACACCGAATTTCATGATTTAAACTTCAGCGGTTTGGTAGGTCCCATTTTTATCACTCTTTTTCAATTATATCCCTTAAAAGTACGAATTTCGAAAAATCCCTCTATTTTAAGTGTCTATGCAATTAGAGCGATGTACACACCGAATTTCATCATTCTAGCTGTAGCCACTTTGTTGGTACCATTTTTATCCCTCTGCTCCCATTGAATCCCTTGAAAGTACGAATTTGGAAAAACCTTTTAATTTTTCGTGCATACTCAATCAGATGAATTTATACTCCGAATTTCATGACTCTAAATGTGGTCATTTGGTTGGTACAATTTTTATCCCCCTTTTCCATTTTACACCCTAAAAGTACGAATTTCGAAAAATTCCTTTATTTTATGTGTCTACGCAATCACATGAATATATACAACGAATTTCATTATTCTAGGTGCAACCGTTTGATTGGTACTATTTTTATCCCTCTATCCCCACTGTTATATTATGTATCTACTCTATTAGAGGAATGTACACGCCAAAAGTTTCATGATCTCTCTCTGCCATAAAGAGTTCAGCTATTACTCCAAGATTGCTGCAAAGGCAAGATAGCCACCTTCGCAGTGGTTGTTTAGAATAATACTTGACGTATTTAAGAAATAAGTCTCTGCAAACGAACGAGAATTACTTCTTAGATTAATATTGAAGATTTTTCTAAACAATTTGAAATGATTTTTTATAAGTTCATTAATACTTAAATGCACGAAGAACTCGGCATAAAATTCAATAAACATATTAACTAGTTTTTAGGAAAAAACTCATTTTTTAGTTAAAATTTCCTTAATGAAATTTTTTCCATAAAAAATTCCAGATTTTTTTCTTACTTAAAATCTTGGAAATATTCTTCCACACAAGTATGAATTTACTCAATTGTAAGAATTTTGTTTTAGATCCATAGAAATGTTTTTAAGAAAAACAAAAAATATTTTTTAGGTGTCGATCAGATTTTTTTAATTTTTGTTGCATAGTGGATTAGATATTTATAATTCGTATTTATTCGTAATAAATTCATAAGCGTACGACCATGCTGTTTAATTTTTATTTAGAATTTTTTCAACTACTGGGTATGGCTTGCCTCCACTGATATCCTCATATAAAAGGAATAGCAAATTTATTATTTATTTATTTCTTTGTTTTCAATTTCAATTCCGTATAATTTAGTTCAAGACTTGCTATTATTAAATCAACCTTTGAAATAAATACCTTTTTCGGTGAGTCGAATGGTGTCGAATCCAATTGAAATTCCCGTACCACTGTAGACAGACAGACAGACAGACTCTCTGTTGTATTTACCAGAATTGGGATTACGCCATTTTATGTTGTTGTTTTAAATAAAATGATACATAGGAAAGACAACCATCGCAACGAACACCCCAAAAACACACACACACCCCACACACACGCATACACACACGCATACACACACATACTCGTACATCCGTTTAACATTTCGCTCAGAACAAGATGACGAAGAAGAAGACCAACAGCAAAAACAAACACATCCTTTGTTTGTTTATAAAGCTACAAAACAATCTCAGTAAGCATTCATCCCTTTAGGAAATTAAGCACCCACTTCTCTGCCTTGTTCGTGATTGAAGCAAAGGGAGAACAAGCGAACGGGCGAACACCGAACACAAACCCATGTCTTGTGTTGCCTTTGCACTCACTCGCAGGACAATCAAGCAGGGCTCGAGGCTATCTCGTTCTCACGCAGTCGTGTCTGTGTTATGGTTGGTGGAAGAGAGGAGAGGAGGTTGGTACACCACGCACTCTGTGTATGTGAGTGAGAGACTAGGGAGTAGACGCAAAGAGGGCAGTGGCCGCCGCATCAGTGCTCAATGTTATTTTGCCATAAAACAACAACATAACAACAACAGTAATAGCAACCAACAGAGGAGGCATCGGCGGCGGCGGCGTCGCCAGCAATGACGACGACAGCGAAGACAACAACAAAAATGCGATGAGAACGACAGCGGTTACGGATAAATAAATGTTTGAGTTGTGTAGAAAAACATTTTTATTTTCTCCCCCCGAAACGGGAGAGAGAGAAAGAGATTCCCAGCGATGCTGACTGACTTCCTTTTTGCAGGACTTGTTTTGTTTCGTGTTGGTTTTGTTTTTGTATTCTATCGCTATTGTTGTGATGTGTTGTGTTGGGTTTTGGGTGCCGTGCCGTGCCGCAGCATCACAGATTGGTGATACGCTGCTGGTTCGCTGGTTCGTTCGGCTGTCCACATTCGATTCGATCAGACATTTGCAAAAAGAATTCCGTCATCGACAGACAAAACGGCAGGACGCAACACAGCCAACACTAGCTAAACACACACACATACACACCGCCGTGATGCTTTCCGTTTTTGGCGCGTTCAAAAGATTAACAACGTTTCAGATGTGTACTTAAGCCGCAACAAAACGGATGTTGCAAAAGCAGTGCGCCGTGCAACACAGCCAAAATCCGGAAAATATTTTAAATTCAAACCAACAAAAAAGAAAATAAAAACACAATCAAAATAAGAAAAGAAAAGAAAAAAGAATAACATTTTTATAGAAAACAAAAAGACCAAAAGAAAAGTTTTAAAATTCCTACGAAAAAAAATCAAAAAAACTCGAATAATACAATTTTTATAAAGCAAACGCAAGACAACAAAAAGTTCCTAAACAGTGTCGTGTTAAGAGCACGAAGAAAATTTAATTAATTTAATTAATTTAAAGCCTAGTCATTGGAATTGCAAAGGCAACACCACTCAATTGCCAACCATCATCATATCCATGTTCTAACAACGATCCTTGTCTTAGAAAATTTGAATTTTGAAAAAATATTTTCGTTTTATTAAATAAACAAAAATTATGCATACCTCCGCCGATTTAGTTGTTCTCAACGGTTGTCCCCCCTCCCACATGACCAGTATGCCGCTGTCACCGCCTCATCTGAAACGCAGATCCGCCCCTAGTTTACCTCCAGCATCCGCCACAGCCTCAGCATCAACAACAACAGCCACCGCCTCGGCGGCGGCTACAACCAATCATCATCATCATCAACAACAGCAGCAGCAACAGCATCTATCGACACCATCCTCATCTTCGTCGCATGAAGAGAATACGGCGACGGCAATTGCCGGTGATACGGATGCGGATAAAATTAATTCACCTCTGGTTAAGCCGCCGTATTCCTACATAGCGTTAATTACAATGGCCATCTTGCAGTCGCCGCAAAAGAAATTAACCTTAAGCGGCATCTGTGATTTCATTATGTCGAGGTAAGTCTCAACTGGGGAATGTACCCCACCCTCACAAATAGGCTGAACACTTGTTCTAATCCAAAGGAATTAAAATTGGACCATATTTTAACCAGGATTTAATTGTATTTTTTGACTATCGACAATACAATATTTTCTAATAAGACCGATTGCAACCGACAGGACTGGGTATTGTATTTGGAAATTCATAGTCGGTTCGACCGCAGTACGGTCTTATCTGTGTCGATTATCGTACAATGGATAAACAAATTCATTTCGATTATTTCCAGCAACTGCATTAAAATCAATTCAAATGTTATTGGGTCAAATCAGTTTTAAATTAGGAATCAAATTCTTTAAGGCAAAATAGCATGCAATTGATTTTTATAACATATGACATTTTGCATAAAAACGCCGGTATGCGATCCCGATTTGGATCGCTAATTTCTTTGTGCCAATTACACGACGCAAATCGAATCGAATATTTCCTAAGAAAATTAAAAATTTTCAATTTTCAAATTTTCAATTATTTAATTTGCATATTTTCTATTTCCCTTATCTCAGGAAATTTGTACAGAATTCCCGCGGGAATTCAGTATTTTTTTACCTATTTCTTCGAACATTTTGCAAAATAATTTAAGAAATATCACTTTTAATTACATATTATATGTGTCTGCTACCTTCAATATAGTAATTTACCATATATATTATTGATTTTAAGTGAATATCTATGATTATCCAAATACACTTTTGGCAATTTCCTTCTTTGACAGAGGTTGCAACTATTATGTTAATTTATTAAGAATATGACAAATTTTCCCTTTACATTTATTTATTATGAATTACAATACAAAGTAAATTTATATTCTAATTCTGGGTCCAGGGATTGAGCCGGGATGACTTGTAGCTAGTTATTGCAGCGATAGACCAGAGCCTCTGGTGGGAATCGAACCCACAACCCCCACGCTGATAGCCGAGCACGCTACCAACTCGACTAACGGGGAGCTCTTTCCCTTTACATTTTAGAACATTTACCCGTATTTTCGCCATATCTGCTTAACCTAAAGATAGAGCTAACCGGCAGTTATAGTTGTTAGTTTGTGGGGTAAAAAATTGTTTACGCTGGATTTCAATGTTGCATTTAATTGAAGTCCCTTCAGTTCCGGGATTTGACAAAATAATCCATTTATCCCCGTAAATGAAAAGCGCAGGAAATTTCAAATTCTAAGAGCAGCAGATTTTTTATCATTACACCGTACGACAATTTTTTATAAAAGTCGTTACACTTGAACTTGAATGTAGTTAATTGGTGTTTTTATTTTTTAATTTCCTCATACTGTTGCCCCTACACAGGACTAGAAAAATCCAATGGATACAACTTTTCAAAAATTACTTTAAGTACTTATTTGCAACCTGTGGTATACATGTTTCACCATGTGTGACTCTTAAATTTTCCGAATAATGACCACCCTTAAATGTGGGTTGCATTTCTGTAAAAAAATCATACAGGTAGCCAACGGAAAACCCAAATAATTAAAAAAGTCCCCTTTCCTTTTTTCCTTTTAATTGTTCACGCACATTTATTAGCGTTTATTACTTTGCTTACGCAATCATAAAAATTAAATAACCCTTTGTTTATTCCGTTTTGTTAATTCTGAGAATCAAAAAAAAAAAGAAAAAACCTTACCATAGACAAAGTTGTGCATATGTCGAGCAAATTTTTGAAATTCATACCTTTACTCAATTGCGAATAAAAGCGAAACGCGTGCATCGATTTTCATGATCTTTGTCTCATTTTGCTCATAGGTTATGTGACTTTACGTAAAAGTAATAAGATTTGACATTTTTTTTTCATTTTGGATTTTTAAAAAAAAAAATTTAAATCTTTAGGCAAAAAATAAGTTTTTTCCTTTATATATTCATTTTTAACTTGGAAACTGTTGCTTGTATAGGAAAACAATATATGAACAGATTAAGGGAATTGTAATTTTAAATTTTTTAAAATTTAATTCAATTAAATCGGGCTAGTGGTTCCCGAGTTATGCCGGACAAAACAAATTAACCAAAAAAAATTTTTAAAATTTAAAAAAAAAAAATAAAAAAAAAACCAAACGAAAAAAAAATTTTTTTTTAGTTTTTCTAGTTTTTAACTTTTCAGTTTTTCTGCCATCTTGCATCAACATTCACGCTGCTAAAGAGTTTGCAGAGTCGGACACGTTCCAAATAACCTATATATAAAGGGTGATTTTTTAAGAGCTTGATAACTTTTTTTAAAAAAAAAACGCATAAAATTTGCAAAATCTCATCGGTTCTTTATTTGAAACGTTAGATTGGTCCATGACATTTACTTTTTGAAGATAATTTCATTTAAATGTTGACCGCGGCTGCGTCTTAGGTGGTCCATTCGGAAAGTCCAATTTTGGGCAACTTTTTCGAGCATTTCGGCCGGAATAGCCCGAATTTCTTCGGAAATGTTGTCTTCCAAAGCTGGAATAGTTGCTGGCTTATTTCTGTAGACTTTAGACTTGACGTAGCCCCACAAAAAATAGTCTAAAGGCGTCAAATCGCATGATCTTGGTGGCCAACTTACCGGTCCATTTCTTGAGATGAATTGTTCTCCGAAGTTTTCCCTCAAAATGGCCATAGAATCGCGAGCTGTGTGGCATGTAGCGCCATCTTGTTGAAACCACATGTCAACCAAGTTCAGTTCTTCCATTTTGGGCAAAAAAAAGTTGGATATCATCTCACGGTAGCGCTCACCATTCACAGTTACGTTACGATTCGCATCATCTTTGAAGAAGTACGGTCCAATGATGCCACCAGCCCATAAACCGCACCAAACTGTGACTTTTTCTGGATGCATTGGTAGCTCTTGCAATGCTTCTGGCTGATATTCACTCCAAAATCGACAATTCTGCCTATTTACGTACCCATTGAGCCAAAAATGAGCTTCGTCGCTGAACACAATTTCTTTCTTTCTGAACTTTCTTAACAGAGCACGCATTTTGATAATAAAATTCAATGATTTGCAAGCGTTGCTCGTTAGTAAGTCTATTCATGATGAAATGTCAAAGCATACTGAGCATCTTTCTCTTTGACACCATGTCTGAAATCCCACGTGATCTGTCAAATACTAATGCATGAAAATCCTAACCTCAAAAAAATCACTCTTTATGTATAAATCTGGTTTTCCTTGAAAATAATTCACGGTGTGAATTGTATTGGAAAAACCACGTTTGAAATTAATACTTGTCATATGACCCAGAATAAATGGTAGATTTTTACGACTTTGGTGCAATTTTTGTTGCATTTTTTATCAAATTCGCATAACTTCCACATTTTTAGTTCGATTCGTGTCTTTATGGGATCGATGGAGAGGTATTGATCGCCAATTGCAATTTTTATAAATTCTTAACCCTTTTAGGGCCGCAATTTTTTGCATACTGTTGGTTCTCAGTTGATTAAATGTGAAGTAAAAACTGAAATATGGTGTTATTTGCACACAAGTGAGTTTTTGAAAAAAAATTAACGTTTTGGCCATGATACCTGATTTATAGAGGTTATTTTGAACGAATAAGCTAAATATTTTGGGAGAACACATAAAACAAACCAATTTTACATTTTAGTCGGGAACATCGATAACTTTTATTTTGAAGCCACTCTAATATATGTACGTAGTGAGTTTATATTCTTTTCATGTTTTCGTTTTCCGTAGTAGCAACAAGTATACTCTTTTTATTTGATTTTACACCATTTTTTATTTTCTTAACTCAAGCGTGTGCTGACCTATTTTTAACTGCACTGTCATTTTTTGGTAAATTGTTTTGTTAACAAGAAACTACCTGACTCTTAAGTACTTCTTATAATTATAATAGGCACAAAAGTCGAATAAAAGTCTAAAAATAATGAAAAAAGTGGTTAGAGTGAAGTGTCTGTGGCGAGAAAACTGTAAATTTTATATTCAAATTGAAAAATTGAAAACAAAAATATTGTAATGATTGTTGGCATATAAAATAGCTCTTAAAATTAAACTGATTGAAATAGAAAAATATACTTTGGATGTACAGCTGCTGTCAAAAACATAGCAGCGACGAGATAAAAAAATGTCGACAAAGAAAAATATCAATTTTACTTCGAAAATCCTAAAAGTTTTTGCGGTGATTGAAAGGTGATATTGTGCCATTCTTAATATGGCTTTAAATAAAAAATTAAGTTTTTGTAATTTTGAGATTAAGCCTTTTGAACCATTTATGTCAAAAATGAGACCAGTCAAAAAATAGCAGCGCTAATAAAAACTAAAACTATTTTGTTTCAATTCACTTTAATTGATAACTTTTTTAAATAATTCCTTAAATAACGACATTTTCTTTAATTTAACACTTATTTGTACTGACTTTATTGCTTAATAATGCTGAATAACGTTGTTTCTTGGAGTCAACTAGTATTTTGAACCTTTCATTCGGTATGTTTGACCATGCCTCTATAATTTCATGTAAAATATCGTTATTGTCTTTCAGTATTGCTAGTGAGACCTCATTTTAGTCATCACACTTCAAATTTTTGATTATATTGAGATGTGTTTTCTTCCAGAACCATTCCATTACATCGATATTATTGACTTCAAACCACCGTTTTGCAAGTCGTCTGGTGTTTTCGGGATAAGACTCATTTAAGGGGCATTCCATACTCTGCATACGTAAGCATAATATTATGCAGTATTTTGATATATTGGGCGGAGTCCATAGTAGTTCTGGGCCAATGCCCAGATAAACACGCACAAGTCATTATGCTTGATCCTCTGTATTTGACAGTTTTGGTACTATACCTGGACGTCTTACAACCTGTCGAGGGTCTATCCCATCATATAAAACAATTTTTGATTCAATTGACCATAAAACATGCACCCACTTTTGGTTGGCTACTGCAGGTGTGTTTTTGCGAATTGCGATTTTTTTGTGACATGTCTTTTATTTTCAAGTGGGACATTTCTCGGACTTCGGGCTTACAGATTATGTTTTCTTAGTATTCTACGAACATTTTTAACTCTCAAAGATGGACAGACAATGTTTTTTATTTTGGTGGCGGGCGTAAGTGGGATTTTTGTTCTAGACATTACTATTCGGCGAATGGTTGCAGGTGATATAAAAGGATTTTTTGACGTGTTTTTGTTTTTTCTTCTTATAATATCGAATTTTTGATCATTTTAATGGAACACTAGAAAAAAATCTAACTTCACTATATGATTTTCCATCAGATTTCAACCATTTTTATAAGAACTCTATTTTATTCTCCACAATGCTCTCCTCGCCCTACTTATGAAGAAAAATAAAATAATAACATTTCAGAAATAGTGTACATTTCATATTATCTTATTTATAACATCAAATCGAATTGAAAAAATGAGATAAAATTCCTTTTTCTTGAGATTTTTTGAATGCTGCTATTATTTTGAACGGTCCAAAATGTCGAATAATCCAAAAATGTGAAATTTCTTAAGCAATTAAAATCATATCACCAAATAAACAATTATTATGTGTTTGTAACCTCATAACACAGCATTTAATGCAATAGTAGCAATAAAAAATATCACAAAAAAAAATATGAAAATGTATCCTACGCTGTGGTGCGCTGCTATTATTTGAACCGCAACTGTATATAGTAGAACAGTATATATTTCTATATATTTTTCCCGAAAATGTCATGAAGGATTAAAATTTGAAATGGCCTTTTTCATCTTTTTTGTTCCACTATCTAAAGTCACAAAAATGATTTAGATTGTCCAAAGTGTCAACTTTATATTATTATATTTCAATTATGTATTTCAAATATGTAAAATCCCTGTAAACGCGAACTCAGGTAAAAAATGAAAAACTGAATACACAGTTTTGTTATAGAAAATATAGCTTACACCGTATGACAATTAAAAAAATGTCGTTATACTTGAACCAAAAGCTATAGAAAAAGTTGACTTAATTGGAGTTTTAGTTTTTCTTTTCCTCATCCTGCAGTGGTATCCGCTGTATTTCTCGTTACGTTTTGTTTGTTTTCAAAGCAATATAAATTGATAAATTAGATTCAATAATTGTGCGAATGAGTGATATTATCCTTTTTACGCATAATTCATATGCCCTCGTTGTAATTAGAAGAGAATGACTAAACCTATAGTTTTCGAATTGATTCTCTTAAGTTTGCTTCCACTTATTGAATTAAAATTGGTGTATATCGCTTGCTTGAATAAAAGCATCAAATGGGAACCATTTGAAAAAATATCCGATAACTGTGCGAATGAGTGTTATTATCTTTATTATGATATTAAATAACTCATACGCACCATTGTGCAGTGTCGAAAGAGTTTATTAGAGATCGATGCATATTAAAAAATTGTTCTTCGTGGTCTTTGAAACCATAACATAAATTGTAAATATCCCAAAGAAGGATTCAGAGTAATGATTTCCTACATTTCAACCAAATACCCGGTTTAGATGAATCGTTTACTTAAAGAGTCCGGGTATTTGGTAGAAAAATCGCCGCGATTCACACGATTTAAGGGTCAAATCTTATCATCGATATCGGGGAGTACAAGCTCACCTTGTGAAAAAGGAAATGTCGTCGTCGTGTCGACAGTCTGACATCATCCAATTTAGGTTGAATGAACTCTACACCTTTTTCAATTGTAATTCAAAAGACATCACTTGAAATTCAAAAGACACCTGTTGAAATTCAAAAATTCCATTTGAAATTAAAAAAATGTCAATTGAAATTCAAAACTCGTCATTTGTAATTCAAAAAACAACATTTGAAATTCAAATGTCGTCATTTGTAATTCAAAAGACATCATTTGAAATTCAAAACTCTTTATTTGTAATTCTCTGTAATTCAGAACTCTACACCTTTTTCAATTGTAATTCAAAAGACATCACTTGAAATTCAAAAGACACCAGTTGAAATTCAAAAATTCCATTTGCAATTCACAAAATATCACTTGAAATTCAAAAATTCCATTTGAAATTCAAAAAATGTCAATTGAAATTCATTTGTAATTCAAAAGACAACATTTGCAATTCAAAACTCGTCATTTGAAATTCAAAAGTTTTCATTTGAAATTCAAAAGTTATTCCATTTGTAATTCAAAAATTACTCCATTTGCAATTCAAAAATGGTAAACAAAATTGTTTAAGCAAAATATACATTAGGTTGGGTAGCATTTATTTATTTCTGCAGATGCTCTCTGAGCTGATGAAGGTAATAAACTATATATGAAATTACCGACATTTCACATCATTATAATTATTAGTTGCTTATCATTTTATTAAATCTGTTTTCAAAACTGCAGAATATCCAAATTTGCAGAAAAAATAAATGCTACCCCACCTAATGTATATTTTTCTTAAACAATTTTGTTTACATTTTTGAATTTCAAATGGAATAATTTGTGAATTTCAAATGAAAACTTTTGAATTTCAAATGGTGAATTTTGAATTACAAATGACGAGTTTTGAATTTCAAATGATGAGTTTTTAATTTCAAATGGCGAGTTTTGAATTTCAAACGATGAGTTTTGAATATCATATGACGACTTTTGAATTTCGAATGGTGTCTTTTGAATTACAAATGACGAGTTTTGAATTTCAAACGATGAGTTTTGAATTTGAAATGATATTTTTTGAATTTCAATTGAAATTTTTTTAATTTCAAATGGTGTCTTTTGAATTACACTTGAAAATGTTGTAGTATAATACCAGTAAAATTCAGTGCTTGATCTACTTTTCGAAGATAATTTTCAAAGTCTAATCATTGTGGATTCAATTTTGTTCGCTCGTATATTATATGAACTGCAAATGCCGTTTTTTACAATTATCGAAGCTGTCAAGGAAATTAGCTTCATCGCTTGTGATTTGTAATTTTGTTTAAAAAATCAATCTAATTTTTAAAATATCGCTTAAAAATGGCAATGCGTTGTTCTTTAATGTTCGTGTAGTGTTCCATTCATACTGAACGACCCTAAACTTTTAGTTGTAAATTTTTTGGACAAATTTATCTATTGCATACTTTTTGGGCACATTTCAGGAAATTGTTCTGTTAAATACAAATTTTGAATACAAATCAATTTTATTTCTGTAGAGGTGAAATAAAAATTTAAAAAGTTCGTATTTCGCGAAATGTTCTGTAAAATAAAATTTCGACAGAATTTTGCTAAAAAAAATAATTTCGACAAAATTTTGACAAAATTTTCTAAAAAATAAAATTTATCAAAATTTCTAAAAAGATAAATTTCGGCAAAATTTTCCAAAAAAAAAATTTACAAAATTTTCTAAAAAAAATAATATTTATTAAAATTTCTAAAAAGATAAATTTCGGCAAAATTTAAAAAAAAAATTGACAAAATTTTCTAAAAAAATAAAATTTGATGAAATTTGTAAAAAAAAATGACAAAATGTTGAGTTTGAGTGTATGTATCGTTGGCCTATTTATTTAAATATAATATAAATATTGTTTTAGTTCGGCTAAAGGCTTTTATTAAAAACTGGTGTTATTGTTTTAATATCGATTATTATGTTATTATTTCGATTTAATTTTGCAATCATCTTCAAGGGTTTCTGTACAAAATTATAAGTATTTTTTTATAGAAATTCTGCATAAATGACAGGAGATATTTTAAATATGATGATATGAACAAAGATAAGGAATGTCGATGGGTTCACCAGCATCACCAATCATCGTAGACATTGTAATGGAAGAATTACTTGACAACTCAATCAAAAAATGACAAAATGGCGAAATATGTTTATGAAATATGTTTTTGAAAAAAAACGACTTTCCAATAAGAACAATAGATGGCCTAATTAAACGTAGACATAACGGGACGAATGTAAAGGGGGTTAAATAATATAGAACATATGCAAATCAATGACATATGTGCCGGGTTTCTCGGAAAGATTGACGACAAAGATAAATATGACCTAGCATTTAGAACAGACAGTATTGTTAACAACTTATTTAGTAGGACGAAGTCAACATTGGAAAACGGGGAAAAATCGATTGTAGTTTATAAGATTAAATGCAATGGGGACAAGTCCAGCGTATGCCAGAAAGTATATGTTGGCACTACTAAGACTAAACTAAAAACTAGACTCTCATCTCATACGACTGGCTGACCATAAAGCATTTAATAAACCTTTAGAGCAGAAGACTGCCCTCGCAACCCACTGTATAATCACTGGGCATATCCCCAATTTTGACAATGTTGAGATACTGACAGAAGAGAAAAATTATAGCAAGAGATACACTCTCGAAATGTTACACATTATTGACGTTCCTACCAAAAAAAGGCTCAACTATAAATCTGACACAGAGAAATGCGCTAAAATGTATCGCTATACAGTAGACAAATACAGACGACCGACGACTGACATCGGTTGACGGAATCACGTAAAACAACTCGGACTTCTGTTATTTTTCATAAATGTAATTATTGCTATTGTTTGTTATTATGGTGTACTGTTTTTTACGTAAAATTTGTAATACTTATAATTTTGTACAGATGATTGAAGAATTCAATCGAAATATTGGAAAATAAGTAATTAAAATTAAAACAATAATACCAGTTTTTTAATAAAGCCCTTTAGTCAAACTAAAACATAATAAAATTTGACAAAATTTCTAAAAAATATATTTCGAAACAAATTTCTAAAAAAAAAATTTATTAGAAATTTTCTATTAAAATAAGATTTTGTGAAAATTTTCTATCAAAATAAAATTTCATGGAAACTTTCTATAAAAATGGAATTTCGCGAAAAATTCCTATCAAAATAAAATTTCGTGGAAATTTTCTAGAAAAAGTAGAAATCTATAAAAGTAAAATTTCGTGAAATGTTTCTAAAAAAAAAAAAAACAGAAAAAAAGAAATGTTGATAAAATTTCGACCAACTTTTATCTAAAACAAACATTTTATGCAATTGTCTATGAAATTGGAGGGTAGGTACCCCAATGTATGACTGCCATGAGCAGCTATATAAAGGGTGATTTTTTAAAAGCTATAGGAGAGTTAAAAAAAAAACACACATAAAATTCAGAAAAATGCATGAAATCTTTTTTTGAATCGAAAGTACGGTCCATATAATTTAATGTTTAAAGATTATTTCATGCAAATGTTGACCTTGACTGCGCCTAAAATGGTCCATCCGCTTAGTCCAATTTTGGCATTTCCACGTTTTTGAGTAACAGAGGCTCAACAATTTTCTAAAAAAATAAAATCTCGATAAATTTTTCAAAAAAAAATTAAATTTCGACAACATTTTTAAAAAATAAAATTTTCATACAAAAATTAAATTTTGAGAAAATTTTCTAAAAAAAAAGATATATTGTCAAATGTTCGAAAATTTTAAATTTCGACCAAATTTTTAAAAAATAAAATTTACGCAAATGTTCGTAAAAAATATTATTTTGATAAAATTCTCTGCAAATTTAAAATAAAATTTTGGCCAAATTTTCTAAAAAAAATCGACAGTTTTTTAAAAATTTAAATTTCCAAAAAATAAAATAAGTCCGACAAACATTATAAATACTGAAATTGTGAAAATTTTATATAAAACTAAAATTTTGTGAAACATTTTTTCGTCACACTCTTCTATATAAATAAAATTTGGTGAAATTTTTCTATATAAAAAATTCGAGAAAATTACAAAAAAAATCCTCTCCAAAATCTCTAAAAAAATAAAATTTCGTGAAAATTTTCTATAAAAATAAAATTTCGTGAAAATTAAAAAAATCGAAAATATTCTATAAAAATAAAATGTTTCAAAATTTTCAATAAAAATGAAATTTCTTAAAATTTTCTGTAAAAATAAAATTTCGAAAAAATCTAATTTTGTTCGTTTGTTTTATATCGGTCTGTACTTCATTTTTGATTTACTGGGAACTGGGGTATTGTCGAGGCTCGAGATCAAGACAATTTTGCATCTATATTTCATAAAATGTAAATTTAAATACATTTCTATAAAAATAAAATTTCTTGTCAAAATTTTCTAACATTTTCTTATAAAAATAAAATTTTTAAAAAATAAAATTTACTGAAAATATTTTAAAAATAATATTTTGTGAAATTTTTTTTTAAATAAAATTTTGTGAAAATTTTCTATACGATTTGTATGAATTTTTCCAATAAGAAATGAAATTTCGTGATTTTTTTTAAATAAGATTTCGTGAAAATTTCATTACAAAAAATAATATCTGAGCAGAGCAGATCACTTTAAATAGGAAATATTTACCGTACTTATTTAAAAATGTTTTTCTAGATATTCGTGGATTTACAAAGTTTATGATTAAACCACTTTCATAATTGACACTAAATAAAGAAGAAAACCCTCTTTTGTTTCTTTTTAGATTCGCCTACTACAAGGACAAATTCCCCGCCTGGCAAAATTCCATACGACACAATCTCAGTCTGAACGACTGTTTCATAAAGGTTCCTCGCGAGCCCGGCAACCCTGGCAAGGGCAACTTCTGGACTCTAGATCCTCTGGCCGAGGATATGTTCGACAACGGCAGCTTTCTGAGGCGGCGAAAACGTTACAAACGAGCACCGGCCATACAAAGATTCCCCTTTACTTCGGTGTTTGGGACACTATCCCCATTTTGGATACGTAAGCCGGTGCCACTGGTGCCGGTACATTTCAATGTACCCAACTTCGGTGGCAATCGTGATTGTTTCGATATGTTGCATGCCCCCGCGGCAGATGTCTTCGATTCGGTGGCTTTGAGGGGGGCGGCCGACAAGAAATTCAATTTCTTCGCCAATGCCGACTTGTCCATGTATCCCAGGAATAATGCGGATAAATTTGAGGCGTTCGCTCGCAGCTCACAGGCGGCAGGAGAACGGGCCGCCATGGAGGCGAGTGCAGTGAGCGATTTGGATAAAATGAAACTGTACAGCACGTTCGGGGCGCTGCCCAGGCAAGGCGATGAGAATGGCTTCAATTCGACCACAAGTCACCACCTGCAAGAGCAGCCGCCGCTGCCGCACTACGAGCGCACGCACAGTTCGCAAGACTCCGACGAGTCGGACGATGATCGCATCGACATAGAAAGTCCCGACGAACAGGACTCGCACATATCCGACTCCATCGATAGTCTCAGTACGAATCGTTTAGACGTCCAGGGGGACTCGGACGACGAGCGCGGTGCGGGCAGTCAGTCGGGCATAAGGCAGCAACTGAAAGATGCCTCCTCGTGTATTTTGCTTTTCAACAATTACGATATCTCGAATTCACTGATCAACAACAGTAAAACCAGCCGTCCAGACAAACACGACCTTGAGGTCGTTGCAAAACGCCATTTAACGCCGCCGCCAAGAAATGTCGCAGCGGCCGCCGCTGTCATAGCCGACAGCGACAATTACAAATCCACACTTTTATCATTCGATTTCGAGCACGGCCGTAGCGCCAAACATGGCACTGCGCGAGATTTTCGCATCGAGACGCTAATAGGCAATCGGGATGGACCCGAGGCCGGCGGCGATTGAAGGCAACGGAAACGAATGCCGCCGCATGGGTGAGTGAGTGATGGCCAATGTCCTGTCCTGTCCTGTGTGTGTAGAGTGCATCAGCAGCAGCAGTGTGTAGCGCAATTTCAAAAGGCCGGTACTAATGCAACAACTACAACAACAACAACGTGACTATTTTATGTTTTTTGTTTTTAAAAAAAGTTTTTGATTTGAACAAAGACCAATTGCCGGAAGCAACCGTTATTATTGTAAATGTTCTTTCACTCTTATTGTCAAATCAAACGCAAAAACCAATTCGAAAAAATGAAAAATTAAACTTTTAAAAGAATCTTAACAGCAACAACAACAAAAAACAACAAATGATACACGCACCGTAGCCATCCATCGAATGTGATTGTGAAACAATTGCCAAAAGGCTTCTTTACACTGCATAGATAATTTACTTGTGAACTCTCCTTTTGGCTTTTGTTCGCCTTCAACAACATATTCTCCGATGGTGGGGGGGGGGCGGTCACTTATCACAAATTTTATTGTATGTACATGTACTTTGTCTTGAATAGTTTTTAAGTAAGATTACTGATTACCGATTACTCTTATGTTATTTAAATTAAAAGTGAAAAAGAAAACATTGTAAAAAAATAATAGAATCAACATATAAAATTCGAAAACAAAACGGGTGCTGGTGTTTGATTTCAAGGGGGAACTGGTAGCGGATATTTAAGTATACTTGCCTTTTGTAAAAATACAGCCGGATTTGAGGTCCACGATCTGTTATACGAACTGTTGCAGATTTGGACCAATAAATTATGCTCACATTGGGCTGTTTCTTATTCGCAAAACAATAAATTAAAATTTTTTTGCACTTAAACAACTGTACCGATTGAAACACTGTTTTGCTATAACAATTTATAAAAATTTATTTTTTTTCCTCAAAATTATAATATTTGTTATAAATATTTGTATCAAAACAAATTTTCAAAACAATTATTTTGTGTTGACTTTTTTGGACTTAGCCTCGATAATCATAAATTTGACTTTGACACTGGATCCAGGCTAAGTCCGAAATTTTTAACATAAAATTATTTTTTCAAAATTTGTTTTCATACAAACATTTTCAACAATTTCCTATAACATTTTATTTCTGTAAGAATACATTTTTCTAAAACATCAATTTCGACAAAATTTTGCTAAAAATAAATTTTCGACAAAATTATGCTAAAAAATAAAATTTTGACATTTTCTAGAAAATAAAATTTTAACATTTTATATAAAAATAAAATTTTGACAAAATTTTCTAAACAAAAAAATGTCGGCCAAATTTAAAATAAAAATAAAATGTCGACCTAATTTTCAAAAAAAAAAATCCGCTAATTTTAAATATAAAAAAAATTGTCGCCAATTATGTTGTAAATATTTCTATCAAATTTTTTGTGTTGACTTTTTTGGACTTGGCCTCTATAATCATAAATTTGACTTACACTGGATCCAGGCTAAGTCCGAAATTTTTAATATAAAATTATTTTTTCAAAATTTGTCTTCATACAAGCATTGATATTGAATTTTAAAAAAATATTTTTTTATTTTGAGTGAAATTTTAACATTTGGATTTAATTTTTGTTATCACAGTCTTAAAGAAAAACAGTCTTGTTATCCGTGCGGCTATAAATATTTTGTTTTTACTTTAAAAAAAAAAGAAAAGAATATCCATCCTACGTCAATGTATGATACGCATATGTAATTTCCAAAAAAAAAATTAAGTAAAGGGTGATTTTTAGCTATTATCTTTTTGGCAACACTGGTTTAAACAGCTGACGCACGTTTCGTGTTTTGTTTCACTGTCAAACATCTTCAGTTTGGTCTATAATTTAACCATTAATCGTCTTACAAACGAACAACGCTCGCAAATTATTTAATTTTACTATCAAAATGCGTGCTCTGTTAAGAAAGTTCATCGCGCGCTTCTTCTGTTCAGCGACGACGCTCATTTTTGGCTCAATGGGTACGTAAATAGGCAGAATTGTCGATTTTGGAGTGAATATCAGTCAGAAGGATTGCAAGATCTACCAATGCATCCAGAAAAAGTCACAGTTTGGTGCGGTTTATGGGCTGGTGGCATCATTGGACCGTACTTCTTCAAAGATGATGCGAATCGTAACGTAACTGTGAATGGTGAGCGCTACCGTGAGATGATATCCAACTTTTTTTGTCCAAAATGCAAGAGCTTGACTTGCATGACATGTGGTTTCAACAAGACGGTTCCACTTGCCACACAGCACGCGCAACAATGGACTTATTGAGAGGCGAGTTTGGTGAACATTTTATTTCACGTTCGGGACCGGTCAATTGGTCGCCTAGATCGTGCGATTTAACGCCTTTAGACTATTTTTGTGGGGCTATGTTAAAGCTCATGTTTATACAGACAAGCCCGCTTCAATTGACGCATTGGAAGACAAAATTGAAGCATTTATTAGTGAGATACCGGCCGAAATGTTGGAAAGAGTATGCCAAAATTGGACTAAGCGGATGGACCATTTGAGGCGCAGTCAAGGTCAACATTTGCATGAAATAATCTTCAAACATTAAATTATATGGACCATACTATCGATTCAAATAAAGATTTCATGCATTTTTTTGAATTTTATGTGTTTTTTTTTTGAAAAACTTTCCTATAGCTTTTAAAAAATCACCCTTTAATAACATTTATTCTAAAAAGAGTGTTGATAATAAAATTATTAACTGGCTATATAGCTGTTTGCTTTTTCTGCAGATACAAATCTGCTATCTCTTTTTCAGCAGAAAATCTGCTCTTATAGCAGACTTTCTGCTTTCTTTTACTGAAAATTTCCTTTGAGTGTACTGGAAATAAAAAAATACTTTTTTCTATTTTTTAAGATTTTTCTCGTGTCAGCAAAAATAACTCAAGATATTGTTTGGTGCTCGTAGTTGGGCCTTGTTTTTGGAAAGTTTGACGAGGATGCTAATACAATTTAGACTTTGTAACAATAGATGGAGACTAATGTTAATTCTTAGTCGTTTGAATGCGATTTCTTAATGTCATCTACAAAGAGCTTTCATTTTAGAGTGTTAACGGACAACTTACGTTGTCTATATTACATACGATTTGGCCAATATTTAAAATAAATCAAGAAGATCCGAACTAAATTGTAGATAATTAAAATCACCGGTTCCAATCAGTTAAGCATTAAGTTATAGACTTTTAATACAGACTACGTAAGTTTATGAAAACTGTTTCCAAAAGATGGGGACTGACTTTAGTTCTTAGTCGTTTGTAAGCGAGTGCGACGATTTGCTAACGTCATCTATGGAGAGCTTTCATATTACCGTCTTAACGGACAACATAACTTTGTCTATATTAAATTCTATAGCCTTTGGTGCGTTATAATCATGTTCGTGTTCTATAGCCTTTTGTTCGTTCGCCATCATTTCATTTCCCTTTCGAACACATGTGATAAAAGCTTTCACTTTTGAATTAACGCTGTCAGGACACTTTGACAGTTCGGAGCTTTTTTGACAGTTGACAAAAATCCAGCGCATGCGCTTTACACCCCTTTAAGCTTTCCCTCACAGGAAGAACAATAAATTATATGTTTTCGGCGGAGCTTTTATCAAAACGCAAGCTTTTATGGCGGATTATGCGCATAGCGTGTCCTGCCACAGTCCAACACGAAAACCGAAAGAGACAACTGCTGGAGCGGTGGTCGTCAGGTGAAAGATGTCAACTGTATTAGCAAACAAATACATTCCAAAACTTCTTCTTCGTAGGACACCACACATAACATACGTCGCCCCCCACTCCGTGGCATAGACAAGACGATTTTTCGCATTAGAGAGTCACAATTATAAAATCACAAAACTTTCAACAGAAATCACCCGCAACGGGAGCATTAAAACAAGTGAAATTGGCCACACAAAAAAAAAACAAAAACCCATAAAAGTGCTTAACATAAAACGGGATAACAAAGCGAATGAAAGGTCCTGGCCCAATACAAAGTGTGATGATAGTGATGACAAGTGAAAGTCGCAAAGAAATGAAATAAATAAAATGAGTTAAATGAGTTTGTGAAATAGCCAAGAAAAGCTGGGCAAAAAACCTCGGAGGAAGGCAAAAAAACAATAGGTACATAGCGGAATAATACATTTCGGCGAAGAAGAAGAAGAAGCAGCAGAAGAAGACGACGGATACGAACAGGACGATAGGGGGTAGGAAGAGGAATCAACGGCGGCAGCAGCAGCAGCAGCAGCGAAGTAATACTCGTAACACACTGAAAACCCACAAAGTTGCAAAAGAAAGAGTTTCGAAGCGAAGGAAGAAGAGGAGCAGAGCCGTGCTGAGTAGAGCAAAAACGACCACGTCGTCGTCGTCGTCCTCATCGTTGAAGTCGAAGTTTTAAACGTCAATTATTATTATATTAACCTTATACGAACGAGTAGCATAGTTATTTTTACGATAATTTCCCAACCAAAACCCCCCCCACACCACCGTTCCACCGCCCCCACCACGCGACGCCACGCCACACCACAATGATTCAACGATGTTGTTTGCGTCCTTAGGCTAAATCTAAATGTAAATGTTTGTGGAGGCGACGGCAGAACGGCAAACCAACAAAATCGCAATGCAACGTCTACTCCCCGCATTAAAAACGGGCGATTGTACGAACACCGTGAACCTCTAGTCCAACCAGCCAAACAGCCACCAACAACAAGAACCAAGAACCACAACACCAGCAGCAGCGGCAGCAGGAGTAAGAGTAGGAGCAGCAGCCATAAGCATTAAAAGAAATTACTCAACGTTTACAACAGCCCCGACCGATACAGCGATTAACACAACCGACATACAAACACACACACCAACATCAACACACCAACACTCTCACACACACACACAGATCCAGAGTTAGACTTTGGATTTAAAAACTAATGAATGCAACACTGCGTATCTATCCAATGGCGCTGAGACGTTATCTAGTATGTTTTAGCATACTAACTTGGCTGTCTTTGCTAACGAGTAAGTTGTTGACCATTTGTCCACCAGTCCGTCCACCTGTCCGTCCGTCTGTGGCTTTGTTCATTTCATTAGCCACCATTTCTTTTGGCCATCCATCCACATTCATTGTAACCTGATATTATTTCCGGTTGGACTGTGCGATTAGTTTGTTAATTGGTTATGTTGTTGTTGTTGTTTCTCTTGCTGTTTTTTTTTTAATTAGTTACCCAGTCAGTTCGAATAACAAACCTTAAGGTGCCTCATACCTATACACTGGAACGTCACACGGAGCCGGAACCACTGGTGCTAGACTGTGAATATGAGTTGGGGCCGCGCGAAAAGGGTTTTGTTCTCAAATGGCTGTTCAATAATCATTCGATCTACCAGTGGATACCCTCCGTAAAGGGTTTTGCTATGGTAAGTTGAAGTGGTAAATTAAAAAAAATAATATTTTATTAAAAAAATAATATTAAAAAGGTGGACAGTAAGTAGTATGGGTCGAAAAAAGTTGACCTAGGTTTCAAAGTTATACAAAGAAAATGTCAGAACTCCGTGCACCCTACAAAGCCTCGAATTAGTTTTTATTGTGCTGCAGTGCAGTGTTACACCGTACGACAATTAAAAAAAAAACAAGTAAAAACGGCGTTAAGTTAGGCCAGGCCGAACTTTATATACCCTCCACCATGAATTTCATTCCACAGCGGTTGTCGGTTTTCGTAGAAGTGCAGTAATTTTACAGGGAAATATAATTTTTTTAATATAGCCAAACCAAAACAAATACAAATATTGAAAAATTAATTTTATAAATAAATATAATATTTTAATTATTTCAAACCACGCTTATAAGGTAATGCTACCAATACGTCAATTCAAAAAATAAATATTCTTATATTTATATCTTCATAAATATTGGTAGATAGCGGTTGCTACAGTTGGTTGTATTTCCATTCTATTTTAATTCCAAAAGTACAAATTTTGAAAATCCATTATCAGACGTACATAGTGCAAAATAACCTAACTTCATGATTCAACCAATTCAAATTTTGCCGTAAAAGAAAAGGTGCGAATTTGGAAAAAAAAACTTTTTATTTTGCGTGTCTATGCAGTCAGAGGAATGTATTTATATATCCATTATTCCAGCTGCGCCCATTTGGTTGGTACCATTTTTACCCCCTTGACGTTTCTACGCAATTAGAATTCCATCGTTCTAGCTGTAGTCGTTTAGTTGGTACTGCTTTTATCCCTCTGTACCATTGTATCCCCTGAAAGTACGAATTTCGAAAAAATCCGTTTATTTTCCGTGTCTACGCAGTCAGAGGAATGTATACTCCGAATTTCATGACTCTAGCTGCGTTCATTTGATTGTTGCTATTTTTATCCCCTTTTTTCATTTAACCCCGAAAAGTACGAATTCCGAAAAATCTGTTTATTTTAAGTGTCTACGCAATCAGAGGAATGTATACACCGAATTTCATTATTACAGGTGTAGCCGTTTGGTTGGTACCATTTTTATCCCTCCGTGCCCATTGTATCCCTTGAAAGTACGAATTTGAAAAAAAAAAGTTTATTTTTCATGTCTACGTAGTCAAAGTAATGTATACTTCGAATTTCGTGACTCTAGCTGCGGTCATTTGGTTGGTACTATTTTTATCCCCTTTTTCTTTTTTGACCCCAAAAATTACGAATTTCGAAAAATCAGTTAATTTTCCGCGTCTACACAGTCAGAGGAATGTATACTCCGAATTTCATTATTCCAGATGTAGCCGTTTGGTTGTTACCATTTTTATCCCTCCGTACCCATTGTATCCCTTGAAATTAAGAATTTGAAAAAAAACAACTTTTATTTTTCATGTTTACGTAGTCAAAGTAATGTATACTCCGAATTTCATGACTCTAGCTGCGTTCTTTTGGTTGGTACTATTTTTATCCCCTTTTTCTATTCTGACCCCAAAAAGTACGAATTTCGCAAAATCAGTTTATTTTCCGTGTCTACACAGTCAGAATGTACACACCGAATTTCGTGTTTCTAGCTGTTGTCGTTTAATATGTACCATTTTTATCCCTTTTTTGTCCCATTTCACCCCCTACAAATAAGAATCACTTTATGGAGCACTTTTTTGCTATAAGGGGTATGCGCATTGCGCATACCAAATATCAAGCAAATATAAACAGACATATTCAAAAAACATGCTTAAATACCCTAAAATATTAGGTATTGTTATGGGTATTTTTAGTCCTTGTGAGGGAAAAATTTTTCCCTTTGGGCCGATTTCGCCCCGTTTCAATACCAACCGATCTACGACTATAAGACGCATTTATGGAAAATATTGACGTCCTAGCTCCTTTCGTTTAGATGCTAGCGTGCTTCAGCGTCAACAGACGGACATGGCTAGATCGTCTTAGAATTTTATAACGATCAAGATCGATATTTCAAGGTGTTACAAACGGAATGACAAAGTTAGTATACCCCCATCCTGGAGGTGGAGGGTATAAAAAATAATATTAAAAAGGTGGACAGTAGTATGGGTCGAAAAAGGTTGACCTAAGTACCCTCCACCTAAGGATGGGGGGTATATTCACTCTGTCATTCCGTCTGTAACACCTTAAAATATTCATCGGAAACCCCATAAAGTATATTTATTCTGGGTCGTGGTAAAATTCTAAGACGATATAGCCATGTCTGTCTGTCTGTCTGTTGAAAGCACGTTAGCTTCCGAACGAAATGAGGTAGGAGGTTCAAGTTTTTCCTAAATGTGTCTTATGGTTGCAGATCGGTTGGGATTGAAAGTGGCCGAAATCGGCCCAGAGGGAAAAATTTTCCCTCACATGGACTGAAAATACCCCTAATATTTAGAGTATTTCAGCATGTTTTTTGAACATATTTACTTGTATTTACTTTATTTTTGGAATGCGCATTCCCTTTATAGCATACAAGGGCACCATAGAGTGATTTTAATTTGTAGGGGGCGAAATGGGACAAAAAGGGATAAAAATGGTACTTATCAAACGACAACAGATAGAAACATGAAATTTGGCGTGTACATTCCTCTAATAGAGTAGATGCATAATATAAAATATATTTTTTCTAAATTCGTACCTTTAAGTGGGATAAAAGCGGTCGAAGTGGATAAAAATGTTACCAATGTACGATAACAGCTAGAAACATGCAATTTGGAATGTACATCCCTTTAATTGCATAGATACGTAAAATAGAGAGATTTTTTCCAAAATTCGTACTTTTAAGGGATACAATTAGAAAAGAGGGATAAAAATAGTACCAATCAAACCGCTCATGAAATTCGGTGTGTACTTTCATCTGATTGTGAAGATGCGAAATAAAAAGAACTTTTTTCGAAATTTGTACTTTTAGCCGGAAAATGGGGCGAATGGGGATAAAAATGGTAACAAACAAACGGCTACAGCTACAATAATGAAATTCGGTGTGTACACTTGTCTGATTGCGGTGACGCGACAAATAAAGAGATCTTCTGATATTGTAGCATCAGGATCTAAATGGAATTAAATTTGGCTACAATCAAAAGGTTGTAGCTAGAATCATGATATTCATTAATTGCACCCGCCTTTTGCACATTTTTGAAGATTTCTGACTAATAACACAGTACAACACGAAAAAATAACATAACGGGGTTCTGATAATGGATTCTAAAAGAGTAGCCAAAAAAAATATACGTGTGTCGGCGTGTTTTTAGATCACATCGGAATTTCATTTTATAGACGATTAAAGTTTCCCAACTCTGGCCTCTTCTTGAAGCATATCGGTGTATAAAACTACGTTTTCTTTACACCTGAGACATAGGGTATGTTCAGCAACTTTGTAGATAAAGATATGGCGAATATTTTTGTAGAACATATTAACCCTCTAACTACCCCTCATAACGGCATTTTTTGACTTTATTTTAACAAATTGTAAAAGACATCCGAAAAGGGGTAAGGGCGGGGATGAAATGTTCTACTAAAATGTCGGCCATAAAATTTTACTATATATGTCAGAACGCACCAAAACCCAAAACTTAACACAAACGCCAAAAATTAATCAAATTGGTGGTATCAAAGCACTGCTTTTTCGTAGATTCATATCTTTAAAATTGACTTAGACTTCGAAACTTATATTTTTAAATATGTCCATAGCTTTTACTTAATGTATTGCTTGCTCATACAAAAATATATTTCTTTGTTCTTTCTTTTCACAGGGAATCATGAAATCGAAAATCAATACGGAAATATTCACACTAGAAGGTAGTCCGGGTGTGATATCAATACGTAGACCAGATTGGAATATGACCGGAGAATATACATGTTTTGTGCAAACATTCGAATCGACAGATAAACGAAGTAGTCGTCTGCAAATTATTGGTAAGTAATTCATTGTGAATACATACATTTCAATTTAAATAAATAATTGTAACTATTTTACTAAATTAGTTCCTGAATCGGATTTTTTGCTTGAAACAAAAATGGATGGGTCTCGAGAAAATGTCGAAGTTATGTGTGCCGTTCAAAATGTATTCCCCCAACCCGTGCTATCCGTTATGTAAGTGTATTATTAAAGGAATCGTTATATAACAACACTCAGAAAGGGTTAGGAATTAAATTTGATATTATTATATTTGAGATCGTTTTTAAAGATATTCAAAAATATTGAGGATTGATTTTCTTATTACTTATACTTGCTGCGGAAGATCATGCCCTTGTAAACTAGTTAATAGTGGGAGCTGCTTATTTCATAAAATACAAAGAAAAAATTCAAAATCCCTTAAGGCTTTCAAAATACAAAGAAAATTGTCAAAATCCATTTAGGCTTTCAAAATCTGTTGTATAGCTTTTTACATTTTACATTTTAACAGATCTAATCAGAACACCCTCAATCGGTGTAAACTGAGATCAAGGCGATTTTCGCGCCCCTACTGAGACATTAGAGTCACGTTCTTATTTGCAAATATAAGATAATACTACTTGTCACACTTGTCTGGGAGAGGCTTTATTGTTTATAACCTTTCGAAGTTCTTCTTTTGAACAATATTACTGTCCATTTTTCAAAATTTGGTGATACTGCTAACGTGAAATCCGGTTAGCATTCATCAGAAATGTTACCCTTATTGGTGTGATTTGCAGTATGCTACGAAATTTCGAAACATTTGTTAGCCAGTTTTTATTTAAGCTTTAATAAATCATATCATATCTGACATATAGGAGAGTTTACACGTTTTTACAAAACCTTAGCGCTGAAACCATTTTATGCAAATTTTCGTAAAAAAATCTACTAATAGATGTGAAACTTAAACAAGGTTTTGTAATCCACTGAGCAGCGTTCGATACAAAATAATTGTTACACCGTGCGACAATTTTACATTTTTTTCGCTGGAGCTTAGCAAGACCATATACACATGAATCTAAAGAACGTATGTGGAAAAGCTGTCTATTCAGTTTTCAATTTGCTGATCTTTTCTCCTTTTACAGGACTTTAAATTTCAAAAGGTTATATAAGTTTTAATAATTTATTTTCGTATCAAAATAAAGAGAAGAATATCAGTTAAAAATACTTCAAATTTCATGCATATTTAGTTTAGCATTAAAAACTATTTCAAGATTTCCTCCTTAAAAAGTTCAAAATTATTATTTTTATTTTTAAGGGTGAAATTTGGAAATGCAAAACTTATATGGATAGAAGAATGAAATTCGAAGTATTTGTAATAGATATTCTTCTCCTTCTTTTGATATACTTATCACTTTTGTATGACTTGCGAAATACCAAAAGAAATTATTAATTTTTCTTTGGAAGTTTAAAATCCAGTAAAAATGAGAAACCAAATGGAAAACTGAGTACCGTCTAGTTTAACGTGTATATGGTCTTGTTCAGCTCCAAAAAGTACTGTCGCACTGAGTTATCAGTCAATTAACGTTTAGATCTATAAAATATCTAATATTTTTCTCTGATAACTCTTCATATAGTCAGAATTGATTATCAAAGATGCACGATAAATTGTTAAGTGTGAACACGACATTGTTACAGAGTTGCTTTTGTAAAAATTTACAAAAATGAATAGATTCACACGTACGGAAATCGAGCTTAACTTGAAAGTTAGTGGCAGATCCTTTTGAAATTTGACAATTGAAATCGAGTTAAGTCAGTGTAAAATGATTATTAGACGGTTTTACACTTTACCAATTTTAAAAATATCATATTTGGTTTGAATAGCCGATAGGGATCGTTAAGGCACCGTTATGAATAATTAAATTTCCTTCTATTCGGTAACCATATACAGTGTTACCAAGTGTTTTTTGGGTTACTGGGTTCACCCACGGTTTTCAATTTGTTTATCGTCTCGTTTACATCATTCTGCTCCAAAAAGTTACATTGTTCAGCTCCAAAAAGTACTGTCGCACTGAGTTATCAGTCAATTAACGTTTAGATCTATAAAATATGTAATATTTTTCTCTGATAACTCTTCATAGAGTAAGAATCGATAATCAAAGATGTACGATACATTTTTAAGTGTGAATACGACATCGTTACAGAGTTGCTTTTTTTAAAAAATTACAAAAATGAATTGATTCACATGTAAGGAAATCGAGCTTAACTTGAAAGTTAATGTCAGATCCTGTTGAAATTTGACAATTGAAATTGAGTTATGATTGGAGTCGCCGTCAATGTAAAAAGGCCATATTTGCCATATTTACAAAGTCAATCAAGGAACGTCAAGGCACCGTTCTCTATAATTAAATTTCCTTTTATTCGGTAACCATAAAAGGTTTTACTATGTAGTTTTATTTTGGATTACATTGACCCCATGGTTCGAAAATAAAATTATGGTGTGCTCGAGCCGTAGTCCTATCACATTGTAACTTATATGTATGTTGATGAGGAAAATTGATTTTTTTAATGTTCTGATTTTATTGCCTCTAAATAATTAAAATTGTTTCGCCACTCACCACTATTAATAGACCTGTTCGGTTAGACTTACTATGGAATTTACTAGCTTAACAAAAAATACTACTTACTACTCTCTTAGTTGCCGAGTAAGGTGGTGCCAGATATTTAGCTCTGATTTATTTAAATAAAACCCATGATTTATTTAAATAAACACCTTATCAAGTTTCTTAATTATAAGTTAATAAACCCAATCGAACAGGCCTAATATTTATTTATCTTACTCAGGACTTTTTACACTGAGGCAGAAAATATAGACGTGTACGAGTGGGCTTACTAGGTTATAATTAAGAGACTTGAAAAGGTGGCAGCGTTGTAACCCATTGGTTTTTCTTAAATAATTCAATAAGAAAAATCTGGTAGCACAACTAAGATAGTAACAAACTATCTTCTTGTTTAGCGAGCAAATTAAACACAAATATTAAGCTACTAAGTCCAATCGTACTGGGAAGTTAAGGAGTAAAATAAACTCAAGTTAGTACTAACCGACAATTAGAACTATCAAACCCAGCACAAAATGACAGCTATAATCAGCAGTAAGCATTAACTGCTGTCAGTGATTAACACTAACTTGAGTTTATTTTGTTTGTGCCATTTAGTCGCATAATAAGAAAGTTACTTGTTACTCTCTTAATGGTGCTGTAAGATTTTTCTTCCTGATCCATTTAAGATAAAACAGTGGGTAACCATGCTGCCACCTAATCAAGATTCTTCAGACTGCATACGAAATGTACATAAATGACAATCTGAGAGGCTTTTAAATTATAAACGCTTATTTTTTATCTATTTTTATAATTTAATTATCAGCAGCCATTTTTAGCAGACTGCAAACACTTTAGCAGTGTGAAGATTGCAGAAAAACTGCTGTTATGGCAGAAAAACTGCTGTAATAGCAGAAAATTGCCTGCTGATAGGCAGCAGACAATCGCTGCTGTTAATAACAGACTTTTTTCTTTAAGTGTAGCTGAAATGACGTAAGGTCAATTTACAAATGCCACAGAAATTTTTGAATTTTTGAAATCGACTTATGTCATTTTAATTGAAATCGATTGATTTTGCATGCAGTCCGTAAAGGCTATAAGCTAGTAAGCCCAATCGAACAGGTCTATTGTTTTAAGTATTATATACGTATTCCTCAGTGTAAACTGTCCCAAATGAATTAAACAGAGTTGTATGTTGACAACTCTCAAGTGATGCGAGAATCTGTGAATCTTTCATGTTTTTGTGAATATTTTTAACTTGTAATCTACCTATTTGTTTTCTAGATTTGCTAATTTTAAACATAAATTATTATGAATTATCTTTTATTTGATATTATTATTATTATTATTACTATTACATTTGCTTAACTATACACATTTAACTAACTTTTCTATATCTATCTATATGGATTGTTTACACATTTTTCATAATTAGCAGATTCGATACGAAAATTTTGGATTCTGTTTTAACGCAAATGGATCAGAATGCTAGTGGCCTATATAGTATGACAGTTAGAACGCGTATACCTAGAGATAAATTGGAATCACCCACACCGATAACATGTGCATTTTACCTACTTGGTACCAATTATACTAAAAGACGGGAAACTATTTTCTATGGTAAGTAGAGGTAAGGAATGTGTACCGCCCCACCAAATGGGCAAATAAATGTGCAAACTTTCCGCAGGAATATAATATTAATTTGAAATATACAAAACCATACTTCCGACGACATATTGCATATGTATGCATATCGTAACCGATTGTATAAAAAATTATTGAATGTATAAATGAGTATGCCCAGACCAAACGGACAGGAACATGACATTTGGATGTTAATTATGACAGAGACGTGTACTAGAAATTCGTCCTTTAAACGGGGTAAAAAGGGATAAAAATACATTAGTTGGTAGAAACAATAACATGGGTAAGGATATTACCCTTACTATGTACACTAGAGCGTACCAGGTTACAAGTAAAAAAAAAAGTTCGCCGTACACCTTCGAATATGAAGTATTATTGAAAGGTAGTTTCAAAAAATTTTTTTATATTTTTTTATGCCGAACGTAGGGGTCGCGCTTTTACATTTTTCTATATAACTTCTGCATTTATAAACGGATTTTAAAGTGTGATACATCGATGTTTTTGTCTCGACGAGGCCGATTTTTTGTCTTTGAAGTCATAGAAAAATGTAAAAGCGCGACCCCTACGTTCGGCATAAAAAAATAAAATTTTTTTTTAAACTACCTTTCAATAATACTTGATATTCGAAGGTGTACGGCGAACTTTTTTTTTTGAGGTACGCCCTAATGTACACTCGCGACATAAAGGATTTTTGTAAATGTTTACATTTGGGGGAAAAGTTGAACAAAAAGGGATAAAAATTGTGCTGATAGCCTTGTCACACTGCATGCAAAATCTAGCTTAAAAGACATAATGTCGATTTTCAAATGTCAAATTTGTTTGATATCTGACATTTGTAAATCAACCATATGTCATTTCAGCTAGATTTCGCATGCAGTGTGACAAGTCTATAACTTTAGTAACTAACTTTAGTAGTGAAATTCGGTGAGAACATGAATGAATTATGCAAAATTTGTGCTATTAGGGGGAAGCGGGAAAAAAGGGATAAAAATGGTACCAATCAAGAATCGTGATATTCGATTTAATGTACATTCCTCTGACAACGTAGACAAAGGGATTTTTCTAAATAAGTACTTTTAAGAGGGAAAGCGGACATAAAGGGATAAAAATGGTACCCACCAAAGCGTTTCAGATGGAATAGTCATAATCAGTGAAATGACTGCGTGGATGCGAAACTTAAAGCGATTTTTCGAAATATGCATTTTTAAAAGGGAAACGGAACAAAAGGGATTTAAATGGTACCCACAAAGTATTGCAACTGGAAACCTGACACTAGGAGTGTGCATTTTTCTGACTACGTAGACGCGTAATAAAAATGGATTATTCTAAATATGTTCTTTTAATACATAAAGCGAAAGGGACAAAGGAAAGGGATAAAAATGGTACCAACCATAATAGTACTTTTTGTCGAATGGTACAAACCAAAGTGTTGCAGCTGGAATCGTGATATTAGGAAATTTTAGAATTTTGTACTTTTAAGGGAGAAGGCGGACAGAAAAGGATTTAAATGGTACCAATTCGGCATTCCACCTTATTCTCCGAAACTACTGAACGAAATGTATAGATGAATTGTATAGGATGAGTTTGATATTCAGAAAATTATTCTTTAGTCATCCTGCTTCAAAGCAGGGTGTGTTCCAAAAATGCCAAAGAAAAACAGATCGTCTTCAAAGAAGAAAAATAGTTCTCGTATAGAAACATATAGATTTCCGAAGCTACTGGACAAAATGTATAGATGAATTGTAGAAGTGAAGTTTGACATTCAGAATTGTATTGTAAAGTCATCCTGTTTAGAAACAGGGTGTGTACAAAAACTGCAAAATAAAAGCAGATCGTCTGCTTTTTCTTCGGAGACGATCTGCTGCGTCCGATCGTAAAAAAATTAACACAGAAAAATAATAATAATAAAATAACAAAGCACCGACATATGATTACTCTCCAACGCAACAACAAAAAGAAAACTTTTGTGTCCAAGCCGAAAATATTTATTGTGTGTATTGAGACATGCTGATTCTTATAATCAACTCAAAAATGTTTAATGGATATTTTTTTACTATAATTAAAACTTTTGTCGCAAGTACCTTAATATTTGTACTCTCATTTTGGATATATTAGTCCGATCACACATTTCCATATAATTAATTAAAGATAAGTGTGATGTCTACAAATTTTGCAAATTACACTTTCACATAAAAACAGTGGTTTAGGAAGAGCCTCAAAAAAACATTTTTTTTCTTGCACGAAAAAATCATAAAGAATAGAAAAAAATAGGAGACCAGTACTTTGTATTATTTTTTAATATTTCATATATTTTATATGCAAAAAATCTATGGATAAATGTTGAAGTTATGATAATATTTATAGACGCAAAAGATTTTTTTTTTTAAAAAAAAAATTGATTTTTGTTTAAATACCGCGTAAAGAATTATGTAAAAGAATATATTGATTTAGTTTGTGAAAGCTTAAAGAAGAAAATCTTAACGAAGAAAACAAGGCATTTTTGAAGAAACTTTATGAATAAATGTAGAAGTTATGACCCTTATGTACAGGGTAGGCCATTTAAGACTTTAAATTAGAATCGGCTATAAAAAAGTACTGATTATTTGTTTAAAGTTTCTGGTTTTATTGGGAAGGTTGGACTTTGTCATTTGGAACACAACATCATTCATATAACTACCACGACTGACTCCGCAGTACCTCATCCAATTTGTCAGTGACTCGTTGTGGATGCATTGGTTTCTCAATAGTCTCGTGTGGGTTCTCTGAACCCCATATGCGACAATTTTGCTTATTGATATAGCCACCAAGATGAAAATGAGCCTCATGAAGGCTGAACTGAAGGCCTATCTTTTCTCGAAAATTTTCCACTTAAATTTCGTACTAATATTTCCCAATTTTATTCGGGCGTATAGCGTTCCATTTTGCAAATGTCAAACATAAACCTAAAAATTAAAACGAATGTTTTTCTACCTCTCAAAGTCAAATCGGTAGTTCAAATTTTAAATGACCCACCCTATAGAAGTAAGGAAATTTAAAAAAATCTTGCGAAGTTTTTGCTTAGATTGATTTAGTCATTTAGTGAAGACAACATGTACTTCTACAGGAAGGACCATGACACCTACATTTATTCATACATTTTCTTTATCCACACCTTGTTTTCTTCGTTATGAGGACAACTATTATTACAAACTAGAATAAAATATTTTGTTATCTAATTTGTAAAAGGATTTTTCGCGCTATTTAAACAAAAATTAATAAAATCTACATTTATGCTTAGGTTTTCTACATATAAACATTGTTTTGTGGCTTTAGAATGCTAGCTATTGAAAAATAAAATAAAATATTTTTTCCGACTTTTTTCTACTTTTTGTGGCGGCAAAAATAGAAAATATTTTTTTTCCAAATTTTTGAAAACTGTTCCTAAAACACTGTTTCTATGCGAAACTGTAATTCGCAATATTTGTAGCCATCATGAGACCCTTTTACTTAATATATAACCGGACGGTTATCGGACTTATATTTCCAAAATGAGAGTATAGATATATGTAGAGTATATAAAGGGTGATTTTTTAAGAGCTTGATAACTTTTTTTTTTTAAAAAACGCATAAAATTTGCAAAATCTCATCGGTTCTTTATTTGAAACGTTAGATTGGTCCATGACATTTACTTTTTGAAGATAATTTCATTTAAATGTTGACCGCGGCTGCGTCTTAGGTGGTCCATTCGGAAAGTCCAATTTTGGGCAACTTTTTCGAGCATTTCGGCCGGAATAGCCCGAATTTCTTCGGAAATGTTGTCTTCCAAAGCTGGAATAGTTGCTGGCTTATTTCTGTAGACTTTAGACTTGACGTAGCCCCACAAAAAATAGTCTAAAGGCGTCAAATCGCATGATCTTGGTGGCCAACTTACCGGTCCATTTCTTGAGATGAATTGTTCTCCGAAGTTTTCCCTCAAAATGGACATAGAATCGCGAGCTGTGTGGCATGTAGCGCCATCTTGTTGAAACCACATATCAACCAAGTTCAGTTCTTCCATTTTTGGCAACAAAAAGTTTGTTAGCATCGAACGATAGCGATCGCCATTCACCGTAACGTTGCGTCCAACAGCATCTTTGAAAAAATACGGTCCAATGATTCCACCAGCGTACAAACCACACCAAACGGTGCATTTTTCGGGATGCATGGGCAGTTCTTGAACGGCTTCTGGTTGCTCTTCACTCCAAATGCGGCAATTTTGTTTATTTACGTAGCCATTCAACCAGAAATGAGCCTCACAGAAATGAGCGCGAAACACATTTCGAACCGAACACTGATTTTGGTAATAAAATTCAATGATTTGCAAGCGTTGCTCGTTAGTAAGTCTATTCATGATGAAATGTCAAAGCATACTGAGCATCTTTCTCTTTGACACCATGTCTGAAATCCCACGTGATCTGTCAAATACTAATGCATGAAAATCCTAACCTCAAAAAAATCACTCTTTAGATACCAAAAATTGCAATTTTAGTAAAAATTAAAAACAAAATACCATATTTTTTAAATATATTTTTCGAGTTTAGAAAGCCAAAATACTTCTGGGAATGTTGTACATGACCCTTCGACAAAATTTTTGTTGCATAGTGTTGTTGTTCTCTCAAGGGCCACTGTGCGTTGAAATTAACAATTCATCACATAAATTGCTGTTGTAATCGCTCTTAAAGTATTTGCTAAATACCTAAAACTACGAATAGCCTAAATATATTTAATTATTCACTTTTATTGGCATGACCTCAACAATCTACACTACCAAAAACACACACACAAGCGCGCACAAAGGAATTTGCTTCCCTAATTAAAAATTTACAACGGTAATTGTTTGTGATGCTATTAATTGATTTTGTTGTTTTTTTTTTTGTTCATTTGGTGAATAAATCATATTTCAAATTATCGAACTAAAGCAATTAAGTGTGACCTGTGCGACGCAACAATCAAACAAACCCCGTGCATGTATGTGTGTGTGTCTATGTTGTACTTGAACAATGACAAACAAACAAAAGTGTGTGTAATATTTGACCAGTTGTGGTGGCACACAAACCGGACAGATGTACTGACTGCTGACGGATGTCACCAAATAAAAATCTAAAAAAAGAAAACCAAAATACCAAAAAAAACACACACTTAACTATCGTTTTTGTTTATTTTTAAATCTCCATAACAACCGACCAATTTTTGAATTCTAAATTAATTCGTTTCTTCCTTCTTGTTCTTCTTGCACTTCCTTTCCGTTACAGATAAAGCAACAAATATACAACGTAAATGGACAACAGTCGCTGTAGTCATGTCGATCGCGTCTTTAGCTTTAAGCAGTTAGTTTGGATAATTGTAATAATAATAATAATAATAATATTTAATATAAAACAAAGAAAGAGTAAAACCCAAAACCAAAAAAGTATATTTGTGTTCGTATAGGATATTTCTATTTAGAATTTTAAATGAAAAACCAAAAAACCAACAAACAAAAAGAAACAAAAAACCCCCAGAAAAAACGTAAAATAAATTTTGCGGTATTTTTAACGAAAAGTGCTTATTTTGTAAATGCATGTAAATGTAAGAAATAAAAAACCAAAAACAACAAACTATACTAAAACGAAAAAAACGACAGTTTTTAATTGAAGTGTAAACGGGCCAAGTCAGCGTTTGCACGAACGGAACGGTGGAAGTTAGTGTGCGGTGAGTAGAGTCTAATGGTTCTGGATATAATTTTGAAAACCAAAATTAAAGATGTGTTGCGAGGAAATTCCAAAAGATTCCACCTGTTGCTCTCTCTCTCTGTACTCAAAACACAAATTGACTACGGAATATAAAAATAGTTCAAAATAATTTGTACTTTCAGAGAATAAATAAAACACTGGTAAAAATTTGCTTAAATTAAGGGCTGGTTTCCAGAAGACGAATTACATGTTAATAAAAAATAAGTAAATATTTTAAACTAAAAATTTACGTAAATAAACAAAATTTCAAAGAAAACAATAAATGATAAAAGAACATACAATCAGAATTTCTATGTTCCCAACGAATCGTCGAACAACAACAATAAGAAATACATGAATGCCTTCAAAGAAATGCTGCATCGGACATATTCAAATGCTGAATTAAAAAACTCTGACTAAAAAGTAATAGTACGGGTGGCTTGAATAATATTGCGTAATTCAATTCATATATAATCACAATAAGAAACAAAAACACTTCCACAGTCCTATTATTATTAATTGTACCCTTCCCCCATTCATTACGAAAACTATATTTTTATAATATTTTTTAAGGGGGGGTAGGTGTGATCGGAAATATTGTTGGGGAGAGAAAATCAAAGTGGTTCGGTCTTACATTCAACCCCCTTAAGTGCGACTCCGGGACAGTATTTAGCCTTTCTTTTATAAACAAATATAAAATTTGTATGGAGGCCACCTTGGGGCTGAAAAATATTGGGAGTCGGTCATACATTTGACAACACTAGGCTTCTTATTGGGGCAGTTAGAGTGGTGGGAGCAAATTTGATAAAAAAAATTTAGTTTTTGTATGGGAGCCCCCTTAAGGAGTGGTGATAGGGGGTAGGTGTGTTCGGTGAATATGTTGGGGCTGAACAAACATTTGATAACACTAGGCTCCTTATTGGGGCAGTTAGAGCGGTGGGAGCAAATTTGATAAAAAATTTAGTTTTTGTAGTTGTGTTCGGGGATGATTAATGGGGCCCGTGTTACATTTAACTCCTCTGGCAGTTTTGGCGCTTTGATACCCATGAGGCAGCACCCCAAGACATGAAATCCAATATTTTATTAACGAAAATGATCTTCATGAAGGCTGAACTCGAAAATTTTCCACTTAAAATTCCTACAGTTTGTATTAATATTTCCCAATTTTATTCGAGCGTATAGCGTCCCATTTTGCAAATGTCAAACATAAACCTAAAAATTAAAAGGAATGTTTTTCTACCTTTCAAAGTCAAATCGGTAGTTCAAATTTTAAATGGCCCACCCTATAGAAGTAAGGGAATTTTAAAAAATCTTACGTGAAGACAACATGTACTTCCACAGGAAGGACCATGACACCTACATTTACTCATACATTTTCTTTATCCTGACCTTGTTTTCTTCGTTATGATGCCAACTATTACAAACTAGAATAAGATATTTTGTTATCTAATTTGTAAAAGGATTTTTCGCTCTATTTAAACAAAAATTAATAAAATCTACATTTATGCTTAGGTTTTCTATTTATGCTTAGGTTTTCTACATATAAACATTGTTTTGTGGCTTTAGAATGCTAGCTATTAAAAAATAAAATATTTTTTCCGACTTTTTTCTATTTTTTGTGGCGGAAAAATAGAAAATATTTTTTCCAAATTTTTGAAAACTGTTCCTAAAACACTGTTTCTATGCGAAACTTTAATTCGCAATATTTGTAGCCACCATGAGTATCATTTATTTAATATATAACCGGACGGTTATCGGACTTATATTTCCAAAATGAGAGTAAACATATAGATACCAAAAATTGCAATTTTAGTAAAAATTAAAAATACCATATTTTTTTAAATATATTTTTCGATTTAAATATATTTTATTAACGAACTTATGTAAATAATTTCTCGCTATAGCGTTTTCCAATTCAAAGAAGTATTGTTTTCACTCCGCCCTAATAAAATAATTTTTAGAAATTAGTACTAAAGGGTGATTTTTTAGCTATTATCTTTTTGGCAACACTGGTTTAAACAGCTGACGCACGTTTCGTGTTTTGTTTCACTGTCAAACATCTTCAGTTTGGTCTATAATTTAACCATGAATCGTCTTACAAACGAACAACACTTGCAAATTATTGAATTTTATTATCAAAATGCGTGCTCTGTTAAGAAAGTTCATCGCGCGCTTCTTCCATTTTATGGTCAGTTTAATCGACCCACTGAAGCGGCTATTCGGGCTATTGTGACTAAATTTCGCACCAAATTTACATTGTTGGACATTAAACCACCAACACGCTTACGTAGAGTTCGAACTGAAGAAAATATCGCAGCTGTATCGGCCGGCCAGTGTTAATGATGACCATCAATTATCGATTCGTCGCCGTTCGCAGCCTCTGTTACTCAAAAACGTGGAAATGCCAAAATTAGACTAAGCGGATGGACCATTTGAGTCGCAGTCAAGGTCAACATTTGCATGAAATAATCTTCAAACATTAAATTATATGGACCGTACTATCGATTCAAATAAAGATTTCATGCATTTTTCTGAATTGGCTTTTAAAAAATCACCCTTTATAAGTCGGTTAAGCCGACTGAAATTTTCTTACTTGTTTTTGGCGTATTTTAAGACGTGCGAATGTGGCGTCCGGGCCACTTGCTTTGTTTTTAAATGCAAAAGACCACCTCAAGAGCTCCGGTTTTCTATGAAGTAAACGAAATTCACATACGATACACACGACCCCGAGATACATCCCAATATAGCAAAAAATTGAGTTAATTGACGTTTATAGTTTTTCATTTCTTATCCTATTACCCCTTTACAGGACTACAAATTAAAAAAAATATTTTAAATACTTATTCGCTTTCCTACCAAAATTGTGTCCCTTGTAACTTTGTACTCCTTTTAAGGGTCAAGTAGTACTAGGAAAATGTTTTTTCTATTTTTTATACCCTCCACCTCCAGGATGGGGGTATACTAACTTTGTCATTCCGTTTGTAACACCTTGAAATATTGACCTGAGACCCTATAAAGTATATATATTCTTGATCGTCATAAAATTCTAAGACGATCTAGCCATATCCGTCCGTCCGTCCATCTGTTGAAAGCACGCCAGCATCTAAACGAAAGGAGCTAGAACGTTCAAATTTTCCATAAATGCGTCTTATAGTCGTAGATCGGTTGGGATTGAAATGGGGCGAAATCGGCCCAAAGGGAAAAAAATTTCCCTCACAAGGACTAAAAATACCCATAATAATCCATAATATTTTAGAGTATTAAAGCATATATTTTCAATATGTCTGCTTGTACTTGCTTGATAATGGGTATGCGTATTCCCCCGGTAACAAAAACGTGCACCATAAAGTGATTCTTATTTGTAGGGGGTGAAATGGGGCAAAAAGGGATACAAATGGTACATATTAAACGACAACAGCTAGAAACACGAAATTCAGTGTGTACATTCCTCCAATTGAGTAGATACATAATATAAAAGTAGTTTTTCTAAATTCGTACTTTTAAGGAGTAAAATGGGAATAGAGGGATAAAAATGGTACCAACCAAACGGCTGCCCCTAGAATAATCGAATTCGGTGTATACATTCCTCTGATTTGATTGAAAATTCGTACTTTTTGGGGTTAAAATAAAAAAAGGGATAAAAATAGTACCAATCAAATGAAAACAGCTAGAGTCATGAAATTTGGAGTATACATTCCTCTGACTGTGTAGACACGGAAAATAAAGGGATTTTTCAAAATTGGTACTTTTTGGGGTCAAAATGGACAAAGAGGATAAAAATAGTACCAACCTAATGACCGCAGCTGGAGGCATGAAATTCGGAGCATACATTCCTTTGACTACGTAGACATGGAAAATAGAAGGTTTTTTCCAAATTCGTACTTTCAAGGGATACAATGGTACAGAGGGATAAAAATAGTACCAACTAATCGACTACAGCTAGAATGATGAAATTCTAATTAGGTAGAAACGTCAAATAAAGAGATTTTAGATAGTCGTACTCTTAAGGGGGTAAAAATGGTACCAACCAAATGGCCGCATCTAGAGACCGCAACCAAATGGGCGCAGCTGGAATCATGGAATTCGGTCTATACATTCCTCTGACTGCATAGACACGAAAAATAAAAAGTTTTTTTCAAATGTTTGCTTTTTCTTTTACGGCAAAAATAGGTTGAATCATGAAGTTAGGTTATTTTGCACTGATAATGGATTTTCAAAATTTAGACTTTTGGAATTAAAATAGAATGGAAATACAACCAACTGTAGCACCCACTATCTACCAATATTTATGGTATTTAAGCTTTTTGAAAAAATATATAGAAGAATATTTATTTTTTGAATTGACGTATTGGTAGCCTTGCCCTATAGGCGTGGTTTGAAATAATTAAAATATTATATTTATTAATATTTTTTTTTAATATTTGTATTTGTTTTAATTTGGCTATAAAAAATATTTTCCTGTAATATTACTGCAGTTCTACCAAAATGGACATCCTCTGTGGAATGCAATCAATGGTGAGGGTATATAAAGTTCGACCCGGCCGAACTTAACACCGTTTTTACTTGTTTTATTTCTAAATACTAACATTTCATGGCGTTATCTTTACATAAATTTCACAAAACAATGTGCTTATCTCCATTTGCATTTCACCTAAGACCTAGTGACCTAACGAATCGCCTCAAATTGATTTAGCAGCAAATGCTCTCCGCGCTAGCCTATGAAACACGAATTCCCCCGTTCCACGTGCCTACATCATATTTCCTTAAAGTTTTCGTATTTCCCCCAAAAAAACTCAAATTGAATGACTGTAACTTTTCGTTCGACGCCAATGACGATATCTATGAATTTTTAATCTTACAATCCTTACATGACGACGTTCACACAACACAACACAACAGAACATTCATACTCGGGCATTCATAATCAAACGATGTCTAATTTACGTTAAAGTTCCTGACTTTTAAATTAGTGCCATGCCATAAAACATTAATGCTATCTGATTTCCTCTCCTTTGTATAACCGGCTCCGTTTCCACCCACCACCCCCCCAAACAGCAAACCCACAGTCTGGTGCTCTGTCCTACTGTGCCAGTGAGACTTTAATGTGGCGTTAAATAAGCAGCAGCAGCAGCAGCATATCTCGCTCTTTTCTTTTTGTTGGTGTAGAGTGGTGGTTGGGGGAGAGAGGTGAGTTCAAACAACTGCTAAACTCGCGTCGTTTAATAGCTTTACACCAGACCAGGTAGTAAGCGCAATTTTTCTTCTTTCCTCTCTTCTTCTTCTTATAAGGTTTCCCTCTTTGCGGCACAAGAGCGAACACAAATTAGGGGAGTTTTTTTTTAAGCGAGGGTACTTTTCTTTCTTTCTGTTTGTTTTCAAAACAAACTGTCAAACTTTCTTCCCCAAAAACACATGGCATTTGATGGCTGTTGCCAAAGGTTGCCAAATCGGTTGCATTGTGTGTGTGTGGGGGGGGTGGCAACCTTTGCCAGCCGGATGTTATGTTTCACTGCGAATGCAACACTGTCGCCTTGCTGTCTGTATTGGAATACAGGTTTTTTCCTCTTCTGCTCGCTCGTGTGGTGTAGCACTCACTTCCAGAGCATTTCTATCCTATAAGTATGCAGTGACAGTGTGTGACAGTAGTAAAAAGACAAATCACCATACAAGAGTAGTAGTGGCTCCAAGGTTTTCGACATCGGTTTTTCTTTCTTTTTTAGTTCAATTCAAAGTGTGTGTTTGTAGGAAAAACCGTGCAGCAGTGATTAAGTAACACACACTCACAAAATCCAAAAGCAATAAATCAAAACATTTAGTGCAAATTCGTTTTTAAGTAATCATTTTATCAACGTTAACGCCAACGCCAACGTCGCCGTCGCCGCCCTCCTTCTCCTTCTCCGCCTCCTGCTGCTTTGCGTACTCCCCGAAGAAAAGGAATGGAATTCACACCAAACATGTATTTCAATTATACATAATGTAAAGAAAAAAAAACAGGAAAACAGGAGCAGCAAAGAAGAGCAAAACTACCTAACCAAGTAGTTTGGATGAAACGGCAAGGAACCCGTCGTCATCGTTCATCTGCTCTGTGCCAGTGAGACCACACTCCACTAAGCAAAAGGAAAAAAGGAAAAACCAGCAGCAGCAGCAGCAGTAGTAGTGTGTAGCTAGCTTCTTATTAGTCTTCTTCGCTGAAATAAATATTGAAATTCCTGTTGCAAACCCGCAAACCCGGAATATACTGGCGACCATGGCTTCGGGAGGTGTTGCCACCACCACCACCATGGATCCGGATGTATCTTCCACATCCAATACCAAATTCACCCCAGATAATATAAGTAACAGCAGAGAAGGTAAATGCCAACATTATATAAAATTCATCTTCCAAAACCAGAAAAGAAAACTGAAATGAACCAAATATCCTTAGAATTTCGCATACATTTTTAATGATTAACCGCGGAAGAAAAATTCGTTTTGCTGCGAAAAAAAATATGATTACAAAGTCAGTCAAGAAAAATCAATGAATTCGTTCAACTGACAAGAACCTCGTCGTCGTATTCCTATTGGAATAAGTATGCTCCCCCTCACCCAAAAACGTAAGAGAACGAAAAGAGAGCTGTACATTCGCAAAAGAGAGTGCGAAAGGGGTGTTCTCTTTGGCGATTGTTGTAAATTAAAGTGGTTTGTTTATATATCAGTTGATGGTGGGCAAAACGCTCCACATTTTTGACGTTTTCTCTACGAGGAAATTGCTTAAAGAAATCCCGGAAATATTCCGTGCAACAATTATATTCTATACAAAAAAAAAAAAAATAGTGGGAATTTTTCAAATGAAGAATTCCCACAGAATATTTCGAAATGAAAAAGCGACTTTCGGAAGAAGAAAGAGAATTTAAATTTATATAGTAAAAGTAGTAAAAATATTCACAAACGCATAAAATTTATTCAAAGCCAAAAAATCAGTGAAATTTCATTTCAAATATGAAAACTGTGTGAATTGCGGAAGAAGAGAATTTGTGTGAAATTTACATATATAAAGTAATAAACTATTTGCAAACGCATACAATTTATTCAATGCCAAAAAATCGTTGAAATTTAATTTGAAATATGAAACCTGTAATTTATCCAAATTTGTCTTTTAATTTATTTTTTGATATCAAAAAAAAAAAATATTTAAAATTTAAAAGACATCGATCATTTTTTTGTTATAACAACGTAAGACAATTTTTTAAAAAAAGTCGTTACATTGAACCGAATGATACACGCTAAAACTATAGTCACTTGGAATTCTTCAAATGAAGACTTCCCACAAAATATTTCCAAATGAAACACCACCTACCGGAAGAAGAGAATTTGTGTGAATTTTATAATTTATACAATAAAAGTAGTAAAAATGGCATAAAAAAGGCATAAAATGTATTTATAAATAAAATTTTATTTATGATACACTCCAATTTCTATCGGAATACAATTCAATTCAGTAAAAAAGTGAAAACGGGAAAAATTTTTGTATGTTTCCTAATCACAGGTTAATATGACCTGGTCCAATTTGTCAAATCGAGAATAATATTTGTTTCGGGGTTATATCCAAACATGGAATGAAGTGACTAACTTTCTCAATGAGTTCTTCCAGTTGAAGTATAACTTGTTATGCTCAATTTTAAGAAATTCTCTGAAAATACGCGGTTTCTGGGGGAACGAAATTTGTATGAGAGCTATATGTAAATCTGAACCGATGTGACCCATTTTCACCGTGGGTGTTTCTAGTTGAAATATAAGATATTTTGTAAGACTTGAAGAAGATCTGTTAAAATATGTGGTTTCTAGAGCAGAAAAAGTCAAATCGGGAGCGAAATTTGAATGGGAGCTATATATAAATCTGAACCGATCTGACTTATTTTCACCATAGGTGTTCCTAGTTTAAATATAAGATGTTTTGCCAATTTTGAAGAAAATATGTTAAAATATGTGGATTCTAGAGCGGAAAAATTCAAATTGGGAACGGAATTTGTATGGGAGCTATATATAAATCTGAACCGATGTAACACATTTTTACGAAAGATGTTTCTAGTTGAAATATAAGGTTTTTGCGAACTTAGAAGAAAATCTGTTAAAATATGTGGATTCTAGAGCGGAAAAATTCAAATTGGGAGCGAAATTTGTATGGGAGCTATATCTAAATCTGAACCGATCTGACCTATTTTCACCATAGGTGTTTCTAGTTGAAATGTAAGATGTTTTGCCAAGTTTGAAGAAAATCTGTTGTAATATGTGGTATCTAGCGTGAAAAGAGTCAAATCGGGAGTGAAATTCGTATGGGGGCTATATCTAAATTTGAACCGATTTTCTTCAAATTAAATAGCGTTCGTTCTTATCCCAAAAAACTTCGTTGCGCAAAGTTTCATTTGGTTCTGTCTACAATTGCGACCTGTATCGTGATTACAAGAATAGATGGACAGACAGACAGACGGACATTGCCAAATCGGTTCAAAAAGTGATTCTAAGTCGATCGGTATAATTAACAATGGGTCTATCTCTCCTCCTTTTGGGTGTTACAAACAAATGCACAAAGTCATAATACTCTCGTGGAGTGTATAAAAAATAATGAACAATTGGAAAAAATTCCATATGAAATAACTCCCAACGCTGACGAAGGGCAATCCTCAATGCTGATGCAGTTATTTTACCTGTCCAACGATCTAACTAAGTCCATTAATAATGTAACTTTAGAATAAATTTAAATTATAACCAAATTGTATACAAAGTGAAATAACCCCTTAATGTAGAAATCCGTTGAAATTATGAAATGAATTAACTCCCCAAAAAGATAAGATGTAAAAAGGAAATAAACCCCAAAAAATAGGAAGTAATCTCAGAATTGTTTTGTAATGAAACAATATCCAAAAATAAAATAACTTCTTCTTGGGGGTTTTCATTGGGGATTATTTAATTGTTATACAAAAATGTTTGAACAAATGGGGGATTATTGTTCACTTGGGTATATTTAAAGTCAAACAAAATCCGGTTGTTAAATAGCACCAATTTCTCTAGTCAAAATTTCTTCTATAGAGTTCACACAGTGGGAAATTCTTTATTCATATTTTCATTGATATCGGCGAATAAGGGATTTTAAAAATTGTATTTAATTACTTATCATTGTTCTATTCCAAATTTATGTTAGTTTTATATCAACAAATCTAATTCTATCTTGTCTTTCAGATGCTTTGGACTCATCCATATCGGAGGTATGTATCACAAAATCGAGAACGAGAATAAAATTTTACCAAAAACCATCGTTCTTTTGCAGACCCAAAGTAAGCAACGCACCAAAAGCGATAAAGAGCGAAAAATCGGTCATAGGCGGGTGGGTGAAGGCGGTGAAATTACCTATAAAAAGATACAGACATCGCAGATAATGGGTTCCATACAATTGGGTATACAACATACGGTATGTGCGACTTCAAATTTCAAATCTCACAACAATTTGTAACGATCACTCTTTCTAATCGATCTCTCTCTCTCTCTTTATGCTCTCTTTCCAGGTTGGTAGTTTAGCATCAAAACCAAAACGTGATTTACTTATGATGGACTTTTGGGAAATCGAAAGTATTGTCTTTCCGCCCGAGGGTTCTAGCCTTACGCCTGCCCACCATTATAGTGAATTCAGATATAAAATCTATGCACCTATTGCATTTCGTTACTTTAGAGACTTGTTCGGCATACAGCCGGACGACTTCATGATGTCGATGTGTTCATGTCCCCTGAGAGAACTGTCGAATCCGGGCGCTTCCGGTTCCATATTTTATCTAACGCATGACGATGAGTTCATCATCAAGACGGTGCAGCACAAAGAGGGTGAATTCTTGCAGAAATTGTTGCCAGGGTAAGTGGGCCACAATTGAATTTGAATGCGATTTTAATGACTAAGTCGGCCATTTCAGTTACTACATGAATTTGAATCAAAATCCGCGCACCCTCTTGCCCAAGTTCTTCGGTTTGTATTGCCTGCAGACCAACAATGCCAAGAACATCCGTTTGGTTGTCATGAACAATTTGCTGCCTTCGTATGTGAAAATGCATCTGAAGTACGATCTCAAGGGTTCCACCTTCAAGCGCAAGGCCAACAAGGCGGAACGTTCCAAGAAGTCGCCCACTTTCAAGGATCTGGATTTTATGGAACAGCATCCCAACGGTATTTTCCTCGAGGCCGAGACCTATTCGGCTTTGATCAAGACGATACAAAGGGATTGCACCGTCCTCGAGTCGTTCAAGATCATGGACTATTCCCTGCTGCTGGGGGTGCACAATTTGGATTTGGCCTCGAAGGAGAAGCAAAAGACCAGGAAACAGCCGAAAACATCGCAATCGGAAGAATCGGACAATGAGGAGAATCCCCGGGGCGCAGACCCGTCGTCGGATAATCAAGATGAAGAAACTCAAAGCAATATACATCGCAATAGGTGGGAGGGCGGGCTTTAAGGGAGAAGATTTCAATTATTCATTCATTTCTCTAAACTGGACTGTTTGTATTTTTGTAGTGCGGCCTATCGATCGAATCGCCAACGTTTGGTGGCCCACTCCACAGCCATGGAGAGTATACAGGCGGAAAGTGAGCCCATCGATGATGAAGAAGATATGCCGTAAGTGTGCCAAACACAAACACAATCAAAGTCAAAATCATTTTAATTTCTCTCTCATTTTCTCTTTTCTTCTCTTTAGTCCCGGTGGCATTCCGGCTCGCAGCGAAAAGGGCGAACGTCTTCTTCTGTTTATCGGTATCATCGATATTTTGCAATCCTATCGCTTGAAGAAGAAACTGGAACATACCTTCAAGAGCATCATTCACGATGGTGTAAGTGTCAATCACAAGAATTTCAAATTTATTTTTGGCCAAATGGTTGTCGTTCATTCTCTCTTTCTTTGTTATATATTTAAAGGATACCGTTTCAGTGTGTCGTCCTTCATTTTATGCTCAAAGATTTCAAAATTTCATGGCCAAAACTGTATTTCGTAAAATACCGTCTCGTAAGTTTTTCAAAATCAACAAAAAAAAATACCGAGAATCAGATGATGCAGAGAAAAATGACAAAACGCAAAGCGAGAGTGTGATCCGGGCTTCCAGATTTAATGAAAAAAGGGCTGCCAATACAATTTTGAGTTCAATATAAGGTCTTCGAAAGAATCCAAGGAGGGACATGTTATATGCCAGGGCCAAACAATTCCTTGTCTTCGATACTGGAGGGATAGACAATAAAATGAGAGGACTTTGTAGGGAGGGATTAATTGAGACTGAATTTATTTTCAGCCAAAAATCGTTTGTGACAAAGTTCATTGAGATCAGACGCCAATTAGAACCACCTACACGTTGTTATGAAGGTTCAGATGGGGTACAGGCGGCCTGAAAAATGGTGGACGGACAGACAGATTGCCTGTCTGGTGGCCGACAGAAAATATGGTGAACAGTCAGTTTGGACATCTGCCTGTCTGATGGACAGACAGATCGGTAAATAAGTAGACGGACTGATGGACAGACGGTAGACATAGAAACAGTTTTGGGTGTGGACGGACTGAATGATAGTGGCAGACAGATTGCCTATCTGGTGCTCAGACCAATCGCCAAAAAAGATGATGGACAGTCAGTTTGGACATCTGCCTGATGGACAGAAATATTGACAAATAAGCAGATGGATGGAAGAACTTATAGATGGGCGGACAGACGGTAGACGTAGGAACAGGCGGACAGAAAGATGTTGGACAGGCAGATTGTACAATTGTCTGTCTGGTGGACAGACCGATCGACAGAAAAGATGGTGGACCGACAGAAATATGGTGAACACTCAGTTGGGACGTCTACCTGGCTGATGGACAGACAGATTGACAAATAAGTAGATGGCTGGACGAACTATTAGATAGGAACAGACAGGCGGAGATATGGACGGACAGATAGATCGATCGACAAAAAAATGGTGGACCAACAGAATGACAGTAGACAGTCTGTAGGGCCATCTGTCTATTTGATGGACAGACCGATCGATCGACAAAGATGGTGGACCAGCAGAAAGATGGTGAACCAACAGAAAGATGGTGGTCCAACAGAAAGATGGTGGACCAACAGAAAGATGGTGGACAGACAGATTGTACAACTGCCTGTCTGATGAACAGATAGATCGACAAATAAGTAGACGGATGGACGAACAGACGGTTGACGGACGGAGAGATGAGCGGACAGGCGTATATAATGGCCAAGTTGACAAAACCTTCAAGGAAAACTGATCCAAGTTTCAATAAACGTCTTCTGACCATAGACAGAGTAGGTGTTCGACGCTCTCAAACTCCTCGCATAAGACATTGATTTCAGTAGTTACGGGGCAACTACTGAACTCAATGTCGGCGCCACATAAAGAATGAAGTAGAAAAATGTGGGAAGTGATATTATTTTGTTTGTAGGTATTGTCGAGTAAAACAAGAATCTGTATTTGAAATTTACCAGACAGCTCGAAAATATTCTAACTTTGTTGGTTATCAAGATATCTTAATAATCAAAAGTCTTTTATCGCCTTAACAAATACAATTTTCCAAAGGATACAATTTTTGAAAAATTATTTTAAATACTCATTTGTATCCTATGATACCGGTATAAGTGGCAAATTAAACAAGAGAATATCTGCTAAAAATACTTTAAATTACAAACTTCTATCTGCATTAGTTTGGCATTAACAACCAACCAAGTTAGAGGCTTAATCGAATTTGAAATCGATTTGAAGTCACTAAGAGGCGTATGAGTTATATTATTAAAAATAATATCACTCATACGCATAGATATACTACACAACCGATTTCGTATTTTTCATCGGATTTAAAAAGAAGAAACCTAAAGCTTTCGTTATATATATAGGTTATTTAAGAAAACCTAAGAACTCTGTGTGATTTTGTCCAGTAAACACATTTTTCAAAACAATTTTTAGCCATTTCTCAACTTTGAATATGTTTTTGGACATCATTTTGTTTGGTAACCGTATCACTTGTAAATTTATAGAATTAAATTTATATAAATAAATTTATATAATTGAAAATCCTTTAATAATTTACTGATTTATTAAAGTTTTTATACTTTTGTCAGCAAACAATTAAAAAATTGTCATTTTTCAACTTTGAAAATGTTTTTGGACATAATTTTGTTTGGTTACCGTACCACTTGAGAACAAATAAAATACATAAATAACAAATTTACCAAGGTGTAAAACGCCGACTTGTTAGTAAAAATCCGTTAATAATTGACAAAGTTATTGAAGATTTTATTAATAGTAAATTTTTGCAAAAATACAAGTTTTGGTCACTCCAGTCAAAATCTCTCAACGAAAATACCCAAAATTCATCAAAATATCTATTTTTGCGAAATCATAAAAACAAAAAAGTCGGAAAAAGGATTTTTTTATAAATATTAAATTTCGACGAAATTTCCTATAAATAAAAAATTTCGACAAAATTTCCGATAAGTTAAAATTTTGATGAAATTTCCGATAAATATAAAATTTCAACCAAATTTTCTACAAATATAAAATTTCCATGAATATAAAAATATAAATTCAGACGAAATTTTCAAAAAAATTAAAAATTTCAATCAATAAAAAATTTCGACGAAATTTCCAATAAATAAAAATTCCGATAAATATAAAATTTCGAGAAATTTTCCTAGAAATAAAAAATTTCAAAAAAATTGGACAAATTTTCCGATAATTATAAATTTTCAACGAAATTTCCGATAAATATAAAAGATAAAATCTATAAAAAATTACTAGATTGTGCACGTTTTCAAAAAAATAACCGTATTCCCAAAGTGGGGAAAATGTGTTCCAAAAATTGGGGATTTTTATTTAATTGGTCGCCATTTTTTATCTGTTTTGCTGAAATTTAGGTATTTTTATTAGTCTTCAATTCTAGACTCTCCATGTTTTCCAAAAAGTAACCAAATTCCCAAAGTGTGGGAAATTTGTTCAAAATTTGGGAATTTGTATTGAAATGGCAGCCATGCGGTTTTACAATTTTTACATGTTTTGTTAAATTTTTAGTTATTTTTATTGGACTTCAATTCGTAAAATAATCAGAAATGTTAACTGGAATGACCAAAACTTGTATTTTTGCAAAAAGGCACGAAAAACCGGGTTGTTACCCGTAAACCTATTTATTTTGCATAATTGTATTGTTGGGTTTGAATGGTCTTCAACCACCCCATTAAATTTGAAATATTTGATTCCGTTTTCCAGATTTTATTAAATTATATTTAATCGGATGATTAATGATTTGGATTGAATTAATTATTCTTTTTGGGATTCAATATTTATTTATTTTTTATTTAAATCTATGATAAATTATTTTGAATAACCTCGAATTTAATATAATTTGGAAAATATTAAAATTAAATCAGAGACACGGAACATCAAATTGGGTATAATTTTTATGTCCCTAAACTTAATTTAAAAGTTGAAATAACTACCCTCAAAGGATTAAAAAGAGATCACCATCACCTCTGTTTTGTCATTTTTCTCTTCGCATCGAGTCGAATGTAAGTAAAACAAAATAAATAATTTAAAAGCGCATTTGACCGCTAGAGTATTGTTGTATTTGATTGTCATGTCGAAAAAAAGATCTCAAACCCCGAATCAAAAAAAAAACTCATATTCTCGTCTACTTTTACGTTTTCCATTCTGTATATTTATTTATGTGTTTTTTTCCTCGAAATGCGCAGTGGATCTCCCCGAGATCAAAGGAAATCATAGAAAATTTCGTACTTTGGTATCCAGCTATATAGGTAAATGATAGTGATAGCACAATAAAACAAAACAAAACAAAGAAAAAACTAAAAACAACAAAAACCAACCAAAACCCAACCCCAAAAAAACTAAAAACACACACACAGTGATAAGTTAAACCAAATAACCAACCGAATACTCACAATCGTTTTTCAAAATTCCTTTTTTCGACAAATTCAAAAAAATTAAAGAATTTGAAGGGAAGTTTTTGAGAACGACCAAAAAAAGATACTAATAAAATGAAAAAGTGGTGCTTGCAGTTCTAACCTCAGGGAAGGGTATACTAAAGGAGGCGAATTGAGTATGTAGTAGATATCTAAATAACTTTCCAATTTTTCAAAAAAAAAAGTAAAAATATGTAAATTTTTAATGAAATATCAGAAATGGAAATTTAGAAAAGAACAAGGAAATGGTTCAAGAAAGTATTGAAAATTCAATATTTTTAGTTTTAATATTTTAAGTGAAAATAACAAGAAAATTATTAAAGAAAATATTGAAAATTCAATATTTTTAATTTTAATATTTTAAATGAAAATAACAAGAAAATTATTCAAGAAAATATTGAAAATTCAATATTTTTAGTTTTATATAAATATTTCCATACTACTATAAATCACTTCGTTGCATCACATAAAATACTAGAAAAAATAGAAAATATAAAAATAAAAATTTTAATATTTTAATGATATATCAGAAATGGAAATTTAGAAAAGAAATATTCAAATATTTTTTTAAATATAAATATTTCGAAATTATTATAAATTACTTCGTTACTTTCACAGAAAACATTTGCAAAAATAGAAATTCAGAATTTATAAGCTAAAGCATTTTATCGTCTTAAAAAACAACAAAGTGCCAAGGGATACAAATTACAAATTATTTTAAATACTCATTTGTACCCTATGATACCAGTACAAGCGTCGAGTTAAAGAAGAGAATATCTGCTAAAAATACTTTAAATTTCATACTTCTATCTGTATTATTTTGGCATTAACTAAGTTAGAGGATAAATACAAAAATATCGATTTGTAATTTGTATGTGGCGTATGAGTTATATTATTAAAGATAATAAAAAAATATCACTCATACGCACAACTATACCACACAATAGTGGAATAATGAATTTGGTATTTTTAATTAATTTTAATTTAATTTTGATGTTTCAAGTAACAAAATTGGTTGTAGCAAAAAAGATAAATTTTGTGTTCAAGCACATTTGATTCATAAAATCAAAACAAAAAATTGTTTATGGATATTTTTTTTTTAATATTTACTAAAATTAAAACTTTTCTTCCTAGGTACCTTTGATATTTGTACTCTCATTTTGTATACATTGGTCCGATTGCACCCGATTAAATTTTCAATTAAAGATACCCATGGTAGCTACAAATATTGCGAATTACCAATAAAGAGTGGTTTAGAAAATGTCGTAAAAATTTGGGAAAATTTTATTTTTTTGAAAAAAAATCTATTTTTGCAAAATCTTAAAAATAAAAAAGTCGGAAAAAAGAATATTTTTATAAATATTAAATTTCGACGAAATTTCCGATAAATAAAAAAATCGACAAAATTTCCGATAAGTATAAAATTTTGATGATATTTCCGATAATTATAAATTGTCAACGAAATTTTCTATAAATAAATAATTTCAACGAAATTTTCTAAAAATATAAAATTTCAACGAAATTTTCTAAAAATATAAAATTTCAACGAAATTTTCTAAAAATATAAAATTTCAACGAAATTTCCAAAAATATAAAGTTTCAACGAAATTTTCTAAAAATATAAAATTTCAACGAAATTTTCTAAAAATATAAAATTTCAACGAAATTTTCTAAAACTATAAAATTTCAACGAAATTTTCTAAAACTATAAAATTTCAACGAAATTTTCTAAAACTAAAATTTCAACGAAATTTTCTAAAAATATAAAATTTCAACAAAATAAAATTTCAACGAAATTTTCTAAAACTATAAAATTTCAACGAAACTTTCTAAAAATATAAAATTTCAACGAAACTTTCTAAAAATATAAAATTTCAACGAAATTTTCTAAAAATATAAAATTTCAACGAAATTTTCTAAAAATATAAGATTTCAACGAAATTTTCTAAAAATATAAAATTTCAACGAAATTTTCTAAAAATATAAAATTTCAACGAAATTTTCGAAAAATATAAAATTTCAACTAAATTTTCGAAAAATATAAAATTTCAACGAAATTTTCTAAAAATATAAAATTTCAACGAAATTTTCTAAAAATATAAAATTTCAACGAAATTTTCTAAAAATATAAAATTTCAACGAAATTTTCTAAAAATATAAAATTTCAACGAAATTTTCTAAAAATATAAAATTTCAACGAAATTTTCTAAAAATATAAAATTTCAACGAAATTTTCTAAAAATATAAAATTTCAACGAAATTTTCTAAAAATATAAAATTTCAACGAAATTTTCTAAAAATATAAAATTTCAACGAAATTTTCTAAAAATATAAAATTTCAACGAAATTTTCTAAAAATATAAAATTTCAACGAAATTTTCTAAAAATATAAAATTTCAACTAAATTTTCTAAAAATATAAAATTTCAACGAAATTTTCTAAAAATATAAAATTTCAACGAAATTTTCTAAAAATATAAAATTTCAACGAAATTTTCTAAAAATATAAAATTTCAACGAAATTTTCTAAAAATATAAAATTTCAACGAAATTTTCTAAAAATATAAAATTTCAACGAAATTTTCTAAAAATATAAAATTTCAACGAAATTTTCTAAAAATATAAAATTTCAAGGAAATTTTCTAAAAATATAAAATTTCAACGAAATTTTCTAAAAATATAAAATTTCAAAGAAATTTTCTAAAAATATAAAATTTCAACGAAATTTTCTAAAAATATAAAATTTCAACAAAATAAAATTTCAACGAAATTTTCTAAAACTATAAAATTTCAACGAAATTTTCTAAAAATATAAAATTTCAACGAAATTTTCTAAAAATATAAAATTTCGACGAAATTTTCTATAAATATAAAATGTCGACGGAATTTTCTAAAAATATAAAATTTCAACGAAATTTTCTAAAAATATAAAATTTCAACGAAATTTTCTAAAACTATAAAATTTCAACGAAATTTTCTAAAACTATAAAATTTCAACGAAATTTTCTAAAACTAAAATTTCAACGAAATTTTCTAAAAATATAAAATTTCAACAAAATAAAATTTCAACGAAATTTTCTAAAACTATAAAATTTCAACGAAATTTTCTAAAAATATAAAATTTCAACGAAATTTTCTAAAAATATAAAATTTCAACGAAATTTTCTAAAAATATAAGATTTCAACGAAATTTTCTAAAAATATAAAATTTCAACAAAATTTTCTAAAAATATAAAATTTCAACGAAATTTTCGAAAAATATAAAATTTCAACGAAATTTTCTAAAAATATAAAATTTCAACGAAATTTTCTAAAAATATAAAATTTCAACAAAATAAAATTTCAACGAAATTTTCTAAAACTATAAAATTTCAACGAAATTTTCTAAAAATATAAAATTTCAACGAAATTTTCTAAAAATATAAAATTTCAACGAAATTTTCTAAAAATATAAGATTTCAACGAAATTTTCTAAAAATATAAAATTTCAACAAAATTTTCTAAAAATATAAAATTTCAACGAAATTTTCGAAAAATATAAAATTTCAACGAAATTTTCTAAAAATATAAAATTTCAACGAAATTTTCTAAAAATATAAAATTTCAACGAAATTTTCTAAAACTATAAAATTTCAACGAAATTTTCTAAAACTATAAAATTTCAACGAAATTTTCTAAAACTAAAATTTCAACGAAATTTTCTAAAAATATAAAATTTCAACAAAATAAAATTTCAACGAAATTTTCTAAAACTATAAAATTTCAACGAAACTTTCTAAAAATATAAAATTTCAACGAAACTTTCTAAAAATATAAAATTTCAACGAAATTTTCTAAAAATATAAAATTTCAACGAAATTTTCTAAAAATATAAAATTTCAACGAAATTTTCTAAAAATATAAGATTTCAACGAAATTTTCTAAAAATATAAAATTTCAACGAAATTTTCTAAAAATATAAAATTTCAACGAAATTTTCTAAAAATATAAAATTTCAACGAAATTTTCGAAAAATATAAAATTTCAACGAAATTCTCTAAAAATATAAAATTTCAACGAAATTCTCTAAAAATATAAAATTTCAACGAAATTTTCTAAAAATATAAAATTTCAACGAAATTTTCTAAAAATATAAAATTTCAACGAAATTTTCTAAAAATATAAAATTTCAACGAAATTTTCTAAAAATATAAAATTTCAACGAAATTTTCGAAAAATATAAAATTTCAACGAAATTTTCGAAAAATATAAAATTTCAACGAAATTTTCTAAAAATATAAAATTTCAACGAAATTTTCTAAAAATATAAAATTTCAACGAAATTTTCTAAAAATATAAAATTTCAACGAAATTTTCTAAAAATATAAAATTTCAACGAAATTTTCTAAAAATATAAAATTTCAACGAAATTTTCTAAAAATATAAAATTTCAACGAAATTTTCTAAAAATATAAAATTTCGACGAAATTTTCTATAAATATAAAATTTCGACGAAATTTCCTATAAATATAAAATTTCGACGAAATTTCCTATAAATATAAAATTTCGACGAAATTTTCTATAAATATAAAATTTCGACGAAATTTTCTATAAATATAAAATTTCGACGAAATTTTCTATAAATATAAAATTTCGACGAAATTTTCTATAAATATAAAATTTCGACGAAATTTTCTATAAATATAAAATTTCGACGAAATTTTCTATAAATATAAAATTTCGACGAAATTTTCTATAAATATAAAATTTCGACGAAATTTTCTATAAATATAAAATTTCGACGAAATTTCCTATAAATATAAAATTTCGACGAAATTTCCTATAAATATAAAATTTCGACGAAATTTCCTATAAATATAAAATTTCGACGAAATTTCCTATAAATATTAAATTTCGACGAAATTTCCTATAAATATTAAATTTCGACGAAATTTCCTATAAATATTAAATTTCGACGAAATTTCCTATAAATATTAAATTTCGACGAAATTTCCTATAAATATTAAATTTCGACGAAATTTCCTATAAATATTAAATTTCGACGAAATTTCCTATAAATATTAAATTTCGACGAAATTTCCTATAAATATTAAATTTCGACGAAATTTCCTATAAATATTAAATTTCGACGAAATTTCCTATAAATATTAAATTTCGACGAAATTTCCTATAAATATTAAATTTCGACGAAATTTCCTATAAATATTAAATTTCGACGAAATTTCCTATAAATATTAAATTTCGACGAAATTTCCTATAAATATTAAATTTCGACGAAATTTCCTATAAATATTAAATTTCGACGAAATTTCCTATAAATATTAAATTTCGACGAAATTTCCTATAAATATAAAATTTCGACGAAATTTCCTATAAATATAAAATTTCGACGAAATTTCCTATAAATATAAAATTTCGACGAAATTTCCTATAAATATAAAATTTCGACGAAATTTCCTATAAATATAAAATTTCGACGAAATTTCCTATAAATATAAAATTTCGACGAAATTTCCTATAAATATAAAATTTCGACGAAATTTCCTATAAATATAAAATTTCGACGAAATTTCCTATAAATATAAAATTTCGTCTATAAATAAAATTCAACGAAATTTTCTATAAATATAAAAATTCGACGAAATTTTTGAGAAAGTATAAAAATACGACGAAATTTTCTAAAAAATAAAATTCCGACGAAATTTCCGATAAATATAAAATTTCTAAATTTCTAGAAATTTTCTAAGGAAAATTTCTAAAATTTTCCTAAAAAAAATTTTGACGAAATTTCCGATAAATACAAAATTTTGGTAATAGCGTGCTTGGCTATCAGTGTGGGGGTTGTGGGTTCGGTTCCCACCAGAGGCTCCGGTGGGAAATTTAAAACTTCTGTAAATATTAGATTTCGACGAAATATATAAAATTTCGACGAAATTTTCGATAATTAATTTTATTGTATAGTCATAAGTACCTTTAATCGAACATATAAGCAGGTGCAAACGGAAAAAGTATTATAAAATTTTATAAAAATTTCGACGAAATTTTCGATAATTAATTTTTTTTGTATAGTCATGAGTACCTTTAATTGAACATATAAGCAGGTGCAAACGGAAAAAATATATCCAAATTGAGAGCACAAATATTTAAGATACATTCTCCGAAAATTGGAATTTTAGTAAACATTTAAAAAAAAACATACATTTAGTAGAATATATGTATAACATCTTCCTCATTTTAGGACTTTTTTATGTGGTATCACAATTTGCAAACGTGTAAAAATCCCAAAAATCTTTTCATTTGCTACATAATTGTACTTTTGGCAATCATTTTAAAATTTAACATTTCCGAGATGACTAACGTTGGGTCTCGCATTACCCACTAGTGATAAAAACATTTTCAAATCGTATGGAAAATCTGCTCTAAGCATGTGCAATTTTCTGGAAATATTAGTTTAAATGTGAGAGAATTAATATCAAAAAAAAAAATCGATTTGGGACGACTATGTGGCGTATGAGTTATATTATTAAAGATAATATCAATCATTCGTACAGTTGCACCAGCACACGGAAATAGTGAAACATTATGCTTTTCAGCGATAAAATTATGAACAATAAATTTAGTATTTTTAATTAATTTTGATGTTTTCAAGTAACAACATGTTTTATTGAATTAATGGTAAATAATTTAAGAACATTAATTAATTTTAAATTGTCTACAGATTTTATTAATTTTTACTTACTTATCCATCATTGCATTTCTGTTTATGGAAAGTGTATTTTAAGATTTTGTGACCCTCCCCCTCAGCCCTGAGTTAGAACTGTAAGACATTGGTGTTATTGGCTTTATTTTTGTTTTTCTAATTCTAACAATTAACGTTCAGGTGAAATTTATTGTATAAATCAATTGTATTTGTTAACAATCAATCATACTAACACCATTAACAATCATATTAATCATTTTTAAAAGTTTTTTGAATTATTTGCGTGCTTCTTTTGTTTGAAATTGATACGAAAAAAAAATCGAACGATTGAATTAAATTGAATCGAATCGCAAGAAAAACTATTCCAAAACCCAATTGCTAATCAAAATTAATTTTATTTCTCGTCACGCACTGACGCTGCTGTCGCCTGCGCTCCTCGCTCCAATTTATAGCTCTGAAGCACTCACCATCGAAGCGAAAAAGTCTTTCGAAAGCAATACAACGTTCCATAGACAGTGAAAATGAAGCAAGAGGTAAACACTACAACACCAAAAAAACCCACCTCCCCTTTTTATGAAACCCCCCACCCAATGTCCTAATTGCTAATTTACGATATTGTATGTATTTCAACGCAGATCATGGCCATGCCCATCCACCGACAGCGTCAGCACAACAACAATTAAAAAAATTCCACATCTCGGGGAAAATGAGCGGTGGCGGTGGCGGCCATGCTTCCACTTCACATTCGGCCTCAACATTGAAATCGATGGCCGCGCCACCGGTGAAGCAGCGTAATCCGGCCGGCGGCGGAGGCAGCTCAGCGTCCACTGGCGGTGGTACAACACTAAAGGCCAAAGTCCCACCTCCAGTACCGCCTAGAGGATCGCCGCGTAGACGTGGCGACAGCGATGCCTACCAGCAGCAGCACGAGGCAGGCGGAGGAGGAGGCTCTTCGCGAGCCCTGTCGACCACTCCAGGTATAGAAAATAAACCGAAACTGAAAAAACATAGAACCAAAGAGAAAACACCTTTATCCTCGCACAATGACAACAACAACGACAAGCGTAACGACAACCACAACAACGACGACGACGACATCGACAACGACAAGGACAACAACAACACTCTACAGGTCCCCACCAAAGACATACCCCTGCCGCGTTTCGGGGAACAGCGCTCGCCCAGCAATGTACGCGATTGGTTAGAGTTGCACGATCTGTTCGAGGGCATTGGCGGTGGTGGCGGCGACAGTCCGGTGCAGTCCCAGAAGCCGCCGATACCACCTCCTCCACCACAAATTGCCGCCATCCAAAAGCTGCGGCGTCGTGACTCAGTGAGATCCACAACTTCTAGTTCATATTCAGCAGCTAGATCACGCATTTCCCATAGTCGCCCGCTAAATCATGTCGATATGTTCCATCGGCAAAACAATCTCATGGCCAGGCGGCCGTCTGTGGCCGCTTCCATTGTCTATAGTTTCCCACCCCTGCCATCCGAAGTTAGCGAACGTAGCATTCCTCTGTCCAACAGCCGCGAGGAACGCCAGAGTCGAGCCCAGAAGAAGCGCGAGAAGCGCATGCAATACATGAGCTATGCCGACATGGCCTTGGCCGACGATAACTGTGAGCCTTACGAAGATAATTTACTGCAATCTATGCATGCCTTTATAGAAGTTAAGCAGGATTTGGAAAGGTCGTCGCGCAAACCCAAAAGGGTGCGCGCGACTAAAACGGAACCGCAACCGAAAACGGAAATGGTGGATGACCAGCTCTCTGTGGCTGCGTCCAAGAAGAAGAATTGTGATGAAGATGATGATGAAAATTATAATGATGATGATGATGACGATGATGATGGTGGTGGCAATAAATATTATCCGCATACCAGATGGGATAAGACACAGCAGCGTGTCGACGGCGGTCCCAAACAAACCAAAGAACCCAAACACCCAGCGACGAAACCCAAGAAGAAGAACAAAACGAAAGATACGACCCCCAACATGACCGATGGCTTTCCATCTAGCTACAGCCTTAATCCACCATTTAGTAGTAGACGTAGTAGTTTTGTTGAATTTTAGTTGTTGTTATTGCTGCTCTTCCTCCTCCTCCTCCTCTTCTAGAACTTATTCTTCCCGAATTGAGCTGGCTTAAAAGCTTTTCTTTTTGTTTCGTTTGATTTCCTTTCTTTTCATTTCATTTGAATCGATTTTTTGTTATGTTATGTTGTGTGTAAGCTTTTCATTTTTGGTTTTATTGTATTTGTTTTTGTTTTATTGTATTTGTTGTTTTTCTTTTGGGCATTGTTGGTGTTGTCGTTGGATCTTTAATATTCATTTTGTATTTCTCTCATCTACTTGTATATCGCTAGGCACAACACCATCATGCAGTTCAACACCACCCCCTGCCTTCGATGATATATCCGAGGATAATAGTTATAACAAGCATAGTTCCTCAACGACTTCGAGGCGTTCGCATCAGCATCACCACCAACACCAACAACAACAACATCCACACTCACTCTCCCAGTCACAGCCCCAGTCGCAGACGCATCATCAGTACCACCATCACCACCACCACCAACAGCAGCAGCAGCAATATCACCATCAGCACGATGGGCTATCCTCGTCATCGTATCACGAACGCAAAATGAATGTGGGCCCAGCATATCGAAGTTCATCGGGATCCCAAAAAGATGATATGGTCAGGTATGTCGATTGTATTTCACTTTCACTTTGACTTGGACTTGTACTTAACATATCTGTTATGTTATGTTATGTCTGTAGTTTATCTTTTTCGATTTCTAACTTTTACAAATATTCGGATAACAGAGTGAAGGCTAATATCGAAATGCGTTCGAGGAAGAGAGAGAGATTTGTTTATTTTTACGTAGGACACAATCTTTCGCTTCCAAAAACAAAATTTCAATGAAATTTCCGATAAAATAATAAATTCGACGAAATTTCTTTAAATTTCCAATAAATAAAAAAAATCGGCGAAATTTTCGATAAATAAAAGAATTCGATGAAATTTTCGACAAATAAAAATCGACGAAATTTTCGATAAATAAAAAAATCGGCAAAATTTTCGATAAATAAAAAAAAATTACAAAATTGTCTATAAATACAAAATTTCATAACTACTAAATTTCGACGAAATTTCCGATAAAAAAATAATTTCGACGACATTTTCGATAAATATAAATTTTCGACCACATTTTCGATAAATAAAAAAAATCGAACACATTTTCGATAAAAATAAAATTTTGACGAAATTACCGATTAATATAAAATTTCGCAGAAATTTCTGATAAATAAAAAAATTCGAAGAAATTTCCGATAAATAAAAAAATTCAACGACATTTTCGGTAAACATAAATTATCAAATTTTCGATAAATATTAAATTTCGACAAAATTTCCTATAAATATAAAATTTCGACGAAATTTCCTATAAATATAAAATTTCGACAAAATTTCCTATAAATATAAAATTTCGACGAAATTTCCTATAAATATAAAATTTCGACGAAATTTCCTATAAATATAAAATTTCGACGAAATTTCCTATAAATATAAAATTTCGACGAAATTTCCTATAAATATAAAATTTCGACGAAATTTCCTATAAATATAAAATTTCGACGAAATTTCCTATAAATATAAAATTTCGACGAAATTTCCTATAAATATAAAATTTCGACGAAATTTCCTATAAATATAAAATTTCGACGAAATTTCCTATAAATATAAAATTTCGACGAAATTTCCTATAAATATAAAATTTCGACGAAATTTCCTATAAATATAAAATTTCGACGAAATTTCCTATAAATATAAAATTTCGACGAAATTTCCTATAAATATAAAATTTCGACGAAATTTCCTATAAATATAAAATTTCGACGAAATTTCCTATAAATATAAAATTTCGACGAAATTTCCTATAAATATAAAATTTCGACGAAATTTCCTATAAATATAAAATTTCGACGAAATTTCCTATAAATATAAAATTTCGACGAAATTTCCTATAAATATAAAATTTCGACGAAATTTCCTATAAATATAAAATTTCGACGAAATTTCCTATAAATATAAAATTTCGACGAAATTTCCTATAAATATAAAATTTCGACGAAATTTCCTATAGATTTAAAATTTTGACGAAATTTCCTATAAATATAAAATTTCGACGAAATTTCCGATAAATATAAAATTTCGATGAAATTTCCGATAAATAAATCTTACCATGCCAATTGTAAATAAATTTGCATTCTATTAAATAAAGATGCAAAATGGTCTTGAGCCAGAACAATGTCCCAGTTCAAATCAAAAATTTCTGATAAATATAAAATTTCGACTTAATTTCCGATAAATACAAAATATCGACGAAACATTCGATAAATAAAAAAATTCAACAATAAATAAATAAAAAAATAGAGAAATTTTCAAAAGAAATATAAAATTGAGACGAAATTTCCGATAAATACAAAATTTCGCTGAAATTCAGAAAAATATAAAATTTCAACTTAATTTCCGATAAATAGAAAATTTCAACGAAACACAAAAATACAATAAATACAAAATTTCAAAAAAATATAAAATTTAATAAATTTTTGATTAAATTTCCGATAAATAAAAAGTTTCGACGAAAATTCGATTAAGTATAAAATTTCGACGAAATTTCCAATAAATATCAAAAATTTCGAATAAATCATAAAATTCTATAAATAAATTCTATAATAAAAAATTTCGACAAAATTTTTTATAAATACAAAATTTCGATGGAATTTCTTATAAATGCAAAGTTTCGACAAAAATTCGATTAAAAATAAAATTTCGACGAAATTTCCGATAAATATCAAAAATGTCGACTAATATTACCGATAAATGTGAAATTTCGATGAAATTTCCGATAAAAGAAATATAAAATTGAGACGAAATTTCCGATAAATACAAAATTTCGCTGAAATTCAGAAAAATATAAAATTTCAACTTAATTTCCGATAAATAGAAAATTTCGACGAAACACAAAAATACAATAAATACAAAATTTCAAAAAAATATAAAATTTAATAAATTTTTATAAAATTTTGATTAAATTTCCGATAAATAAAAAGTTTCGACGAAAATTCGATTAAGTATAAAATTTCGACGAAATTTCCAATAAATATCAAAAATTTCGAATAAATCATAAAATTCTATAAATAAATTCTATAATAAAAAATTTCGACAAAATTTTTTATAAATACAAAATTTCGATGGAATTTCTTATAAATGCAAAGTTTCGACAAAAATTCGATTAAAAATAAAATTTCGACGAAATTTCCGATAAATATCAAAAATGTCGACTAATATTACCGATAAATGTGAAATTTCGATGAAATTTCCGTTAAATACAAAATTTCGACGATATTTCCCATGAGTATAAAATTTCGACGAAATTTCCGATAAATATAAAATTTTGTCGAAATTTCCAATATTTTATTTTTATCGAAAATTTCGTCAAAATTTTAGGTTTGTAGAAAATGTCGTCAATATTTTATGTTTAAGAGAAATTTTGTCGAAATTCTGTATTTATCGAAAATTTCATCGAAATTTTATATTCTATAATTATCAGAAATTCATATATCGAAAATTTTGTCGAAATTTTATATTTATCGAAAATTTTGTGGAAATTTTATATTTATCGAAAATTTTGTCAAAATTTTATATTTATCGAAAATTTTGTCGAAATTTTATATTTATCTATAATTTTGTCGAAATTTTATATGTATCGAAAGTTTCGTCGAAATTTTAAATTCTTTATTCATCAGAAATTTTTCGAAATTTTATATATATCGAACATTTTGTCGAAATTTTATATTTATCGAAATTTTATATTTATCAAAAATTTTGTCGAAATTTTATATTTATCGAAAATTTTGTCGAAATTTTATTTCTATCGAAAATTTTGTCGAAATTTTATATTTATCTAAAATTTCATCCAAATTTTATATTCATCGAAAATTTCGTCCAAATTTTTCTAATTTTTATTTTTATCGAAAATTTAGTCGAAATTTTATATTTATCGAAAATTTTGTGGAAATTTTATATTTATCGAAAATTTTGTCAAAATTTTATATTTATCGAAAATTTTGTCGAAATTTTATATTTATCTATAATTTTGTCGAAATTTTATATGTATCGAAAGTTTCGTCGAAATTTTAAATTCTTTATTCATCAGAAATTTTTCGAAATTTTATATATATCGAACATTTTGTCGAAATTTTATATTTATCGAAATTTTATATTTATCAAAAATTTTGTCGAAATTTTATATTTATCAAAAATTTTGTCGAAATTTTATATTTATCGAAAATTTTGTCGAAATTTTATTTCTATCGAAAATTTTGTCGAAATTTTATATTTATCTAAAATTTCATCCAAATTTTATATTCATCGAAAATTTCGTCCAAATTTTTCTAATTTTTATTTTTATCGAAAATTTAGTCGAAATTTTATATTTATCGAAAATTTCGTGAAATCTTGTATTTATCGAAAATTTGGTAGAAATTTTATATTTATCAAAAAATTGGCTCTAAGTCGATTAAGTTCAGATTTTACCACTCAAAATTTAGCCTTTAAGTCTTGAGGTTTATGATGAGGATCTACGGTCTCCACTCCACTCATATGAATGTACCATGCGCATCGACTTTAGCCCTCACTTTACTTATCTAAGGTTTCCCCCCCTAAATCAATTAAATTTAAGTCTGCACCTGTATGATACATTAATTGCACTTACACTTACAACAACCTACACATACATACATGCATACACACACATACACACAACTCACTGAAAAACAAGGAAATTAATTCTATCTAGTAATTAAGTATCATGGAATGGAATGACGAAGATTGTATTGAATGTGATCTGCTCATTAACTCATCCGGTAGTTGAAATGAATTTTATTTGTATCTATGATTTTAGTGTTTCCGAAATACATTTAGACACCTATTTAGCCGTAGATACATCATCCAGTAGTCACTATGGTTCGAGGGGCGGTCTGGCCTGGACACCACCAGCGTCTGGTGAAGGTTCAACACCCACATGGACCGAAGGTACCCCCAGTTTCACCGATTCTAGTTCAAGCGGTGACTTTGGTAAGTAGCCCATGGGCCTGAGGGGCCCAATCCTTTTTAACAACCAACCCCCCAACCCATACAAGACCCCCGCCGAAATTTGGAGACAACACATTTAATGATAATAGATAATAATTCATTAATTTCAGAGCATTTCTCGCCAATAAACTCGTCGAAAATGGATCGTTATAAGCCAACGGTCGAGGATGCCATCAACTCCCTGTCGGCGGAAATTGTAAATGACCGCCATTGAGACAAAGGGAGGAGGAGGAGGAGTGACGATAATTAAAGAAAATGCTGCGCCAAAAAAAGAAACTAGAAGAAACCGAAACCCGATTATCGACTAATCACAAAGGAACAATAGGGTCTTTTTTGTGTGGATAATTTAGACGAGTTACGTCTCAGGATATGGGGGTTTTGTTAAGCTTATTTTTTCTATTTCATGTTGTGTTTTTTGTTTGTTTTGTTTCGAGGAATTTGTGAAAATTCATTCAAAATGAATTGTGTTCATTGGTCGCATACTAACACTGACACACTTTGGCCAAGCGGAAGCACAGTGAGCCGAGCGGACAGCGCTGCTGTTAAAAGAGAATCTCAAGATGATATTGCAAGTGGTGCCGTGTATCGAACGAAGTTAAGTAGGTATACAACTACAACTAAACAAAAAAAATTGAATTGTGTTAAATTAACATAATTAGGTGCAGACATACCTACTCTACACATGCATACATATACATACATACATATATATAAGTATATGCCAATAAAAATTACAACCAACAAAGAGTTCATTATTCATTAGCAATTCATGTACATAAGATATACAGCATTCAGTTATATACATACATACATACATACAAACAAACATACTCGTACATATATGTAAAGTTGTTGCGACAAGAAGTTTTTTGAAAAAAACAAACATACATATAGATATATATATAAACATTATTCCAATTTGATGCAATTGATTATTATGCAAATTTTGTTTAGATGTTCCTTCTGATACTGAAACTATACCCTCCCTTATTCGATTTTTTTTGTTGTTTTTTCCGCGGTATTTCTAAACTTTTTTTTAAATTCTCTTTTTCATTTCGAATTTTATCTGCATATTTGTATAAATAAAAAGATGCATACAAACAATAAAAAACAACGGCAACATATTCAAGGCGACTATAATAAACAGGCGGCATATGTATTTTTTAATTAAACCAAATTTTTTGATGTTCTCTATAAAGCAATTTCAATAATTACATTTATATTTATTCGAAAAAAAGAAAAAACATAATAACAAAACTAATGATTACTCACACACACACATACTCACTTACCTTTAATGTCCTGTGCTTCGTTGGTTAATTCGTTGAGTTGTGTTTCCCATGGACCATGGATCGATGAAGGGCATATATTGCTGCTGCCTTTTTCATTGGTAATAGCAGAGTCTGCATTTGAGCTCAACTCATTAACTAGTGAACTTTTCACAAAACAGCCGTAGTTTCCTGTAATAATAAAACGAAAATAATTTTAACTAAAATTCAGTAGAATTCAATTTTAAACAATTGAAACTAAAAATGATTAAACAGTGCTTAATGAAATGAAATTTCAATACATTATTAAAGAAGTATTCATTATCTTCAGAATCTTTTGATTTTCCTCTATAAATTCGATTAGAAAAACTGACAGTGCACACATGATTAATTCCAATATACATATTTTGAAGGAAGGTTTCAAAATAATGTTCACGTCTTTCGATTTTTCTCTATCAATTCATATAGAAAAGGTAGCAGAATAATAAAATGCACACATGAAGAATTACATTTTATTTTGCAACAAGGATTCGAAATAATGTTCACAAGTTTTTCGGGTTTTCTCTATCAATTCAAATAAAAAAGTGACTGTGCACACATGAACAATTCCAATATATTATGAAACATGAATTCAAAATAATGAACACGTGTCTTTCGGTTTTTCTCTATCAATTCAAAGAGAAAAGATGGCAGAATAATTAGATGCACACATGAATAATTCCAATATATTTCGAAACAAGGATTCAAAGAAATATACACGTGTCTTTCAGCTTTTCTCTATCAATTCAAATAGAAAAGATGACTGTGCACACATGAAAAATTGAAATATATTATGAAATATGAATTCAAAATAATGTTCACGTGTCTTTCGGGTATTCTCTATCAATTCGAATAGAAAACCTGGCAGTGCAATATATTATGAAACAAGGATTCAAAATAATATACCTTTCGGATTTTCCTAATCAATTCGAATTGAAAAGGTGGCTACGCACACATGAATAATTCCAATATATTTCGATAGAAAGATTTAAAATAATGTATACGTGTTTTTCATGTTTTCTCCATCAATTCGAATAGAAAAGCGGGCAGTACTCAAATAAATAATTCCAATATATTATGAAACTAGGATTCCAAATAATGTACACATGTCTGTCGGTTTTTCTCTATCAATTCAAATAGCGCTGCCAGTGCACACATGCAAAATTTCAATATATTTTTCAAGAATGATTCAAAATAATGTTCATGTCTCTTTCGTTTTTTCTCCATCAATTCGATTAGAATAGCTGGCAGTGCACACATGAACAATTCCAATATATTTCGAAAGAAGGTTTCAAAATAATGTTCACGTGTCTTTCGGTTTTTCTATATCAATTCGAATTAAAAAAGTGGCTACGCACACATGAACAATTCCAATTTATTTCGAAAGAAGGATTCAAAATAATGGTCACGTGTCTTTCGGTTTTTCTATATCAATTCGAATTAAAAAAGTGGCTACGCACACATGAACAATTCCAATATATTTCGAAAGAAGAATTCAAAATAATGTTCACGTGTCTTTCGTTTTTTCTCTATCAATTCGAATTAAAAAAGTGGCTACGCACACATGAACAATTCCAATATATTTCGAAAAAAGGGTTCAAAATAATGTTGACGTGTCTTTCGGTTTTTCTATATCAATTCGAATTAAAAAAGTGGCTACGCACACATGAACAATTCCAATATATTTCGAAAGAAGGGTTCAAAATAATGTTGACGTGTCTTTCGGTTTTTCTATATCAATTCGAATTAAAAAAGTGGCTACGCACACATGAACAATTCCAATATATTTCGAAAGAAGAATTCAAAATAATGTTCACGTGTCTTTCGTTTTTTCTCTATCAATTCGAATTAAAAAAGTGGCTACGCACACATGAACAATTCCAATATATTTCGAAAGAAGGGTTCAAAATAATGTTGACGTGTCTTTCGGTTTTTCTATATCAATTCGAATTAAAAAAGTGGCTACGCACACATGAACAATTCCAATATATTTCGAAAGAAGGGTTCAAAATAATGTTGACGTGTCTTTCGGTTTTTCTATATCAATTCGAATTAAAAAAGTGGCTACGCACACATGAACAATTCCAATATATTTCGAAAGAAGGATTCAAAATAATGTTCACAAGTCTTTCGACTTTTCTTAATCAATACGTATAGAAAAAGTGACTATGCACACATGACAATTTTCAATATATTTTTAATGTTTAATTCGTAATAATGTATCTGTATCTTTGTAAATATGTATGAGTGCTAAGAATAACCTATCAGCGGAAAATGGGGCTTTGCTACTAGACATGCAGCCCTGTAAAGGCAGTCGGTACGGTACGACTACCCTACAACGTACCCCCCATACGGAGGGTTGGTCTGCACATCTCCCTTTTCGTAGAATGATTTCTTAAATGCCTCAGTTTAGAAGTCTAAGTTTATAGGCCGACCTGGTTTTACAGCCCTTCGAAAGGCCACTTTCAGAAGAGTTAGGGAAAACATTAAAAACTAAGTAAGGAAAGGCTAAAGTCGGACTGGGCCGACTATACGACTATATTTTCCACTTTCTGTCCGAGTACAATTCAATTCGGTAAAAAAATGAAAACTGGAAGGATTTTTATATGTGTCCCACCGATATTACCTGACCCAATTTGTCAAATCGAGTAGAATATTTGTAACGGGACTATATCTAAAAATGGAATGATATGACTCACTTTCACAATAGAAATTCGATGAAAATATGTGGAGACATTTGTATGGGAGCTATATATAAATCAGAACCGATCTGACCCATTTTCACCATAGGTGTTTCTAGTTTAAATGTAAGATGTTTTGCCAGATTTGGAGAGATATTTGGTTTACATTTATGATGAATAAATTTTCAGTTTTGGCGACCTTTCACCTAAATTAAATCATGTAATGCAAACTTATCGACGATTCCAAATACATGGGAATGATGTAAATTGTAGCATTATCGTTTACGTATAAGTTATGATATTAAAGATAATATCACTCATTCGCACTGTTGCTTTAGGCTGTGGTTGCAGTCAGAATATAAGTATCTGACTCACTTAGACCTTTGTGATATCTCGGGCTCTTACACCCTTCATCGAAACCAACCTGTGTGACTCACGAAACACCTTATCTTACCGAAACACCTTATTTTAAAAAAGTGTTCAACACACTGTTCCCTGGGATGTCCCAAATGAGGTGAATATCGAACTGTTTGGTCATTCACTGAAGAGATTTGCGGCAGTTTTGGGCTGATCTTATATTTAGAGTCACCAAGTCCATGGATCTTATGGCAACCTGACTAGCCGAGTAAATGTTGGCTCTAGTGTTCACCACAACACTCCGCATCTTTTCTAATAGGCACAACTTCGGTTAGGTGCAGTCCATACCCAGTCTACCAGTAAGTTTGGAGCCGTCTGTGTAAAATTTTAGATAACGACCAGGAATTGCACCATACTAGTACTTGTTAAACAGAAACAACAGGCGTGGACGGTGCTGTCCACCCAATGTGACAACGATGACCATGACGAGAAATCCTCTATGTCTTTATTGGACCTGAGGGAAAGGCAATTAATTTTAATTGCCGCTATAGCTGCCGCATGTTTGCCTTCCATGTCAATCGGCAAAACATGAACCAGAATATGTAATGCCTCCTTAGCAGTTGTCCTTCTGGTTCCGCTTAGGCTAATGTACCCTTTTCAGAAGTTCCAACTACACACAGAAAAAAGTGATACCTATAATGAGTTAAAATGAACTAAAATTTAAGACAATTGTCTTTCGTAAAGCAATATTTCAGCATACCAAGTTCAAACTTTTCCTTGAAAGTAGTACATGCTACTCAAATTGCAGAAGTTATTCCTCAAACCAAGAACATTTTTACTAAATCTAAGTACAATTTTGCAGAATTTGTCCCGAATCTAAGTAAATTATTCCTCAAACAAAGTAAATTTGTACTAAATTTAAGTACAATTTTCCTAAAACTAAGTAAATTTTTAATAAATCTAAGTAAAAATTGCTGAAATTTTCTTAAAACTAAGTGATTGTTTACTCAATTACTTAAACTAAGGACAATTTTGCTCATTTTTTCCTCAAAACAACTAAAATGTTTACTTAAATTGAGGAAAAATTTACTAGATACAAGGAAAAAAGTGAACTTAAAATGAGTTCAATTTAACTAAAAATAATTGGAACAAATGATTTTGCTTCGGAATATGAAAAATGATACAAAAAATGGCAACATGAAATATTTCTCAAAAGAGTCATGATACCTCTGTCATACCTCTGCTGCGAAGGCAATATAGGAGCATTCGCAGTGGTTGTTTAGAATAATACTTGAAGTATTTAAGAAATAAATATCTGCAAACGAACGAGAATTGCTTCTTAGATTAATATTCAAGAAGTGATTAAACAATTTGAAGTGATTTTTTATAAGTTCATTAATACTTAAATGTATGAGGAACTCGGCATAAATTTCAGTAAACATATTAACTTAAATTTAGGAATAAATTTAGTTAAAATTTTCTAAATGGAATTTTTTCCATACAAAAAATCGTCCGATGCAAAGTAAGGAAAGGCTAAAGTCGACTATACGATAACCCCCCACCATTACGATTAAATTCCGGCAAAAAGTGGTTTCGTAAACGATTTTTGTATGGGTACTATAGTTGTGGTCCCTATAGCGGAAAATGTCAAATCGAGAGCAAACTTTGTATGGGACCTAAATCTGAACCTAGATCTGACCCATTTCATTACAATAGGTGTTTCTAGTTGAAAGTTCTAAATGGAATTTTTCCATACAAAACAATTCAGATGCAAATTTCTTTTATTTTTCGTACAGTAAATGCGTTTAATGCACTCCCGAATCATTTTGGTGAACGGATCTCTCGGGAATTAATTAAAATTAATTATTTTTCAATACAAACAAATTTCATTTGCGAACAATTCAAGTTGCATTCCGTATTATTCACACTACAGATTCCATAAAATCAAGCAAAAAAAACTCTCACTTGGATCTTGCCCAGCTCCCTGTCAAGACACCCAGAAGACTCAAGAAAGAGATACATTTTGTCAGCAAGGCTAAAACGATCGTTACACCATCGACAATTTATTGAGAGGGTTTTCGGCAATTTGTTCGCCATGATTTAATAAACAATTTCAAGTATTATACATTTTTAATATCTCCATCACATGGGTGGCGTATACGTTTCTGAAGAATTATTACAAGTGGTATATTCTTTTAACGCCGTAGAAATAAGTAATCGTTGTTGAAAAGAAAATGCACAGACTATGTCTTAATTAAACAAAAAAATCTTAATGGAAACATTAAATATATGATATTAATGTTCTTAGCAACAGCGGCTCTAAGAGTGGACAATATTTAAATTTCTGAACCAAGTAAATTTGTCAAACTCCCGTTCTAAATTTAAATTGTGTTCAATATGTTAATTCATTCGAATAAAAACACTTTAAAGAGCTTTGGCTTTCTCAATCGAAATAGATAGAATCGGAATGTGTTTCTGTTAATTGATAAAAGAATATAAAATTTCTATAGAAATTATTCAAATCTTCTTTTCAATAAAGGTTTTTACCACAAACTATGCTTTTTCGAAAGTATCATCTTTCTATGACGAATTTTAAAGTTCCCAACCTCTTTAAATACTTTCAACTTATTCGAAAACAATCAAGATTTAATTGCATTTTCAATAAAAACCTAACCCGAAGCACAGAATCTTAAAATGGGTGTGAGCAGCGTTTTGTTTTGTGTATATCCTCGTTTTTTCCGTTAACATAACTAAAAATTAAACAAACAAAAATAATTAAAGAAATTAAAGACAAAATAATAATGAATGAATACTGTACAATAACTACTATATATTTATCTAATTGTTATTATGAGGAATATTATATTGATAATTATAGAAGAAAAAGAAGAAAAATACTGAAAACTGACAACTGAAATAAGAGCAAAGACGAATTCCAATTACTAAGTATTTAATTAATTAAATTAATTATGTATAATCTCCTCCTCGGTACTCCCTGCCCTCCTCCTCCTCGTACACATTTAATATATTTGTTGTGATGAAAATAATATTGTATTAATAAACGATTTGTTTAAATAAATTAATTGAAAACCAAAAACCAAAAAAACATTCCAAACATTACGATATCATATTCTCTAGCTAAACAAAGGAAAAGCAACCAAAATAAAAATTTGAAGCCATATTTAATATAAAGAATATTAATTTAAATAATAAATTAAATTTAATATACGATATATATACATCATATATATATACACACATATATACAATACATACACTCCGTGGCAAAAATAAAATGAAATAATGAACGATACAAAGAGGGAAGTTAGATGAAGTATTAGTAAGAAACTGTTAAATTATACATAAATATTATATTATTCTGAATTAATTTATTTAAAAAACAAAAACAAATAAATAAAAAAGAAATTATACAAAAAAATACAAGTGAGTTTTTTTTCAACAGCCCACATAGACCAAAAAGTTTTGCAGTTAATGTTTTCTTCGTTATGTTTAGTTAAAAAATATTATTCCTGATTTTTTCAATTTCTAAGGTTGTTTTCGTGCCAAAAGATTTTTTCGGAAAAAATGAATTTTTTTGAAGACTGTTGCTGTTTCTGTTCAGACTTATATTTCCAAAATGAGAGTACAAATATTAGAGTTAGAATAGTAGTAAAAATTTTAAAAATTTGCCAAAATTTTTGTTGCATAGTGTAATGGAAACACACCATCAAATGGATCAATGCTTCCATGTTTTCATTTTCGATGACCAATTAGATAAATAGTTTTTTTTTAACGGAGCTCAAAATTAATTAATTTTATTAGAATTTGCGGGCTTAGAAATGTTCGAATAATAACAGTTGCCAAGCTGGAACTAAAGTAAAATACAGTTGCGGTCAAAATAATAGCAGCGCACCACAGCTATATATATATATATATTCATTTACTTATTTGTGTGATAATTTTGTTATTGCTACTTCTGCATTAAGTGCTGCGTTATGGGGTTACAAACACAAAATAATGGTTTATTTGGTGATATGATTTTAATTACTTAAGAAATTTCACATTTTTTGGATTATTCGACATTTTGGACCAGTCAAAATTATAGCAGCGTTCAAAAAATCTCAAGAAAAATTAATTTTATCTCAATTTTTGAATTCGATTTGATGTTACACTACTTCTGAAATGTTATTGTATTATTTTTCTTCATAAGTAGGGCGAGGAGAGCATTGTGGAGAAGAAAATCGAGTTCATATAAAAAGTTTAAAATCTGAGGGAAAATCATATAGTGAAGTTCGACTTTTATTCCAGAGTTCTATTAAAATGATCAGAAATTCGATGTTATAAGTAGAAAAATCAAAAAACAGATGAAAAAACCCGTTTATATCACCTACAACCATTCGCCGAATAATAATGTCTAGTACATAAAACCCACTTACGCCCGCCACCGAAATAAAAAACAATATCTGTCCATCTTTGAGAGTTTAAAATGTTCGTAGAATACTAAGAAAACATAATCTGTAAGCCAGAAGTGCGAAAAAAGTTCCACTTAAAAATAAAGGGCATGGCACAAAAAAATGCAATTCGCAAAAACACACCTGGTGTAGCCAACCAAGAAGTGGGTGCTCGTTTTATGGTCAGTTGAATCAAAAATTGTTTTGTATGGTGGGACAGTCCCTCGATAGTTTGTAAGACGTCCACAGAGCACATAGTACATCTCCAAAACAGTCAAATAGGGAGGATTAAGCGTAATGTTTTGTTTCATATTATGGAGTTGAGTCAATACATTGGCCCAGAACTACCATGGACTCTGCCCAGTATAGCAAAATACTACATAATATTATGCTTACGAATACAGAATCAATTATCCTGAAAATACTAGCCGACTCGCAATCAGGTGGACTAAAGTCAATAATATCGATGTTATGGAATGGTTCGGGCAGACACCGCACCTAAATATGATCTAAAATTTTAAGTGTTATGACTAAAATGAGGTCTCACTAGCAATACTGAAAAACAATAACGATATTTGACACGTAATTATAAAATTATGGTAAAAAATACCGCATGAAAAATGCAAAATACTAGTTGCATAAATGAAACGACGTTATGTAGCAGTAATAAGCAATAAAGTCAGTGCAACTAAGAGTTAAATTCAAGAAAATATCGTTATTTAATTAATTATTCAAAAAAGTTTTCAATTAAAGTTAATTGAAACAAAATATTTATAGTTTTATTTAGCGCTGTTATTTTTTGACTGGTCTCATTTTTGACATAAATGCTTCTAAAGGCCTAATCTCAAAATTACAAAAACTTAATTTTTTATTTAAAGCCAGATTAAGAATGGCACAATACCACCTTTCAATCACCGTAAAAACTTTTAGGATTTTCGAAGGAAAACTGATATTTTTCTTTGTTGGCATTTTTTTATCTCGTCGCTGCTATTTTTTTTTTACCGCAGCTGTATATGAGCTAGCACTATTTGTCCGTCAGCAACAGCAACATTGGACAGAACGCCATAGCTAAATGAACTGCAATTAGTTTCTGGACGAAATTCCCAATATATAGAATATATATTATCCCCTCAATAGCCTATATGCCCATAGGCTACTATTTATATATTGCATATTTGGAATCTCCCTCATTGATTCTAAGTCTGGTCAAAAATTAGGTCAAATTCTAGTTGCTCAAAGTGGATCAAAATGTCATTGGGAAAAAGTGTCGTATAATTTATCATTCTTAAAGGAAAGTAATAATTTGGTCAGTCAACAGAATAGGAACGTCATTCGTAGAAGAACCACAATAAAATATTAATATTTAACGCTATATTATTCAAACGCCCGATTTGACAAACAACTTTTCTCAAAATTCCCCAAAAAAATATAGCTGAAACTAGAGGCGAAATAGAGTTTATTGGCATTTTTAGTTTTTCATTTTCTCATCCTGTTGCCCCATAAAAAGACTTCCAAAAGATACATTTTTTCAACAATTATTTTAAATAGTAATTCGCAGTCAAGGCGTATTTATACAGGTGATAGCAGCAGAGCAAAAACAAATTCGGCAACAACAAAATACAAGTAATTTTTTTGAATGGTGAGCCATACTGTCAAAGCAAAATATATGGGATTTGACAGTTTCGGTTACTTTTGAATGAAAAAAATTTCAGTCAGCTGGGCTCCTGCTATCACCTTTATAAATACGCCTTGTTCGCACTCTATGATAACGTTGTAAGTGTCAAATTCAAGAGAGAATATCTGCTAAAATTACTTCAAATGTTGCATGTTTATATCTTTATTAATTTAGCATTAATGGTCATTTAAGTAAAATACGAATAAACTAAATAAAGGGACAAACTTGAAATGGTAAAAAATAATTTTTGAACAATAGTATTCTGAAAATCTAAACACGCCAATTAAATTTTGCCTATAGTTTCTAACGTATATCATCTGGTTCGAGTGTAACGACTTTTTTAAATTGTAATCTTATCACATTGAGAAGAATTATGAAAATCCTTAACTTGGCTACACTTATATATTTATTCAATAAAAAATTAAATTTAATATAAGAAAGCCTGAACGTTTTACCTGTATTTGCTTTCAGTTTTACTGGAAGATCAAATTGTCCACTCCCTTCTCCCACTTGACCCTATAGAGTGTCATTTTCCATCTAAATATTTAAAGTTAGTTCTGTCGCCATCATTGATAGAGAAGTGTAATGTATTTTTTGATATGTTGATAATTGCTTTAATTTTAATCATTCCATTGGATTTCAGACCTGAAACTCTTCAGTCACATTTTCAGGATTTTGCAGGAAAATTTGTTCGGTAACAGCTAATATCACCTAAATATAATAAATAGATTGCACACAATTACTGCTTATAAAAGAATAATATAAAATAAAAATAATACATCATTAGATATACACTCAGGTGTCTGCTAGTAAAGATTGCTTGATAGCTTTTTAAAAAATGAGAAAAGAAAGAAAATCTGGTCAAATATTTTACTTTATGAAATATAAATTACTAAACAATAACTTCACCAAAGCACCTGGCTGAAATTTTACAACCCTTTAAAAGATGTAAAAAGATATTATAAACTGTTCCATTGTATAAGAACAGTTTTGGGGTGGGGTGTCGGAATTAAACTTGATCTCGGGTTTGAAACGAGGAAAAACAATACAATTTCGCGAGACCAATTCATAACGGAAATGGTTCTGAACTCCGACTTGGATTTTTTGTTAATTTTAAATCCGATTCCGAAAACAATCGGATTCTATGACAGCCCTAATAACAAGTGAATAAAGGCTACATATCGTCACCCTAATATAAAAAAGACTCAACTAACATTTGTTTGCAAAGCGATATTTTTGGTTATTTTAACAAAACACAACAACTTCGGTCATAATAAACAAAAATATCGATTTGCAAAAAATGTTAGTTGATACATTTTATATTAGAGTAACGATATGTACATATTTTGAAACTTTTAAGGAGGCCGATTTAAAAATCATAACCCTTGGAGGTACCAACGTTGTCGATTTTTTTATAAAAGTTCGATATAGTATTAGGAAATGTCATAATATCCAATTGTTGTCGGAATCGGAATTAAATTTTGCAAAAAAATCGGGATTGTTGCAGAATATCCAAGTCGGAATTGCTCATTTGTCGAATTCCGATATTAATCTTTAATTCAGTTCAATTCAACTCATTCTTTTATTTGTAACTTAGAAGCCAATCCGTTGGTCTAAGGATACGGATTCCCACATGAAAATAGAAAAAATCTTAAATAACAAGTGTAAATTACTATAAAAATATTGAACATTTTTACCACTTTTATCCCTTTCCACTTTTCCGAGTTCCTTAACTCGCTATTGAATGAATGTAAAGTTGCCTTGTATGAAATTCATGCAAACTTGCAGCAAAATCGGAAAGGAATCAAAAATGACATTTTTGTCGTTGATTGGATATGGACGTACCCAAAGCTTCATTAAATTCAAATAAGTGGCACTGAAAAGCTAGTGATTACAAACTTTACATGACATTTTTACAGCCTTTTTGTGAGAACACGTTCACTGATAAATTCCAGATGACGCCTGGAAAAATCAATCTAAACGTCCAATAATTTTTTTCTAAGACAAGAATAAAAAATTATATTTAAAGTGCTTCCAAAGGTCTACTAATTCAGGAAGTAATTTTGGACAAAATTGCAAGATAAAAAATTACACGGGAAAAGCATGGTTTTTATAGGTGTTTTCAGGAGCGTTTAGCTCACAGACGGCTTGACCCAGCGACGAAATATTTTGCAGATCATCATTAAACAATGCAATCTTCATTTGGATTTGGACAATTTATTTTGATGTACATACATATGTATACATATTGCATTCATGCGTGTATTTTTCATTCTAATAAAATGAAGCAAAATAATTTTCATGGATATTGGGATCATTTTTTCCTGGAATGAAATGTTTATGTGATTTTCGGTTTTCTACAGAACGTATCTGCCGCATAAAAAATAACCTGAGTGTATATGTAACAATATAATTTATATACTAATATCTAGTTCTATTCCGTTCTACCGTACTTACATAATTAAAATAATTAATGCGAGTCCAAAAGTTTACATTTGCTGGCCCCGTCTCTGCTTTAGTTATTGCGAAAATAAGACCAACTTGTGATTTGTATGATTTGTAATCATTTCTTTTTCAATTTTTTTTTATTATTTTTTCATTACTCTTATCATTATTGGCTATGGAATCAGGAAATAATAAAAAAAATATTATATTTTTAACTTCTGTTTGTGTAAATTTTGACGCCGCACATGCTGATACTAATATTATTTAAAATAATAATGAATTTTCTTTTGGTTCCATATCCTTTTCGTCGCAATTTCCGGTTTAACGAGTTTATGTTTTATGCTGCTGCTGCTTTTCGTATGTATGTAAATACTAATTGTCCTTTGTTGTAGTTGTTGTTTTGTAATTTTAAGTAATATTGTTTAGTGAGTGTAGTTACACATAAAATATAAAACTAGAACGCTTTCCTCTGCATCATCATTAAGTAAAATTTCACTATTGAGAATCCTTCATGATCGCTTTGATGTCCTCAGCATCTAACGTCTCATATTTCAGTAGAGCTTCGGCCAGCGCCTTGTGTTCCTTGGCATGTTTGCGCAGAATGGTTTTGGCTCGCTCATAGCTGTCGTTGAGGATGCGTTTGATTTCGGCATCAACGGATTCGACCGTGTTGGGTCCTAACGATTCACTCGGGAACATGCCCTTGGAACTTTCTATGGTACGTAGACCGACTTTTTCCGACATACCCCAGTCTTTGACCATATGTGTTGCAATGGAAGTGGCTTGTTTCAAATCGCTACTGGCTCCGGAGGTTATTTTGTCAATGCCGAAGATGATTTCCTCGGCAGCACGACCGCCCATCATGGTGTCCATCATGGCCAATAGTTGAGCTTTAGTCACGTGATAACGTTCCTTTTCGGGTATGTAGGCGGTATGACCCAGTGAGGGTCCACGGGGCATAATGGTGACTTTGTGTAGAGGATGGGATTCCTACAAATTTGACAACATTATTTTTTTTTATAGAATTCGAAGTTCAGATTTTTCGCAGCACTTACCTTGGTGTAGTAGGCGACGATCGCATGGCCACCCTCATGGTAGGCTGTAATAAGATTCGCTTCTTCGTCGGGCAGGCGAGCCTTACGTTCGGGTCCCATCAGCACTTTGTCTCGCGCCGTTTCCAAATGTTTCATCGTCACCGTTTCTGCTCCATCAATGGCCGCTCTGAAAAGGGAATACACGCAAAGTTGGTTTAAATGTGATACACAAGGGAAATATAAGAACGATTGAACCACTGATTTTTTCCTGGTTTGATTCAAAATGTCCTTATTTTTCAACTAATCTTTTTATTTCCACGATCTGAGAATAATTCCACAAAAAAATCAGTGGTTTGATACCATCGTGGAAGTCAATCAGAGCTGTATATGAAGTGTTTCAAATGTGGGCAATATTGTATTCTATTTTGTTTACCTGAGTGCAGCTTGATTAATCATATTCTCTAGGTCGGCACCAGTAAAACCTGATGTTCCTCTAGCTAACATATCCAAATCGATTTCATCGTGTAATATTTTTGTGAGATATAACGTAATGATCTCCTTTCGTCCTGTGAAATCGGGGGTATTAACGACAACCTTGGGAAGATAACAAAATAAATTAATAAACACCAAAAAGTTGCACTTAATTCGTCGCCTTTTACCTCCACATCAAAACGGCCAGGCCGCAGAAGAGCTTGATCTAAATCATCGCGACGATTGGTGGCTCCCAGCACAATAACGCCAGCATTCTGATGGAAACCATCCATTTCCGAAAGCAATTGATTTATGGTTTGATTGGCATAGGGATGTAAAACTGAGTTGGTACGTTTAGCGCCAACCGAGTCAATTTCATCGATGAAAATAACGCAGGGAGCTCGTTGTTTAGCGGCCTCTGTAATCAATCAAACAAATATCAATCAATTGAGGAATTATAAAGACATTTCAAAACAAATATACTCACTAAACAAATCACGCACACGCCGGGCGCCTTGACCCACCAGAACTTCATCGAATTCTGGACCGGCGGCATGGAAAAATGGCACATTTGCCTCGCCAGCCACAGCGCGGGCCAGCAATGTTTTGCCGGTACCCGGTGGCCCCACCAATAGAACACCTTTGGGTAATTTACCACCCAGATTGGAAAACTTTTCTGGATTCTTTAGGAATTCCACCACCTCTTTCAGTTCCTGTTTGGCTTCATCGCAACCCTTGACATCATCAAATGTCACATGGATTTCTTCGGGATCAACTTCCACTTGATTGCCCAATTGTATGCTAGAAACAGGGTAATAAAAATGTATAATAAACAATATAATTAAACAGCCTCCATCACCACCCTATTTTTTACTCACCGAAACATGGAACCATTCGAGGAAGAGAATAAACTTATGAATATTCCAATAAATACGACTATAACTAACAGTTGCTGAAAGACCTAGAGTTTTAATGAATATTACTTGACTCTTATATCTGATTTTGGGTAGGTTTAGTGGTTTTGAACATACCTTCAAATACTTCATGGTTTTACCAGACTTTGGATGATCTTCAGAGTTGGCAGCTGCTAAATAACCTTCAGCGAATGCTATTTTTATATTGTTTTCCTGAAATTTAAACAAAGACTATGTTAGTTTATTTTCATAAAAAGGGGGCAGATATACATATGCACAAAATATATCTGTTGAGATAGTATAATGTGTTTGATTGAACAAAATTGAAAGAGCTAATCTTTATAGATGTTACAGGAGGATTTAAATTTAGCCTAGGACTTGATTAACTTGTATGATGGCTACCATATTATTTTCTATATCAAAGCTATTGTATTAATTTATTATTCGACCTACTAGCTAGGCAGATGGGCAGATTGGCAGACTTTGGATATCTACAGTGTTAGGTTATTTCGGCGATGCCTTTGTACAACTGTGGCCTACGAGTTAACTTCAAAAGAGTTTTGTATGCGCTCTTATTAAAAAAACTGAGAGAAATATAGTTCATGAAAAATACTAAATTATATTTTATTGTATTGTTCTCTCCAATTATTCCGTCCAGTGGTAGACACAACTGTGAACCACAGACAGTGACATCAAGCTCCAAGATTTCTGACTAAACATATTTCATTTCATTTTCATAAACATATTGCGAAGTTGATTCCTACGCCAAAGTTATGTTTATAGTCTTATGCTGGTCAAAATTTTATTCATTTGGTTTGTGATTATGAAATTAAGATGGCTGGACAATACTTGGTAAATATGAATTAAATATGTGCTAATGATCTGGAAAATTTTATCAATATCCAATGTGAATTCCAGAGCAGTAATAAAGCTAGTGGGAGTGATAGTTGCGTGGGGCTATATCTAAATCTCATTCTAGTTTCTTCATATTCAATACTAACCGTCAAAAAGCTTACTCCTGTCAAATTTCACGGCGATCGGACAACAATTGCTATAGAGGTAGCAAGTAGAATTATATAAGATCATCTGATGATGTAAGTATGATGTTAATTTAGTAGAATGATCATATTGTTTTACTCTATTCTTCTTTCGTCCAATCCATGGATTAAGAAACCTTTAAAATTCCCTTCAAATATATACATAAGACATGTTTTGGGTTTTAAATGGTTAATTTGTAGTTTGTTTACCCTCTTGCTACGTATACATTATGAGTAAAACACATGTTTATCGCCATATGTTTCGCTATTGTTTTCATTTAAATATCTTTTGTTTTTTTGCGCCTATATGCCCATTATATAGCCCAGGTTCCTAGACTAACAATGGAAGTTATTTGAGAGCACTGACATGATCATTAGGTCATCTTGAGTGCTATGATTTATATAGTGAAAAATATAAAAACAAGTATAGTGTCCTAGTTGTTCTCTAAAGTTTCTTCTTCTATAAAAGTTTTTCTCCCTATATAGTACGTAACCAACGTAGTGGAAGAATATTCAAGATAGTCATTTCTTCTTCATTTCCCTGTACGTCACAGGTTTTCCTACTTTTTGTGTATACACTAGTGAAACTATAAGGATTATAATTAGTCACTCAGTTCCACCACACCAAATTATCTACAGTATCGTCGACATACACACCTGGCTCTTTTCAGGAACTCCTTCCGCTGTCTTTTGTAGTAATTTCTTTAACGTTTCCGAGCTGTTGGTCAGCTCACTTTCGAGTTTTTGAGGATTGCCACTGAAGGCTGTGCGCAAACGAGAAGTCATTGTTGGATTGCGTCTTAGCTCAGCTGCTATGGAACGATCTGTTTTAAAATGTCGTACAAACTTTCTGCAATATGCGAAATGAAAACAATTAAAAATTAGCACCACCTACCTACCACACATTGTACTTACAATTGATGTTGAGGTATAATGGACTGCAAGAGTTTGGAATATGTTTTGGCTGGCAGACTTTGAGCCCAAGCATTGTCGAATGTGAATTCTATCAGATGACGTGCATTTTTGCCTTTCCCCGCCACCGAATGCTTCAATTCCACACCCTCAACGCTCGCATGGTGTGCGGTCATTAAGGTTTTGGCGGCCTTCTGCAGCAGTTGACTTATCCTTGCCGCTTCGAAGAAATTTTGTGCCGTGGCATTATGTTGGCTGACCATGTGATGCAAGTTCTGAGGTATTCGCAAAATATTTTTGGCTGGCGCTGTTGTACCAACATCGCGACGCTTGCCATTTACAAGTTGATTCCATCGCGTTGACACAGGTCTTCCTGTTATCATTTGTTGGCCGCCATGACCACTATATACTTTAGTTTTATTTACTGTGTAATAATGATGAGGTTTACGACCGAAATTACCCAAATACAAATAGGGCTGAAAATCGAAAGAAATCCCACTGAGTCCATGGACATATTGATGCGTCAGCGATTCGCACTTACCAATGAATGTGTGTAGGCACAAAACATTTCGTTTTTCTTGCAGAAAAATTGCAATAATTTTCAATTTAAGTAGAACTAGGAAATTCTTTTTGCGACCAAAGATAATTTACGCGATGACAGCAAAAATGTCATCGATAATATGACATTTCAACTGTCAATTTCATAACAACAAAATAATCGATGAAAATTTGATGGCAAAAAAATAATCGATTAGCATTTCATTCAAAGAAATAATAGTCGTGTTCGATTGGACCACAACAAATGAACACAAGATTTTAATATTCGGATCACAATGAAACTAAAGCTGGGCTAATAGGCCTTTCACATGCCCTGTGTTGTCATAATAATGCGAAGATAATCACAATACAATACGTGTTCACATGACTTTTGACTCGTTTTCTTCATATAGAGTTGTTTACACATGAAGATTTGTTGTAAAGCTATAGGACTGTTTTTCTTTAAGACTGGATAATCTAAAGAAATGTTAAAATTTCACTCAAAATAAAAAAAAAATATTTTTTAAAATGTCCGCCAATATCAATTTGTATATGAAAATATAATTTTATGCTAGAAAAATTGTATTGGATCCAGCGTAGAGATGGGCACGACTCACGTGTATTGCGTCAATCACGTGATTCATGCGTGATCGTGAGCAACATTTATTTTACTCACGTGAGCGTGCGTGAACGTGAGGAACGAAAAAATGTTCGTACGTGAATGGGCGTGAGTCACGTAATATTTATCAATTCTTTTTTTCATTATATTTTGTTTAAAAATATGATATTTTCCACGTGAGCGTGCATGATAAAGCCTTCCAAACACTTCATCGGCGGCGGCGCGGCTCGTGCAAAAACATACGGCGGCGGCTAGTCGGCTTAAAATCAGTCGGCTTGTATCTCTGCACTAATGTCAGAAAATCTGACAGTCTGGCAAGGGACAATAAGCGGACCGTTTTTCTGGACAAACAAATAATGACGATTTTATATAAAGTTCAAAATTCAGCAGGAAATAAGGATGGCTATCTCCTGCCCAATTGTGTTTTATGCAAAATATCGGTTAAAAACATAGTGGCCTTCTGTGTCCAAAGTACGTCGCTGTATGTGTGCGACATTGTTACACCTTGGCAAAGTTTCAAGTTGAACTCCAGCTCCTCGAAGAATTTGGTGTCTGTTCTGGAATGGAATCAGACCGGTGAGTTTTTGCTGGTCGGCTACAAGAAGCATGGATTATGCGAGATTTGGACAACACAGAATCATGGCATCAATAACTGGGTGCTGGTGTATAAAGCTCATTTGCCATATGAGGAAATCATACAGGCCAAATTCTTTCACAATGGCAAACAAGTGTACTTTAACACACACAAGAAGGATCTACAGGCATATGCTGATAAATTCGAACGATCGGACTTTCGACCATCACTAACTCATTTCGGCAATACTCCTATGGAGGGATGTTTTATTTTGTCCTCTTCCGGTCTAATGGGAGCCTTTACAATTCCCAAGCTACTGCCACCCATGCCAGATAGTCCGGCAAATCCAATCCAGCCTATGGAGCTCAGCATTTACACGTACAGCTTGGAGCTATCACGATCATATATCACTAATAGTTGTGTAGACTATAGCCCCTCGGGTAACTTTAGTGTTGTTGTCAACAGCTGGAATGAACCGTTGATCAACTGCTACAAAGTGGCCGTGGAAAAGGATCTCGAAGACTCTCTGACACTGAAATGCGGTTCGTTGACAAGTGTCTTCCTTTCAAAGGACGACATGGATGGCAAGCAGGTGTCCCACATACGATGGCGTGCCATTAATGGCGATGAAATGCTATTCGTTGTTTACGACTATATGGAGGGGAGCTTTTTGGAACAGTGGATTCTTACGAAAAAACACCAGGCCGTACATAAGTTGCTGCAAAAGAATAAGAGCGATTTCGTGCAATGGGAACAATGGGAGATGTCGGCAAAGTTATCGCTCACTTCCAAAGTGTGTGATGTTTGCCTGACCAAACTGCCCTCCGAGTCTTTGTTGATATTTGCAACTCTAAAGGATAATTCGGTGCAGGTTCTGGAGATGGGCTTGAAAAAAATTGCCTCCACAGTATTCGAAAGAATGGCTGAGGACCATCAGAGGATGCCCTGTAAACTGATGACTTCCGACATTACTTTTCTCAATCAGCTCTTGGTTTTGTTCGATAATTTGGGCCAGATGTATGCCATGCAAGTGCCCACTCACCATTACGACAAGAATTTCAAAATGAACCCTTTATCGTTGCCAGGGGCTCTGCTGGAATATTCCATAGTTACTGGCATAGATGCCAGCGATGTGTTGATGCTGAATCTACCGAATCTGGAGGCATTGGCGGAAAAACTTACCGAGAATTTCACGAGGCAACACAATTTCACTCGTCAGTATTACTACTCGAATTTCCTTTCGCTGAAGAGCAACTTGTGCCGAATTCAAACAAAACAGCAGGACTTCGATAATTTGATAACACTACATTCCATTTCTATTGCCTTTAAAAGCCTGTTGAGGCCTTCCGATTTGAGTTCTCAGGATAAGGGCCCAGCGGAAAATCTATCGATGATATTATCCGATCCCAATCCACAATATAATGATGTGGATAAAGTTTTGTGTGTTCTGGATGCCAAGGATTTCACCGTTGAGCCCACCACGCTACAAAGTTTACAACAGCTGATACAATGGGTGGCCGATCTAGCTTTGAATATACTCAACAAGCTGCCCGAGGACATTATGAAGGCCAAGTTCAACAAGAAACATGGCTATGACATTAGTCGCGACATGATCGCCATAAGTAGCATACGAGAGCTTTTGGTAATGATACGGATTTGGGGTCTTCTGAATCCCCAATGTTTGCCCATCTACACAAAATCGGTGGAGAATTTCGATGTGCTGCCTGTGCTCTTTCGGTTACTCACTCGTCTCTACCAGAATCCCAACGAACCTGATGATGTCCTGCTGGACGATTGCAGTGTGCTGTCAACACAAGTTCTTATACCTAGCCGTCACTCGAATACTCCAACCACTTTGTTAAATAGTCAAGCTACAGCTAAACTATTTCCATTTGTATTCCAAAATGCCGTGGAACCTTTGGCCTTGCAGGATTTGCACTATGACGAGGTGGTGTTTGCCAATAGTTGCCGCGACGATGTGAGTAATCTTCATTTGGGCTCCAAGGTGAAAACAGTCCGGCAATGCATACGTTGCGGTTTCATAAATAACATTAACAACATAACAAAGACGTCGGCTCTCAAGGCTTGGTGCCAAAGATGGCAGTATTGTCATTGTGGAGGCCTGTTTCGAAATCTCTCCTTAGCACCGATGTAGGGCTCCGCCGAATACTCCTAGGAACCGGCGTTATTCATCAAGCCGCCTGCTGCCTACACATGTAATTTTTTTCCAAAGCACAGAAACTTACAAAAACTAACATATTTTCCCTTTTACATACACCTAGCAGTCAACACTCTTCCTGGTCATTTGCTTGGCACATATGTCATTCCCAGATGCGCTGACCATCCACACTTAAGACATATTTATTAATACAAGAACTATTTTTAAAAAGTGTACATACTTACATTTATATCTATCAGTAGTTTTTCATATTGTTTTAGTTTTGAAATTATAAATAACAAGTAAAGAAAGGCTAAAGTCGGGCGGGGCCGACTATATAATACCCTACACCACTCCCTGCGTATGTACCTCGCTTTGATAACTAAACCCAGGTATTTCATGGGAGCAATTTTATGTAGTTCATAAAAATTATATAAATTATATGAATATAATTTATATGCTATAAAATCATCTTTAGTCAAATTTAACGAATATGGTAAATAATATGGTAATTGATCCAATTGTCCGACAGACAAATACAAATTATACAGTAGTATACCAAAGTATGGACATATGGGCATCACCCAAACAATTCTCATTGCAATTCAATTCGGTAAAAAATTTAAATCGGGAAGGATTTTTGCATCCTGTAAATGTATGTGTTTGACAAAAAATGTTAAATCGGAAAGGACATTTGTATGGGGGTATATTGAAACCAGGAACGATGTGACGCGCTTTCACCATGTCTGTTTATTGGTGAAATATAATATGTAAAATTTGACCAAAATCGGTTTAACATTCGGGAGCAATTTGTATGAGGGCTATATCTAAATCTGAACCGATCTTACCCACTTTCACCATTGGTTTATTAGTTGGATTATAAGATGTTGTGCCAATTTTAAAGAAAAACGGGTACAATATCTGGATTTTAGAGCGGAAAAAGTCAAATCGGGAGCGACATTTGTATGGGGGCTATATCTAAATCTGAACCGATCATACCCACTTTCAGCATAGGTGTTTCTAGTTCGATTATAAGATGTTGTGCCAATTTTAAAGAAAATCGGGTACAATATGTGGTTTCTAAAGCGGAAAAAGTGAAATAGGGAGCGACATTTGTATGGGGACTATATCTAAATCTGAACCGATCTTACCCAATTTCGGCATAGGTGTTTCTAGTTGGATTATAAAATATTGTGCCAATTTTAAAGAAAATCGGGTACAATTTGTCGTTTCTAGAGCGGAAAATGTCAAATCGGGAGCGACATTTGTATGGGGGCTATATCTAAATCTGAACCGATTTCCTCCAAATTCAATACCAATGGTCCTTGGCCAGAAAAAATAACTTCTGCCAAGTTTCATGACAAGCGGACAACAATTGCGACCTGTAGAGTGCGAACAAGCTTAGATGGACAGCAGACGGACGGACGGACAGACAGACATCGTTAAATCGACTCAGCTGGCGATTCTAAGCCGATCCGTATACTTAAAGGTGGGTCTAGCTCAATTATTTCTTGGTGTTACAAACATTTTGCGGAAAACTAACTTATAATACCCTAGACCACGAAGTGGTGTAGGGTATAAAAAGACTAGTCCCCAAGAGACTTGTCGCCAAAATTTCAGAGACTTGTGACCACAAATACTCAAAATTAAATTCAGTTCGGAAGTGGAATGAATTCTGAATTTTGCTTCTACAGAAAATGTAAGACGAATTTTTAGTCGAGAATGAAACCACTTTTAATTTCCAAAGCTGGGGGCTAATCACACCATTCGAAAGCGAGAAAGTTACGATCGAAATACGCTCTTATTTATTGTAAAAAGGACATTAAGTTCGACAAAAATTGATTGATTTCGATCGTAACTTCTCGCTTTCCAATGCCGTGACTAACCCCCTGAATTATATATCAACTATACTCCAAAAAATTACTTTCAATTAAAATAGATATGTATAGAAAATACTACTTTTTAATTATAAAAGTTAAAATAAATTTATTTACATCTTACTTAACATCAACCAAAAGGAACGGAATCTGTAGAAGCTAAAACAAAAACGATCGGAATTGTTACTGCAGAATAAAATCAATTCCGAACGGAATCTGTGACTTGCCCCTAGAGATGGAACTAGTTCCAAGGACCACTGGGTAAAACTAGTTTCAGCTCTTTCGATGGGGAGGGTATGATCTGAATATATTTTTGAATAGAGGGCCTGATACTAAACAATTGGTCGTCATATCAATGTCTCACTGAGAATTAATGTTTAAAAAACGTTCAATGGACTATGAAAGTTATCGATAATATTATTTTAAGCAAAAGTTATTAAATAAAAATAAAAAATTACATGAATACTTATAAAGGAATTTGTTATTAAAAAACGCGAGATTCTTTTAAACTAGTTTTGGCTATTTTCTTCAAAAAACTTTTTAAACATCACATAGAACCAGTTTTTTGAGAACATTACGCAAAATGGCTGTTTTTCTTTAGGCCGGGTAACAAGCTGTGATAACAAAAACGTTAATCAAAATTTAATTTTTTGCTCAAAATAAAAAAATATTTTTTTTTTCAAATTTTCGCCAACTACAATATAAATATTTGTATCAAAAAAATCGAAAAAAAATATTTTGTGAATACTTTTATGGACTTAGATAACCATAAATTTGACTCGCATTGGTCCAAAATTTTTAACATAAAATTATTTTTTTAATTTATTTTCATACACACATTGATATTGATATAATAAAATATTTCGAGTGAAATTTTTACATTTTATATAGATTTTTGTTATCGCAGCTTAGTTAGTTATCTAGTCTTAAAGAAAAATAGCCCTAATATCAATGTGTATATGAAAACAAAATTTGAAAAAATAATTTTATGTTCAAAATATTGCACAGTCTGCATAATTATCCAGTGTAAGTCAAATTTATGGTTGTCGAAGTCATAAAACGTCAACACAAAATATTTTTTTGAAAATTTGTTTTGATTTATATATTTTTTTAGTCAGTGGCAGCTTGTTATCCCGGAATAAAGAAAGCAGCCTAAATATCTTGATAACTACTTTTTTCTGCCTATTTTTTAATTTTCTATAAGTATGTTTTTTGATATTTTTGGTTTCGAAAACTCAAAAGTTATCGAACATTTTTACACCACTTTTTTATTTTAATGAGCTAAAAATAAAAAAGTTTTTTATTTTCAATTTCGATGTTTTAATAACTAAGGTAGTTATCAAAAATGTTTTTTATTTAACAAAAAATTCAATTTTTCGAATTTTGCAAACTTTAACGTACGACAACTTGATACTAAGCGAGATATCGATAAAATGCCGACTATTTGTTTATTATTTTTAGATCCTCTTTCCAAAAATATAGTTAGATCTTTGATTCTCGGATATTATACTCTTGCCGAGCTCACTAAACGGAACACTAAATGTCCAACTTTAATAGAGACTATGTAGTTGTCTATAGGTCTGTTCGATTGAGCTTACTACCTTAATTTTTGTGTGGAATTTACTCGCTTAACAAGAATGTAGCTTACAGCTCTCTTAGTTATCGAGTAAGGTTACCAGATTTTTATGAATGATTTATTTAAATAAAGCCAATGGATAAAAATAGGCCTGTTCGATTGGGCTTACTAGCTTATGATTAAGAGACTTGATAAAGTGGCAACATTGCTACCCATTGGTTTTTCTTAAATGAATTAACAAGAAAAATCTGGCAGCAATGCTAAGAGAGTAGTAAGCTACTTTCTACTTTCTTGTTACGCGAGTAAATTCCATACAAGCATTAAGCTAGTAAGCCCAATCGAACAGGCCTATTGATATTGCTGTTGACGACAATTTTAAAAATGCATTTTTTTAGTGAAATTTTAACTTTTTATTTAGGTTTTTATTATCGCAGCTTAGCTATCCAGTCTTAAAGAAAAACAGCCCTAATATAAAAAATAAACCTGTGGATGGTCCACCCTGTTTTTTAATTTAGTTCACACTTTGAATCAAGTAAAGGCGAAGTAAACCCCTTAAATTAAATATGTTATCCCGTTCCGGCCACTTCAACATTCAGTTCGCTAACATCGTTGGAGGAGGTTTAATGGAAATGTACGATGAAAATAATTTCAAGTCGTTGTCTTTTACCAAAAGGACATTTTCAGCTGTCAGCGGGTAACATCTGTCATAGTCAAGATAGCACATAATAAATAGAACTGTTTTTCTTTAAGCCAAGCTGAGATAACAAAAACGTTAATAAAAAGTTAATATTTTACTAAAAAAATATTTTTTCACATTCCAAATATTTGTTTCAAAATTTGTGTTGATTTTCTTGGACCTCGATAACTATAATATGACTTGCACTAGATAATTATCCAGGCTAAGTCCAACGGCGACACATATTTTCCGAGTTACGGGGCCCCGAAATCTTGGAGATATATTCCTCGATATCTTTCATGTTTTTAATCGGATCGGGTCAATATGCGTATCATTAGAAAGCTTATCGCAATATCTTTGAAACGATATATATATGTTTTTTCGATCCGATAACCCATTGCGAGTCAAATAAGTGTTTTCTATAGGGGTGTTTACACGCATAGTCTAATGATACCCATATTGACCCGATCCGATGCAAAAGAAGATATCGAGGAATATATCTACGAACTTTCAGGGCCCATAACTCGGGAAGTATGGGCCGCCGCCAAAAATTTTTTTTATTTTGATATGAATAAAAAGTTGTACGCATGGTATGATTTTTGGTGAAATTGGAGCTCTTGTGGTAAACTAGATATAAGCCGAACAAGCCTTATGTGTGTTTTTGGTTGTCTCGCCGCTGAAATATTGAAATTAAATTAAATATTAACAAATTAATAAGGGATGTGTGAACATAACCCTGTTTTTTATATCGAGATTTTTCGACAAAATGTGTAAACACACTTATGATAGGGTTTCAAAAAAAATAAGGAAATTTCCTCTTCAGTGACATCTGAATAATTTCTCTCGAACAACCCGTTTCGCTGAAAGGGTTGTTCTATGCTATGTTCATTATCTTTGATCAGCTGTCCGCATATTTTGGAAACCGGTAAAGTTGTATAATTTCGTCATTTCGCAAAAATATCCCCCAACTTAATAAATAACAATGGATCCACACGAAGCACAACGGCCCCAACATCCTCTGGTAAGTTGAACAAACATGTTTGGCAATTAAACTGCGTCTGCATTTAATAGAAAATTGGTGCCAATGACCCGAACAATATTGTACGACATTCGGGCCGCCATATGCATGTACGTTCTATATTTCCATATATTCCATGAGAGAATATTTCTATTCTTTCTTCAAGAATATTTATATTCGTTCTTCATGACCTTGGCAGAGAAACTACCCCGGAAACTACTTTGATACAATGGCACAAAGTCGAGCATCATGCATTTCCACCACTATTATCCTTTTAGTTACAGATAATGTTGGGTCTAAGATCACAGATCAATTTGGTATCCTACATACAACGTCTCAATTCAATCAAATTTTACCAAATAAAGTCACTATCAAAAAACGTCTCAGATCAAGAAATATATGTACATAAGTAAATCGATAATATTTATTGAATACGTTATGTGACTCCACCATCCATTCCATGAAAGATAATAATTTAAAAAGCCAATAACAATGAATATTCAAACATTATAACAATCATTACTTTTTCCTTTAGGCCAATTATCAATTTACTTCGGATGAGTTGAGGGCCTTTCGAGAATGCAATACGGAATCATTTTTCCAACGTTCACTTCCACTGGGTACAACATTTGGTGTTGCCGCCTTTTTGGGTGTAAAACAAGGATTCCTATCGGTAAGTGTTTGTGGGGTTTCTTTAACGTTCGCAATTAAACTAATATAGCCCCCACCCCCACCCATTTAGCCAAACATTAAATATGGCGCAGTGCCAAAAGTCATATTGGGCGTAATCGTTGGATATTTTCTTGGCAAATTCAGTTATCAGCAAAAGTGTGCCGAAAAAATAATGGCCTTGCCCAACTCGAAACTTGGGGAGATTTTGAGAGAGCGGAAAAATCAAAGGGGAGGTGGTTTTCTAAATCCCGATCAAAGTCTCGGCATGAGCATGGGGTTAGTTCCCTTCAGTTCAAATTCCAACGATATTTACTCCGATGAACACCTGCATTCGGATAACAGGGGCAATGCTCTGAACCTTGATATGGAGTCAAGGCCCCAATTTGCTGGTCTGGATGATATTTACAGGCCTAACCTCGACAGTAAGAACTGATTTCTGTTTGCATTTAAACGATACAGTATATATTGTTTCATATAATTGCAGGTCCTACGGACACGCACATCGATGCCGATATACCGCTGGAGCCCGTCAAACCAGGCATGACTTACGAAGAGCTGCGCAAACGCAACCGTGAAGAATTTATGAAAAAACAGCAAAATCCCTATTCAAAGCCTTTGCCACCAGATGCCCCGGTTGTAATGAGGCAATCGCCACAACGTCCCCCCATGGCTGAGGATAGGCCAGCGAGAAATATGCCAACAAACAAATATGGCGATACCTGGACGGAATAATTTGCTTTGGGGACTGAGTGCTGGTCACAATGTTAAACCTACTACTCACTCGTCAAAAGCCATTGAAAAAAATAGTAGAGCATTTTCAATATTTTTTACAAAAATGCTTTTATTTATTTGTTATGCAACGTAAGTTAACTTAAACTTTTTATTTTCAATATAAAAGTATTAAATTTGAAAAATTCTTGAAAAGGAAGCCCGGCTTCTGAAAATGTGATGTTTTTTGTTTTTATTATATTTATTGTACGTTTTGTTACACGTACTCACACAGCTCACATTCCCATTTACAATTTACCAACTTCATACAGATAGGCACCCAGGAGTTTGGTCTAAAAGATAGAAAGAGTAAATGTAGAGACGTGCCTAAAAGTAACACAAAATAAACTTACGCCTTCAATGTAATTGTAAATGTCGATCTTTTCATTTTGCGAATGAGCGCCATCATCACAAGCTCCCACTGGCACCAAGATAACATTCTTGCCGGTAGCTTCTTGCAGCGTCAAAGTGACAGGAATGGAGCCACCCTCACGGGTCATGTCTGGTTCCACTTTGAACACATGTTTGATGGCAGTCTTGGCCGCCTCATAATGAGGATGATTGGGATCCTCGGTCCAGGGTTTGCCAGCCGACACCAGAGACACCTTCATCTTATTGGGGGAACCACGTTCAGCCCATTTTTCATTCAAATACTTGGTGACACATTCGGTAATATGATCGGGATCTTGATGGGGCACTAAACGAATGGAAAATTTGCCAATAACTTTGGCGGGTATGACAGTCTTGGCTCCAGGTTCATAGAAGGCTCCCTCTATGCCGTGAATTGATAAAGATGGGTAGCGCCATCTGGCCATTAACAATTTAGTCTTATCTTCGTTGTGGGGCAGGCGAGTAGTGCCGACATCATTTCTGAAAAGAGGAGGATGAGGAAAAATTGTAGAAATTAGTGGGGTGTTTTGACGAAATGTCGGGAGTAGAAGAATACAAGAAAAGTGTGAACCGAATTAAAATCTTAATTAAACTTAGCCAGATGTTTTTCCCCATTAATGATGAGCGATATGAAATTGATTTTATTAAATGTTTAATGACCATCCAAATGAAATAGCGAATTAATATTAGCAATCTTGAAATTCTGTATTCTTTCTCAGAATAATATTTATAAGTATTATTGGAAAAAAATTAGAATTTTTTCAGGAGTTATGACCAATTTCATCACTGTCAAGGTGAAATATGATTTTTTCAAAAAGGTGTGTTCAATCGCATGTAACTCCTGAAATACTTGACCGATTTTTTTGTAATATACCCTGCTTGGAAGGTATTTTTACTTACTTTTAAATTATTAGAGCAGTATATTACCGCCGAATTAGATATTTCAAGGTGTTTACAATTTTTTCTCTTGTTTTGATTTTGAAAATGATGCAATTTTTTTTTTGAAATTTTATTTGTGTTCTTAGAAGTTTTTTAACGACCGTGTGAGTTTGGAGGTGGTTCTATATTTTACGATTTTTTCTTCTTTTGTTTTGTAAAATCAACCAAAAATGTTCTCTGAAATTTTGGTTGATTTTGCAAAAATATTTTTGAAAAAAAAAAATCGTAAAAATAGGAGCCATCATTTCACCACTTCGAAACTCACACAGTTGCTAAAAAAGACATCAGAACACTACTTTCAAATTTCAAAAAATGGATGAATGTAATCATTTCAAAAATCAAAATAAAAGAATTAAAATTGTAAAAACCTTCAAATATCTAACGGCGTTAACATATCACTTCAATACTTAAAAGTAATTTAAATATATTTACAAAAATATTTTGAAAAAGATCTTTTTATAAAATATGTTAAAAAAATATTTTTTTGAAAAAAAAAAAAAATAAAAAATATTAAAAAAAAAATAAAAAATATTTAAAAAAAAATAAAAAATATTAAAAAAAATAAAAAATATTAAAAAAATTTGTGAAATAAGAATGAGCAAAAAATATATCTTTAAAAATATAAAAAAATAATTAATTTATAAAAATGGATGAATGTAATCATTTCAAAAACCAAAATAAAAGAATTACAATTGTAAAAACTTAAATATCTAACGCTGCGTTAACATATAACTTTAATACTTAAAAGTAATTTAAATAAAAGGTGATTTTTTAGCTATTATCTTTTTGGCAACACTGGTTTAAATAGCTGACGCACGTTTCGAGTTTTGTTTCGCTGTCAAACATCTTCAGTTTGGTCTATAATTTATCCATGAATCGTCTAACAAACGAACAACGCTTGCAAATTATTGATTGTTATTCAAAAATGTGGATATGTCAAAAATTTATGTGTTTTTATTTTTGTTAAACTTTCCTATCGCTTTTAAAAAATCACCTTTATATAAAAAAATATTTTGAAAAAGATCTTTTTATAAAATATATTTTTATAAAACATATTTAAAAAATATTTTTATAAAATATATTTAAAAAAAAATATTTCTTGAAAAAATAAAAATATTAAAAAATATTTAAAAAAAATATATATATTTTTGTGAAATAAAACTAGCAAAAAAATATATTTAGAAATATAAAAAAATCTTTAAAAATACTCCCAGAAATATGCAATTCAAAATTAGCAAAAAATAATCAAGTAGGATGATTGAAAATGGTTCTCTTAGTAATTCAATTCTCTCTCACGCGCACACAATTGGAATTTCGATCAATACAGATTATGCGGAATGATATGATTCCTTATCTGGTTTATGTTTAATACATTATTTACATTTCTATATCTTTATATTCAACATTTTTGATTTTTTTCCATTTGTGTTTTTTCATATTTTACGCCTGAGCGCGGCAATAATAATGATTTATATGACAGAATTAGAAACTATTGATATTTATAAGATTTATAGCACTCCCCTCTTCACCTGTCCCCAAAACACACACACACACAATCAACAATATATACAAAAAATACGAACAAGTGTTAATCAATAAAAGTGGTTATCTTACTTGTAATCTTCGACTTCATAATCAATTTTTTGGTAGATTTCATTTTCGTTATGCAGCAATGGAGCAATCTACAAAGAGTGTGTTATTGTTATTGACAAATATATATCACTGAAATCTGACAACAATTTATGAAAATCCACCACAACCACCACACTTACGTCTCTCTCTACGCCGGGCACTAAAATTTTCGTATCTTTATCAACCAAAGTGCTTAGCAACCAGCACAAGTCAGGCATAGCTTCATGTACAGTGCCACCGAAGACACCACTGTGCAAATCTTTGCGAGCGCATTCAACCTCCACGGTATAGTAGACCAGACCACGCAGGCCATAGGTCAAGCAGGGACGCTTCTTGCCCAACCAATAGTTGTCGGAGATGCACACATAATCGGTAGCGGCGAGGAAATCATCTTTGCGCTTCATGAGGAGCTCATCCAAGTTTTCACTGCCACTCTCCTCCATGCCCTCCAAGACGAACTTGACATTGACGGGCAAATCGATTTTGAGTTTTTGGAAAGCTTCGATGGCATGAATCCAACAGAGAACGGGACCTTTGTCATCGGAAGCACCACGGCCGTACAGTTTGCCATCTTGTTCGGTCAATTCGAAGGGTTCGGTATTCCAGCCGTCTTCCTTGAGTGCGGGCTGCACATCCAAATGGCCATAAACCAAAACGGTTTTCTTTTTAGGGTCCTGGAAGTAGTAGAAGAAACACGACAATGATGAGATGTTTTCTCGTAAACAATTAACAATTGAGAAAGCGATTAGCAATTTTAGATAAGAATATAAACGTTAATTACTGTATTATGGAAATGAAGTAAAAGGGGGGAATATGTTTAACAGCGGACGAAGATTGATGGCCGCATTTTCAACAAGTAGTTCAAGTACTTATTACAAATTACGCTGTGCATAACTACATCATATTCACTCGAAATTGAGAAAATACAAGTAGAAATTAAGAACTGAAAATTGATATTGAAAAGAAATGCAAATACAAATTGAAATTCAGAAATGCAAATAGAAATTGAGAAAATACAAATAGAAAAAGAGAAATGTAAATTGAAATTCAGAAAATACAATTTGAAGTTGAGAAATGAAATTTGAAATTGATAAAAATTGATATTCAGAAATGAAAATTGAAATTGAGAAAATGAAAATTGAAATTGAGAATAAACCAATTGAGATTCAGAAGTATAAATCGAAATTAATTTGCATTTTCTCATTTTCAATTCATTTTCAAATTGAAATTCAGGAATGCAAATAGAAATTGAGAAAATACAAATAGAAAATGAGAAATGTAAATTGAAATTCAGAAAATACAATTTGAAGGTGAGAAATGAAATTTGAAATTGACAAAAATGATATTCAGAAATGAAAATTGAAATTGAGAAAATGAAAATTGAAATTGAGAATGAACCAATTGAGATTCAGAAATATAAATCGAAATTAATTTGCATTTTCTCATTTTCAATTCTTTATTTCTCAATATCATATTGTATATTCTCAATTTCAATTTCAAATTACAATTTTTATTTTCTCAATTTCAATTTACATTTCTGAATTTCAATTTGTTTTTTTCTCAATTTCAATTTGTATTTTCTCAACATGATGTTTTATTTTCTCTATTTCGATTGAAAATGGTGTAGCATTAATTTCATTTTCTCTTCCCCAAACACAATGGGATTTTCGACCAAAAACTGTCTTTACGATCATTATCTATTATCATTATCTTTTTAGATGATTAATTTTGATGTAATATTCCAAATATGTACTTTTCTATATGGCGAATAAAGCTGCATTTACAGAGGGTGGATCGAAAATAAAGTATTTTGGCATAGGGTAATTTAAAAAAATTACAACTTTTTTGTGGTATGAGATACAAATATAATTTTTTCTCTAATTTCAAGTACATTTCTTCTAGTTTTACAGAAAATTATCAAATATAAAAAAAATATTTTTTTTTCTAATTTATTTTATAAACAAAAAATATACCTTCGATTTTAGTATAATATTTTTTATTAATTTTTAATAGTGTCAGAAGGACAATAAAGTAAATTAAATTAAAAAAATATGAATAAACAAAGTAAATTAAGGGGGAAACTTGAAATGCTTCTTAATGCTAAATTAATATAGAGAGAAGCATGAAATTTGAAGTATTTTTAACAGATATTCTCCTCGTTTAATTTGACACAGCATATACCGGTATCAAAAGGTTGGGAATAAGGATTTAAAATAATTTTTCAAAAATTGTATTCTTTTGAACTTTTAGTCAAGTGAAGGGGCGGCAACAGGATGAGGAATTGAAAACTAAGAACACCAATAAAATCCATTTCAAGCGTAGACTTTTTTTTAAAAATTGTCGTACGGTGTTGTAAATATTCTACACATTCATAATTATTTCAAT